>OY992540.1:600000-1120772 GCA_963921195.1 Pegoplata infirma | reverse complement strand
AAGAAAAATAATAACGACTAGGTTAGCTACCCGTTACCGTCACCTAACGTAGCGTAGCGGTCAAAATCATCTAACAAAAACCTCTCTACGCTACGTTAGGGTACGGTTACGGGTGCATTTAAAAATAGAATAATACATTCAAAAATATATTTTTTTTTTCTATAGGAAAAATTTTTAATTGTATACATATGCATTTTTTTTTATTTAAATAAATTTTGTGTAGTAGAAAGATTTTAGAGTTAATACTAAAGAATATTTTCTTAAAAATGTCACCAAAGCCAAAAACCTTGAAAATCTGAGTAAATATACATCCTCACAGGACTTTTTGTTGTATTTGAAAAATATCTGAAAGTATTTTAAAATCTTCAGTATTTTCCATAGGAAAATGTTTTAACAACATTTTAAAATAGTAAAAATCTAAAGATTTCAGTTCGGGAAAATTTACAAAGAATATTCTAACTAATGTTTTAGTAAAAAACGCTTTGTTAAGAAGTTTACTATTAAACAATATTAGTTTGTAAAAATAATTTTCTGTTTCACTGTATAATAAATGACAAAATAAATAAAACACATTTCTTTTTCAAACACAAAATTTTCAAAAATATTTGTTTTTTTTTGTTTGAATAATACGTTATTTATTCAATTTTTTGTGAATAACCAAAATTATTCAAAAATTTTTGTTAAATAATAAGAAAATTTCTTTTTTTCCTGTTTGAATAATCAATCAGAAAAAATTATTTGAATTTTTTGGAAACAAATATTATTTTATTTATATGAAATTGAATAAAATAAAATTGTATTTTATTCAAATCAAAATAAATAAAATAACAGATCATTTTATTTTTTGATAACCAACTAAAATATTAAAGTATTTTATTTTTTCCAAAAAATTCAAATAAAAGTATTCAATAATACAGCTTTGATATATATATGGGGGTTTTCGTGTCAACTGACACAACTTTTTAAACCGATGTCTTCCGATCGGGATGAAATTTGCACCAAGGTTAGTCCTATTGGATAGTAGTTCAGACACAATTTTTCAGCGAGATCGGTCAAGGACTCTCTGAGTTAGAGGGGGTCGAAATTTGACATTTTGGCCAAAGAGGTGTTTATTCTGATCCATGTAACTTCTTACCTATTGTTTTTAGCAAAATGTGTCCCAAAGAGTTTAGATAGCTATTTCTTCAGTCTTTCGAAAAAAAATTATAAAAAAAATAAAAAAAAATTTTTTGATTTTTTTTCTTAAAAATCTAAAACTTTTTTGACTTTTTCCTCAAATTGGGCCCTTTTTTTTTTTTTTTTTTTTGATTCAAAAGAAAGCTTAGGTGATTTCCTTTAAGAGCTATGGGGTCGCTTAGTGGGATGCGAGTGGGATATCTATGAAAAAATTATTTTTTTAACTTTGGAACACAAAAAACGGTTCTTCAATTTGCACTATTACACGTGGGATAGCTAACCAGTTTTCGATTTCGATCCGCGATACCCTCTAATTTTTATAGGTTCAAAAAAGAAAGCACGAGCCAAAAAATGAGGGCGGTGGGGTTGGGCCATATGGCTCCTCATCGGGGTCAAAATTGGGCGTAAAGAGGTTACAATCCTCAAAAAGCCCCACAACTGCCCTAGAACTGCCCACGGAGTGGTGCAATGTGAGACCGACCTCTATCAATTTTCTGCCCCCAACATTTTCCTTTAATATACCTAACCTCTATTTCCACTTCCTAAGGGGGCTCCCATACAAAAAGAAATTTTTATCAAATTTGCTCCTACCGCTCTAACTGTCCATAGGGTGCCCCTAGAGAAGTAAAATATATGACCGACCCCCAATATTTTTTCATCTCCAACATTTTCTCAGAATATACCTACCCTTTATTTTCAACTCTTAAGGGGGTCCCCATACATTTTTTTTTATTTTTTTTATTAGTTTTTAAAAATACATGTTTTTATAACGTATGGGAGCCCCTTAAGGAGTGGAGATAGGGTGTTATTATGTTCGGACAAAATGTTGGTAACTAAAAAATAATGGGGGTTGGTCATAATTTTTGCCTCTCTAGGAGGCACGGTAGGGGCGGTAGGAGCTGGTTTAATAAAACAAATTTATAAAAAATAAAAGAAATGTATGGGGACCACCTTAAGAGTTAAAGATACATTGTAGGTGTGTTCGCAAAAAATGTTGGAATTACTAAAATAATGGGGGTCGGTCATACATTTGGCTCCACTTGGGGCACTTTAGGGTAAGTTAGAATGGTAGGATCAAATTTTTTAAAAATGTTTTGTATTGGAGCCCCCATAGGAAGTGGAAATAGGGGTAAGGTATGTTCAAGAAAAATGTTGGGGGCAGAAAATTATTGGAGGTTCGTCTCACATTGCACCCCTCCAGGGGCGTTTCTAGGGCAGTTTTGGGGCTTTTTGAGGATTTTACCTCTTTACGCCCAACTTTGACCCCTATGAGGGGCCATATGGCCCCACCCCACCGCCCTTATTTTTTGGCTCGTGCTTTCTTTTTCGAACCTATAAAAATTAGAGGGTATCGCGGATCGAAATCGAAAACTGGTTAGCTATCCCACGCCTAATAGTGCAAATTGAAGAACCGTTTTTTGTGTTCCAAAGTTAAAAAAATAATTTTTTCATAGATATCCCACTCGCATCCCACTAAGCGACCCCATAGCCCTTAAAGGAAAAGACCTAAGCTTTCTTTTGAATCAAAAAAAAAAAAAAAAAAAAGGGCCCAATTTGAGGAAAAAGTCAAAAAAGTTTTAGATTTTTAAGAAAAAAAATCAAAAATTTTTTTTTTATTTTTTTTATAATTTTTTTTCGAAAGACTGAAGAAATAGCTATCTAAACTCTTTGGGACACATTTTGCTAAAAACAATAGGTAAGAAGTTACATGGATCAGAATAAACACCTCTTTGGCCAAAATGTCAAATTTCGACCCCCTCTAACTCAGAGAGTCCTTGACCGATCTCGCTGAAAAATTGTGTCTGAACTACTATCCAATAGGACTAACCTTGGTGCAAATTTCATCCCGATCGGAAGACATCGGTTTCAAAAGTTGTGTCAGTTGACACGAAAACCCCCATATATATTTCCTTTATTTACATAAAATAGTAAGATAAATATGTATTAACTAAATTATATAAAAGTTCATAATGAACATAGGGCGTCTACAATTTCTTTTTTTTTTTTGTGCAGTTTTAGAAATAACATATGAAAAAATTATTCGAAGTAATTATGACTTAATTTTTAACGTTTAAAAATTAAAATCGACTTTTTGAAAAAGTCCGAAACCTTCGATTTAGTGTTATAAAAATCCAAAAATTTTATCATAAATTCTTAAGCTATAATTCAAGATGTGATCGCAATTCGTTACATTTTTTTTTTTTTAATTTTGAAAAGGGTCCGAAAGGGTGCGATTTGACATGGAATACCCAATTTATACTTTATGTGGTAACCGATCGATTTTACAATGCGTTATACACAGAATAATAAAATGAACCCATTAGTGTTGAAAAAAACCCGACATTTTGGTTAACCGATTTTCTGGGTTAAACCGGAATAAGAAACCGGTTAACCTTTTTTTTTTTCAAAAAAATACTTTAAAATAGCTAATATTTATTAAATAAAAAAGCGAATGTAATTTATGTTAACATATTTGTTTCTTTCAGCAAAGTTGGCAACTGTTACTTTTTAAAAATAACGTTATTTAAATACGGTGCTTTATTTCCCCTTATTAACCAGAGTTTTAATTTAATTTTTATCCGATTTATTAAAAAAAATACATCAATTCGTTGTAAATTGCAGCACTTTATTTTATTTTGATGTTCTTTTATCGACAATTTTTCCATTAACAGGAATTTTAGTATCTGGTTAAAAGTCACTTATTAGGTTTTCAATAAAAGTGTCCAAAAACGATTACAACGGCGAGTTATTCAAATTTTTACCAGACCCAGCAAAAACTTGTTAATGACACATCATTACCATTCACATTACTTAGTAATGATAGAAAATTACTTTTAGCATTATTTTGAAATGTAAAATAGGGACTTACTAATAATGACTTACCTAAGTCATTATAATAAAATAAATCAGAACTAGATTTTCACTTTTTGACTCACTGCACATTATTTTGGTTAAAAATAAAATTAAATAAAATATTTTTTTATTTTTTAAATTTTTTTTTAAATAATTTTTTCATTACCTATAAGTTTATATGTAATTAGTTTTTACTACTGGTTTGATAACACATGGCAACACTTTTTTTTGCCTGGGTTCTGATAACAAATTTTGGGTAGCTGGGGTATGCTAATTTCAAATCTAGCTACTGTGTTTTTGGGTCAGCTCTAGTTTTCGAGATATAGCCTAATACGGTATTTACACCAACGAAAACAACTTGTTTTTGAATATTTTTTTGGTTTTTGGCAAAAACTACATAAATTTTCCATACAATTTAAAAACTGCGTTGCCAACTAAAACTCGACAAAAACTAGAATTTAGGTTCTGGTCAATGCTACTATTAATTCAGTGTGAATGTTTTGTTCAATTTTCTTTTGGTAAAAACGAATGTCAAAATAAAAATATTTGTTTTTTTGTGAAATTAATATTCAAATCTTTTTAAAAAGTAAATAAATGTTTAATTTAATTTTTTTAATAACGTGTGGCTATTGTTATTTTGTGTTTTTTAGTGAATTTAGAAAATAATTAATTTGATTTGACAAACAAAAACTCTTTTTATTCGGTGTAAACAGTTTGGTTTTCCAAAATTATTTTTTGCCAAAAACAAGTTAGTTTTTGTTTGGTCTAAACATAGTATAAGGGAACTTTTGAAATAGGCTACTTTTGGCATGTTTGTGAGTCCATATTTACTAACACTAGAATAAAATCAAAACACTGCATGACGTGTATAGGTATGTTGGACATGCTGATTCCAAAAATGCTCTTACTTTTGTTGAATCATCTTTAGTTTTTGAGATATTGCTAAATAAAATTTTAAAATTTATGCCCTTTAATATTTATGCCCTTTTTAATAACTCCAAAATTAAAGCTGTCAGAAAAAATCGTATACCAGTTTTAGAATTCTCGCATCCAATATAATAAAGTTCGTGTTTAAAACAGAGGCTCTTAAATTCGTTTTGAAAATTATAGCCAAGCAAAGTTGGTAAAAAACGCACTTTTTCGACTCTTTAACAGCGATTTGATCGCGAACGCGAGCTGATGGAAAAAATTGGATAACAGATTCGGAATCAGCACACTAAACTCCATATAAATAAAGGTCAGGCAAATTGAAAAAGTTTAACTTTTGCCAACCTGTGTAATCATTTGCTTGTAAATGTAATCGGAAAGGTAATTCGAATCAGAAGTATTTATAACTTTTGAATTTCCCATTACACATTTCATTATTTGGTAATAAAATTTCTGTTTGGAAAATTGTTTCTTGAAGACGAAAAATATTTAAGACTTTCTCACGGACTTTTAATGTGTTTTCAACGATTTTAAATGTTTCATTAAATTTTAAATTTTAATGTTTCATTAAAAAATAAGTGTAAACTCTCAATATTTGCAAAAATATTCCGTTTTAAATGTATTAAAAAAAACGGGTAAACCGACAGAAAAAACCCGGTTTTCGGTGCACTTAAAATTTTTAACTCCTTTCAACCGGTTTGCAAAAAAAAAAAAAAAACGAAATTTGGGAAACCCGGTTTTTCGGTTAACCGGTTTATAAACAGTAAACTCCATACAGCAGTTGGAGGGTATAAAAAATATCTATGAGCAACAATTTCGGGTGCATTAGTTGGCCATTTATAACATTCGTTTACACACAATAGTATTTCTTAATTTCACAATTTTTTCCAAACAAATGTTGTCTCTAAACTTTAGGTCATTAGAGTTGAAAAGAATCGCAATAACTACTTACTCTTTCATACAAAAACAATTCTAAATACTTGAGTGTTTTTGTATTGCGAACTTTTTCTGTGTCAGTAGATACAATCACCAATATAACGAGCAACAAAGAGTAGACTTACTTACTTAATTGTCATTCAATACGTTTGCTCTTGTTCTTTATTAACATGTCCATCATATAATTGGTAATTTAAGTGTAGACACAAAAATATTAGAGTGGGCTGTTAAATTACACTGTGCTACAGCGAAAAATACTTTTGATGTGACATAGTATAGGTTGTTGGTTTTGTGAAGTAGATCACAAAAATACCCATTATACTTGCCAGATGCTCTCAATAGAGTTATTGTCAAAAAAATCTTTTTTTTGAGACTTTGGGAATTACACAAGGTTTAGTGAATCCCAAACTTTTTAACCGATTTTAAATGTTTAAACTGTCTTGAATAGAAAATGGATAGGGATTTTTACGTGTGTAAATTGGTCTATACATTAGAAAGAATTGATTTTGATTTTTTTTTAATAATATCTAATTTTTTTGATATTTTTTGAAAATTTTTCACTTAATTTGAGCTAAATCATATTATTTAAACTTGCGCAGCTTTTCGTGTATTTTTTTTAATTTTCCGAATGTTTTCCAAAAATCAAAAATTTTGATCGAAAGACATCACATGTTCGGATTTGACTCAAATTAAAATGAAATGAAAGACGAACTTTCAGGGGGGAAAAAAATGGGAAAAAGTATTGAAATTTTTTTCAAACAAATTTTTGAATGGATTTGACTCAAATTAAAATGAAATGAAAGACGAACTTTCTGGGGGAAAAAAAGGGAAAAAAGTATTGAAATTTTTTACAAACAAATTTTTGAACGTTGGTAAAACCGCATTTTTTTGCAAATTTCGAATGGCAATATTTTGAAAACATCTCGACCAAATTAAATTTTTTTTGTTGATATTCACATTTTTTTAAAAGCATCGCAAGACGTATTTTTGAATTTATTTTTTTATTATTTTCCAAAATCTAAAACTGCCGAAACGGGTTAGTTAAATTCGAATGGCCTCAAATTATTATCACATAAATATATAAGTGGTATTCGTCTAAACGTATAAACGCCTTCTATACCGTGTATTCATTCCTCTTGTATTGTTTTCCTCTAATTTCGGTTGTTTTGCCAACCGATTAACCAGTTTAATGTTTTCAACTACAAAGTCAGTTGTTGTTGTATGAAAAATATCAAACAACTATTTTTGTTAGTTATTTGAAGTCGTTTTTTTGAACAACTAACAAAAAAAGTACTGTAATGAAGTAACCGCTATTTAGTCTGGATTACTCAATGCTCCGTTATAAAACAGCTCTCCGTTAAATGTAACATTTTCATACAAATTTTGACATAAGGCTCCGTTAAATCGGCAGTTAGCAGCTAACTTTTCATTGAGTAATCCGCCCTTAGAGTACTTAATTTTATTTTTTATCTCTGAAAGCCATATATGGCTTTATTTCCAACAGTGGTTGGTAATAAGACCATATGGCCTTATTTCTCAACTCATTGGGAAATAAGTCCATATGGCCTATGGCTTTATTTCACCTTTTATTTTTTGTCAGTTAAAATAACTAACATTGTTATTAAAAATTAGTTGAGCCCAAAACAACTTACAAAGTACTTATTTTAACTGATATTTTCAGTTGATTTCACTAACATAATTTTCTGAGTGTAGAGTTTTTTTAAAATACTCGATTTGTTTTCAGAGTTTTTGGTAATTTCTTTAAATTTTTGGCACCACTGTATTTCTTTTCCCACTCTAGTAAACCCATATATGTACAGTAGAGTGTCCCTTATTTTGGAAATGTTGGAAATCTTGAGACGGTACCCGCTCATTTTTTTCCTTTTGACTTAAAAATAACTCAGGAAAAATTTTACGCCCCTAGGACCACGCCTTCCCTACGCGACGGGCCCTTAAAGAGCGGGGCCTAAAAAATCATTTTTCCATACAAACCAAAAAATTTTTTTTTTTATTTTTAATTTTTTTGTTATTATTTATTATATTACTTGGTTTGCTTATTCACAACAAAAAATTTGATTTTGGTGGGATAAGTCTTTCAGCGCTAAAAAATTTTTCGCAAAAAAAAATTTTGAGCCGCCGGGGTCCTACAGTAAAAAATTTTTAAAAAATATTTTTTTTTAGTTTTGACCAGCAACGGTTTTAGCTGCTATGTTGCTTTAAATGATATATATTCATAAAAAAATATTTTTTGTATCTGTGACATCTTAATCGTGTTCTAAAAAAGGGTAAAAAATGCATTGATGATTTTTTTCGATACACGATAAAAATGTCACAAATATGAATAATATTTTTTTTGGAATATATATCATTAAAAACAACATAAAAACTAAAACCATTGCTTTTCAAAACTAAAAAAAAAATATTTTTTAAAAATTTTTTACCGTAGGATTCCTACGGCTCAAAATTTTTTTTTTTCGAAAAAGATAAAGATGTCACAGATATGAATAATTTTTTTTTTGGAATATATATCATTTAAAGCAACATAGCAACTAAAACCGTTGCTGGTCAAAACTAAAAAAAAATATTTTTTAAAAATTTTTTACTGTAGGACCCCGGCCGCCCAAATTTTTTTTTTGCGAAAAATTTTTTAGCGCTGAAAGACTTATCCCTCCAAAATCAAATTTTTTGTCGTGAATAAGCAAACCAAGTAATATAATAATTAATAACAAAAAAATTAAAAATAAAAAAAAAATTTTTTTGGTTTGTATGGAAAAATGATTTTTTAGGCCCCGCTCTTTAAGGCCCCGTCGCGTAGGGAAGGCGTGGTCCTAGGGGCGTAAAATTTTTCCTGAGTTATTTTTAAGTCAAAAGGAAAAAAATGAGCGGGTACCGTCTCAAGATTTCCGACATTTCCAAAATAAGGGACACTCTAATGTACAGTATGTAGTACAACTACATGCTTAAATATAAAGTATGTACTTCAAATTTAAAGGAAAAAATATTTTTCTCATTAAGACAGTTTCACGTATGTCTTTTATGTTGGCTCATTAGGGCTATAAAATTTTTTACATTTTGGAAATTATCAAAATGGCAAAATTGGACCAGGAGCAAAAAAGTTTCCCCTTTAAGAACTAAAAAAATGTTTGAAAACACGATTTTTATAGTTTTTTTGTTCTTTTGTTCAACACATCTACCATTCTTATGGCATAAGAAGTTCCTTGACCTGACAAAAAAAATAAGGGGATTAGAAAATGGCATTTTTTCTGGATATGATCAAATTGTATAATTTAAGTATAGATATCATACAAAATGAATTTGTGAATATGACTAGCGAGGGGAAAGGCAACCCCAGCCACCTCCCCCAACATCCCAACGACCAATTATATTACATGTTAGTTGTTTGTATATTCCCAATAAGCACATTTAAAATTCAAGTGCAAATCAAGTATAAATCAAGTGTAAATCAAGCCCTTATTTCCAGTCTATGCTTGAATTATACTTGAATTGCACTTGAATTCAATAGCATTCTCCAGCAAAACGGATACTTGAATTCAAGCGCTGTTTTTACGCTTGAAAACCAGGGAAAAGGCTGTAAAAACAGTGCTTGAATTCCAGTATCCGTTTTGCTGGAGTATGCTATTGAATTCAAGTGTAATTCAAGTATAAATCAAGCAGGGGCTGGAACTTAGGGCTTGATTTACACTTGATTTATACTTGATTTGAACTTGAATTTTAAATGTGCTTATTGGGTTTGTCAATAATTAGTTGTTTTGAACTGTATAAGGAATGTAAAACAATTATTTTTGTTCTTTAAATTACACTCAAAAAAATACATTAGTAGATTTACTATTTTTTTTTTGCTAATGCTGGTTAGCTAACTTTTAACAAATTTTTAGTTGAGATTAGCATGTTAGCAAAAATATCTTGTAAACTTCATTTAGCGCATTAGCAATTTTAAACAAAATTTGAACTATTTTTTTTTGCTAAATTTAAAATTCAGTTGACCAAATTTTTACAAGCTTTTTTGCTAATATTAGCAAATATAAATGGTAAATTTTTTTTTATTTTCAGAAAACTTAAAATGGCGCTATCTCGGAAACTAAGCCAGATAGAGCAAAATGGAGGCCATTTTTGTTCTCGGGCTCTCCATAATATCGCCGGTCCTCTTCACATGTGTGGACCCGAATGGGTCCTAACTATGGAACCAAAAAAGTTAGCATTCCGAAAATTTTTAAATGCTCATATCTCGGTAAATAATCGAAAGCTCTCCGAGTAATATTTTTGAAGTTATCGAGTTTTGTAATTCTCAAAACCCCGGTGGTCCCCTAAAATCACGTATCTCAAAAACTACACTCAAAAAAAAAAACTGTAAAGTTAGCAAAAAAAGCTTGTAAACCATTTTAAGTTTTCTGAAAATAAAAAAAAATTTACCATTTATTTTTGCTAATGTTAGCAAAAAATCTTGTAAAAATGTTGTCAACTCAATTTCGAATTTAGCAAAAGAAATTAGTTCAAAGTTTGTTTAAAATTGCTAATGTGCTAAATGAAGTGTACGAATTGGAGTATGGCTGGAAAAAATCGTCGCAGCTTAAATAAAATAAAAATAATTTGTGCCCAATGTAAATTGCAAGTGTTGGATAACGATGATTCTATTCAATGTGATGCTTGTGAGAAAAGTCTTCATGCAGTATGTACAAAGCTTGATAAAAGACAATATCAAAAAATTATAAACGATGAATCTCTTGAGTATAATTGTCAATTTTGTGATGGTAGTAGTGAGAAGTCGTCTGTAGCTACTGATTTATTGGAAATAAAAACAAAATTAAAACATTTAGATCAGCTGGATGAGCTTGCTAAAACCATGCAGTTTATGTCATCTCAGTATGACAGTATATTGAAAGGAGTTGCCACTAATAAAAAAAGTATTGAATGTTTACAAAGAGAAAATTGTTTGTTACGGGAAGAAGTCATTTCGTTAAAATCATCAATAAAATATTTAAATGATGGTAGAGTAAAAAATGATTGCATTATTAATGGAGTTGATGTAGGTGTAAATGACGGACCAATTGATGTTGTTGTTGATATAGCTGGCAAAATTGGAGCTGATATTATTCCTGATCAAATTAATGATGCATATTTTATTCATAATAAAGATAAAACAAATACAAAAAAATCTGTGGTTGTTAAGTTTACAACTAAGTTTCAAAAAGAAAAATTTATGGCCGGGAAATCGAAGCTTAAAGAAGATGATGATATGAAGGATGTTTTTATTAACGACTTTTTGTGTAAAGAGTCAATGGAGCTTTTTAAATACGCTAAATCTGTAAAAGCAGTTGGGTATAAATATGTTTTTACTAGAGGAAGTAAAGTTTTTGTAAGAAAAACGGATAATTCTCGTGTAATTTTTATAAAAAATATGGATGATGTTGATAAAATTCTTATGAATTCAACAAGTGGAGGAGGTGTACCAACATCTAGAAGAAGTCGAGTCTTTAATAAAATGAGTGTAAATTTACCTGAAGAAGATGCAAATGAAGAACGTGAAGTGGAGAATGCTGAAGAAGATGATAATTCGTTTTTGTCACCTAATTAAGCATATATTTTGTATTAAATTATGCTTTTAAATATACATTTTTAAATCTTTTATGAATAATTCAAAATATTTTTTAAATTTGAAATCATATAATGATTCTGTTTCAACAATAAATATAGATTTTTTTAACATAATTTCGGTAAATGTAAGAAGTGTTTCGTCATTGAACAAATTTAATAAATTTAAATTGCTTTTAAGCAAATTTAATAAACTTCCTGACGTTATAGCAGTACAGGAAACATGGTTTGATGGTAAATGTGTTAATTTGTATTCAATACCAGGTTACCGTGTTGTGCATTGTTGCCGGAGTGATGGATATGGTGGAACTTCAATTTATGTTGCTGATAGTTTGAACTACAAAACTCTTGTTAATCGGAGTCAGGAGTTTTTAGATTTGATAATGATTGAACTGCCCACTATAATTATTAACAATAAGCCACTGCTATTTATTTCACTATACAGATCGCAGAAATGTACTTTTTCACAGTTTATTAAAAAAATGGAAGATATTCTTCCGGTAATGTCAAATGGTCAATGTGTGGTTGCAGGTGATTTTAACGTGGATCTATTATCAAATGACTACTGCAGTAGAACTTTAGTAAATCTTTTTTCGGAATTTAGTATCGAGCCATGTCATGATCTAATTACTAGGCCAATGAGTAAATCGTCTATAGATTGCGTTTTTAGTAACATAATTCACTTAATTAATGTAAATTCTATTGAAAGCACATTTACGGATCATAATATTTTAAGCTGTTTTTTAAAAATTAACAGATGTTTAAATGAAAATATATCAAAAACATGGTATACATTTGACTATACTAAATTTGGTTCTATACTTGATCAGAACTTGGATGACATTTATAATTTTGATAATCCTTCGGAACAATGTAAACAATTAATACATTTGTTGTCTGACGCGGGTGAAAAGTGTACATCAACAAGTACCTCAACAATAAACGTTCGAACCAAAATTACACCATGGATTAATAAAAACTTAGCTTCATTGTTAGAACTCAAAGACAAACTACTAAAAGCGCGAAGAAAAAATAGGAATGATAGATTTTTATCCGAAAAGCTGAAAAGAATCAGTAAAATAATAAAAAATTGTAACAGAAATTTGATGAATAGTTATTATTCTCGAAATTTGGAACAAGTCGGTGGTGATACTAAGAAAACATGGAGGTTTCTTAACAATGCACTGGGAAGGAATCCGCAAGCTATTCAACAAATTTGTTCAGTTGATGGTAATTTCATAACAAATGATAATGACAAAGTCATGGTTTTCAATCAGTTTTTTTTTTTGATATGATAGAGAACCTAAGTAGTAATATACCACGTTATCCAAGTGACAATATTAACAACTTTGGAACGTTAACACCCCTTGGAACAACCTTTAATCTTTCCAATATTAATGAAGACTATGTTGTAGATATATTAAATACAATATCAATGAATAAGAGTTCTGGCTATGATAGAATAACACCAAAAATGCTATTATGCAAAAAAACCAAAATTGCAGATATACTGTCGGTTATGTTTGGGAAGATGATTGAGCTTGGTGAATACCCCGCTGTTTTGAAAATTCATAAAATTGTACCAATACCCAAAGGAGTGGGTTCTAATAATGTAAATATGTTTCGACCAGTGTCCGTTTTATCTATTGTAGATAAAGTACTTGAAAAAATAATTTTTAATCAGCTATCTGAATATTTAGAAAAAAATAAAATCTTATTTGAACGGCAATTTGGTTTCTGTAAAGGTTCTGGTACAGAAGAAGCGGTTGTGAACATTGTTGACTATATATGTGGAGGCTTTGATGCAGGGTTTAATGGCGTAGCGGGCGTTTTCTTTGATTTGTCAAAAGCTTTTGACCTAGTTAATCACGACATTTTAATTAAAAAGTTGGCTTTAATTGGTGTGTCTAATAGCTCTATTAAGCTATTAAAAGATTATTTGACAAATAGAGAGCAATTCGTTCAGATTGGAGAAGCCAAAAGTTCTTTATTAGCTGTTAAATGTGGTGTACCTCAAGGTAGTGTGCTTGGGCCACTTTTGTTCAAAATTTTTATAAACGACATTGGCAACATAAGCTTTAATGGTAAACTATTCATGTTTGCGGATGACATTTGCTTGCTATATCGGTACAAATTTACTCAGGTGTTAAAAACTCATGTGGAATATGATTCAGCAATATTAGCGGAATATATAAGATTTAACAAGCTTGTTTTGAATGCAGATAAGACCAAGTTTATAAGGTTCAGACACTACATTTTGAAGAATGATGAGACAGTTGCAGTTCATATTGATGGTGTGTTAATCCAAGAAATCAATACCATACGGTATCTAGGCATGTTGTTTTGTAGTAGTTTACAATGGGATAATCATATTGACTCCATTAAATCAAAAATATCTTCTGCTATTGGTGTTTTATATAAATTCAAAAATAAATTTGACGTTAAAACGAAAATGCTAATATATCAGAGTTTGATACATAGCCACTTAACTTACCTTCCTATAATATATGGGTTTAAGAATAATGCTTCGCTGAAGAGCTTGCAATCGGCGCAAAACAAGTCTTTAAAGTTAGTTTTTAATCTGCCAATCAGATATCATACTTTGGATCTTTTTAAGAATCACGCTAAAAACGTCTTACCTGTGAGAGCACTATATAAAATGCAAATAACTAAGTTTGTTTTTAAATCAATTAAAAGTCTAGGAAATTCGTCAGTTCAATTCCAACAGAATGTTCAAATTACACGAAGGATAACAAGACAAAGTCAAGATTTATCCATATCTAGATGTCGCCTTGAGTTGTCAAAGCAGCGTATTTGTTTTGCTGGTCCAAGTGAATATAATGACTTACCACTTTTTTTGAAAACCATTGAACTTTTTTCGACATTTAAAAGCGAATTAAAAAAATTTTTGCTAACCAATCTCGAAACACTTCTTGAGTAATTTCTTTTTTGTAATATAAATTTTATTTTTATTATAAAATAATAAAATATTAAAAAAATGTAAATAGAAACTGTAAATAATATTAATAATTAAATTTAAATAGTTAATATTTTTATGTAAATAATGAATTAACACTAGTTGCCTTTTAGCCTCTTTAATGCCAATTTTGGTGCTGAGGCTTTAAATTATTTTTTGTAATATAAATTTATTTGAAATAAAATAATAATAAAAAAAAAAAAAAAAAAAAAAGTTTACAAGAATTTTTTGCTAACATGCTAATCTCAACTAAAAATTTGCTAAAAGTTAGCTAACTAGCATTAGCAAAAAAAAATTAGTAAATCTACTAACGTATTTTTTTTGAGTGTATTGGCTTTATTTCCAACAGTGGTTGGTAATAAGACCATATGGCCTTATTTCTCAACTCATTGGGAAATAAGTCCATATGGCCTATGGCTTTATTTCACCTTTTATTTTTTGTCAGTTAAAATAACTAACATTGTTAGAAAAAAAGTAGTTGAGCCCAAAACAACTTACAAAGTACTTATTTTAACTGATATTTTCAGTTGATTTCACTAACATAATTTTCTGAGTGTATGGTTTTTTTTAAATACTCGATTTGTTTTCAGAGTTTTTGGTATGTTCTTTAAATTTTTGGCACCACTGTATTTCTTTTCCCACTCTAGTAAACCCATATATGTACAGTATGTAGTACAACTACATGCTTAAATATAAAGTATGTACTTCAAATTTAAAGGAAAAAATATTTTTCTCATTAAGACAGTTTCACGTATGTCTTTTATGTTGGCTCATTAGGGCTATAACATTTTTTACATTTTTGGAAATTATCAAAATGGCAAAATTGGACCAGGAGCAAAAAAGTTTCCCCTTTAAGCACTAAAAAAATGTTTGAAAACACGATTTTTATTGTTTTTTTGTTCTTTTGTTCAACACATCTACCATTCTTATGGCATAAGAAGTTCCTTGACCTGGCAAAAAAATAAGGGGATTAGAAAATGGAATTTTTTCGGGATATGATCAAATTGTATAACTTAAGCATAGATATCATACCCCCAACATCCCAACGACCAATTATATTACATGTTAGTTGTTTGTTAGCGATGTCCGTCCGTCCGTCTGTCTGTCCGTCCGTAGAAAACACGCTAACTTTTTAAAGACTTCATAGAGGCTACTGAAGTTTGGCATATATGTTAGTCATTTACCTGGTCAGGTTGGTATTGCAATCCAGCCAAATTGGTCCAGTGGTTCAAAAGTTATGAGCAAAAGAGAAAATTTCGGCAAGGGGTTTTCGCAAATTTACGAGATAAAAAACACGATAACTTTCGAAAAACAACAATTAGACTGCTCAAACGTGGCATATATCTTTGCCGTTCCTTACGTCTGTTTGGTATTGAATTTCAGCTCAATCGGTCAAGTGGTTCAAAAGTTATAAGCAAAACCCCGAATTTCAGATTTTGTTCATCTTTAATGCCATGTGGTAAACAAGTTTTAAAAGCATTGGTGGTAACTAAGCAATTCTTTTCAAACTTGTTTAGTTTTAAAGCAATGTTTTTTAAACTTTTTTAGTTTTAAAAGCATTGGTAACTTAAAAATTAAACTCGGAAAAAATTGTACACTCAAAAAAAATTTTACACTCAAAAAAAATTTTACACTCAAAAAAATTTTTTTTTTACAAAAATGTCAATATTTTTGTACATACGTACGTGAATTCACTCAGACACATTTTTTACAGTAAAAAAACATTACACTCGAAAAAAAGTTTTACACTCAAAAAAAAATAGTAATTTTTCTTCCTTTTTTCTGAAAAATTAATACATAGTAGTATATTTTATTTTTTGATTTACCCAGAAAAATTTCGGTTGCAAAGAACCGATTGTGGAACAACTTATACTTCCCTGGAACCTATTCCAATTCTTGTTCAACACCGATTCTTTTTATATAGGGATTGTCGCAAAAGCAACAAGTGTTTGTAAGCAAAACTAGAACATATTTTTGTTCTTTGGAATCGGTTCTAGAACTAAAATTTTGAACAGAAATGAGAATTAAAGAAATATTTTGAATTGCATTAATTTATAAAACGACCGTAGTTGTTTAAAAAGTAAGACTCATATCAAAATCCAAAAATTTAAAATCTCAGTGCATATTTTTAATGCAATAAGTAAATTAATAAAAATTGTATCAATTTCGATCTACCATTTGAGTTTTAGATTTTTTAATTAAAAAATTTAGGAAATACGAATACGAAAAATCTTTTTTATAAAATTTAAAATATTCTATTCTTTTTTGCTAAATCTCTGTAAGTGCCCACTATGCAACGTGTCGTGTCAATGAGCTTTTCTAGAACATGAACAAAATAAGTAATATAAGTAAGTATGGATACAAAATCGATGAAAACATACTTTACTTGCAACTGAAAACAACTGATTTAAAAAAAAAAATTCTTTGCAAAAAAATTCTTATCAATGAAATGTTTTCCAATGAAAATGGGAATGTGTCAAGAAGCCATAAAACATGTAATTTGTGTGTAATGAAATGAAGAAAGTCTATTGTGATGCACATACGTAAGTAGAAATAAATTATAAATATTATGTTCCACCACTCATTATATGTAAGAAGAACTGCGCTTTTAAAAAAAAAATAATAATGATTAGTTTGCAATTTCTTTAATGTTCAACTAATAAAAACGAGAAAAATCTTAGAAAAGTACTTGACAATTATGTAGTTAACCTACATTTTCAAAAAGAAAAAAAAAAACAAATCTGTGTATAAACCAGTGTTACCATTTCTGGGTTAATAATTCCAATGTGGTACAATTCACAATTTTTTTGGATAAATTTCTTGAAAATTTCAAAATAAATAATTCAAATTTAAGATATCACAATTCTTCATCATCTTGATGTGCTACATTGAACTAAAATTAAAAAAAAAATCATCATATTGATGTAACTTTCATCAATAGGAAGAAGTTTATTCATTAATATATTACTACACTCAAAATAATTATTCTGTTAAATACTCTGTAAAATGACTGTAATCTCAATTCGACAGATATTTGACAAAACTAACTATCGAAATACAGATTTAAAAAAAAAAAATACTTTGTATTTTCTTGTGACCGAAAAACAAAATTTTGTAAAATTGGAGTAACTCGTTAAAAACTCGAAATTTTCACAAAAATAAAAAAGTAAATTGACAATTTGGAAGCATTTACTAAGCAAATTTAACAAAATTTTAATTTTAATTAATTTAATTTAATTTTTTTAATTTTAATTAATGTTTTTGGAGCAGAGAAGTTTAACTGATAAAATGGATTTAACTAAAACTTTGTAAATTTACAGAGTTTTTTTTGTAAAATTTTGAACTCATAAAATGCATTTAACTAAAATTTTTTTAAATTTACGGAGTTTTTTGGTAAAATTCTTTTCGGCTTAATCAATATTTTACACATAATTGTGTAAATTTACATTTTTTTTTTTTATCGAAATCATTTTACAGAGTTTTCTTCATAAAATAACAAAAAATCTTGCTGGTTGGAAATCTATGGTATCTTCTACTGGCTCAGCAGAGTATCTCTGTAATTTAACAGAGTGATTATTTTAGAGTGTATGTTTTTGTAATACTATTTTAATAGTTTATTATTATATTATCAAAAAAAAATATTTGTGTCTAAGACTTAGAAAATTCTGATGAAAATATATCTAATTTCCTGTTTAAAATTCCAAAAAAAATCTTACCAGACTATATAAAATTGTATTTAATCTAAACAGATAAGATATGATTTAATATAATTAGATAGACCCATTTTTGGGATCAAATTGAATCAACCCAACCCGAGAAAAAAAGATATGATATAATCATATATGCTAATATATAATTATTTAAATTTATATATGGTTATGCATGAACTTTGATGTGGACATATAAGTTTATATATAGCATTGTATTTTTCCTTAATTTTTAATATGTACCGATCTATATGAAATTAGATATGACATATAAGGTCGGGAATTTTTTGGGCAATTTTTTTTTTTTGCAATAAAAAAATCATTGAAAATGTTTTAGGAAAAATTTAATTTTTTTGAAAAATTTTATTTTTTTTTGAAAAAATTAATTTTTTTTAAAAATTTTGAAGTTCCGAAAAAATGGTTTTAGATTTTCTAAGACACAAACATCTATTTATATGTAGTTAAAGTGTGAATGTGGAAAAAGGTGCCATATCCATACAAAAACAAAATATTAATTTACGAAATACTAAAGGCGAATTTTGATAATCTTTTCAGTTTTTGAGGTAAAACCTTAAAATTGAATGGTTAGTACTTGTATCATAAATTGTGCAAATTTTTTAACCCATTATGGGAAAATTAAATTAACTATTTTTTATTAGTCTTATATAAAAATGAGTACTGCTGGACCCCTTCTAAATTTTGCACAATTTATCATGATTAATTTTAATTTAAAAAAAAAATAACACAAAAAACTTAAAACTCCTTGGCAAATCTATTGAAATTCCTAGTAGAAATTGTAGCATAGCACCTTATTCCATTAGAACTAAATTTCACACGCATTTTTTTGCTACTTCCGCTCATTTGTTTATTATGAAATTTTGTAGATAGATGCAAATGGTTAATTTTTTTTGCGACTTATTTACTTTTTTGCTTCTCCTTAACAATTGGGTTTTTGGATTATAGCACCTTATTCCACACCCACATTCAATTGTAAATCAACCAAACATGATAGCAACCAAACATTTTCTAAAAACGGCCGCCTGTTAGTCCATAATACAAAACTTTGAATTTTTTTTCAACAAACTCAGTCAAGTAATTTTATTTCAAAATCCTTTTATCATTTCAATAAATGTGTTTGTTAAATTTCCTTTTTGAAAAAAAGTTTCATTTGTCAGATCAATAAATTGTGTTTGTGTATGTTGAATTTCTTTGTTGAAAAAAAATTTTAGATTTTTTACTTTTGTCAGATCAACAAATTGTGTTTGTGTTTGTTGAAAAAAAAACAAATTTTTTTTTTCAACAATCAAAATTTACAAACGTTTGTTGATATTACAAATTTCCGTATGGGAGCACTTTCAGTGAAAAAATTTGTTGTGTTCACAAATATGGGGGTCAATACAACAATTCGTTTTTTTTTTTCTGTGTATTTGCTTTATGTCATCATGTTAGGAATTAAAAATTCCTCATTTTACTCATCATCCTATTATTTTTGTGTTGGAGAAACTCTGATTCATAACTCAATATATGCACACAGGGAAAAAATTATTTGGAACTCAGTCGAAACTCCTCAAATTTGGTTTCAGCATATAAGGTTTAGTTTCAACTACTGAAATTTAATTATCATGATTTTAAAACTAACTTTTAAACCAAAAATCTGAAAAAATTACCAACAAACAATGACATTTTGAAAAAATATTAGTTGCATTTATCAATTTAAAAAAAAAATAAGTTCAAAAACATTCATAATTGTCCGAACCATTCATTTATATTTTGTTTTTTTATGCAATAAATTTTTAGTAACAAGCACAGAATAAAAGTTCAGTTATATTAAAAATCAGTTACAGCAACTGATACGTGGTATAAATTGTTTCAAATTTTGAAAAATTCAAAATATCTAAGAACTATTAAGTATTGGTAAACACAATCATTTTTTTAATTTTGTGAAAAAGTTACTGCAACTAATTGTATGTTGCTTATACAAAAACTTGGTTAAATTATTAAAACGTCATCAAAAAAAAAACAAAATAGTTTTCCAGCTAATATTTTTTTATAAAGATGAACCAAAACATGATTTAAAAGATGAACCAAAAAGGAAAATAAACCACAAAACGTAAGTATGTTTAAATCTGTGCAAAAAAACATGTACAAGTACTTTTTTTTAATAAAGATTGGTTTCATTTGCAGAAAAAAAATTACCACTTAAGGTTCAAACAAGAAATTTGGATCCATGCTTCCTGTGGATTTACCAACTTATCAACATTCAAACTTAGAAGGCACATATAAATCTCTATTGAAGAGCTGTATTGCGACGATTTTTAAGAGGTAACCTATTTGCATAAAAAATTGTGTGCCATATTAGAAATTTCTACACACAAGATATCGCTGAATATCAGAATTTTTCTAATGCAAAATGTCTGAGAGTCTGGGACCTTTTATTAGGAAAAATTCAACGATTATGAGATTTTTTTACCATAGCCAAATTTATAAATTCTGAGACTTCTTCTATAGAAAAAATATCTCAGAATCTCAGGCCTTCTATAGGAAAAATGCCTCAGAATATAAAAATTATTTTATAGGAAAAATTTCTCAGAATCTGTGACTTTTCCCATTGGAAAAATCTCTCAGAATCAGAGACTTTTTCTTTAGGAAAAATTTCTTAGAATCAGAGACATTTTCTTTAGGAAAAATATATCAGAATCTGTGACTTTTTCTATAGTAAAATATCTCAGAATCTGAGATTTTTTTCTATAGAAAAATGTCTCAGAATCTGAGACCTTTTCTATAGAAAAAATGTCTCAGAATCTGAGACCTTTTCTATAGAAAAGGTCTCAGAATCTAAGACTTTTTCTATAGAAAAAATGTCTCAGAATCTGAGACATTTTCTATAGAAAAAATGTCTCAGAATCTGAGACTTTTTCTATAGAAAAAATGTCTCAGAATCTGAGACTTTTTCTACCGAAAAAATGTTTCAGAATCTGAGACTTTTTCTATAGAAAAAATGTCTCAGAATCTGAGACTTTTTCTACCGAAAAAAAGACTTTCTATAGAAAAAATGTCTCAGAATCTGAGACTTTTTCTATAGAAAAAAGTCTCAGAATCTAAGACTTTTTCTATAGAAAAAATGTCTCAGAATCTGAGACTTTTTTTATAGAAAAAATGTCTCAGAATCTGAGACTTTTTCTACCGAAAAAATGTCTCAGAATCTGAGACTTTTTCTATAGAAAAAATGTCTCAGAATCTGAGACTTTTCTATAGAAAAAATGTCTCAGAATCTGAGACTTTTTCTATAGAAAAAATGTCTCGAATCTGAGACTTTTTCTATCGAAAAAATGTCTCAGAATCTGAGACTTTTTCTATAGAAAAAATGTCTCAGAATCTGAGACTTTTTCTATAGAAAAAATGTCTCAGAATCTGAGACTTTTTCTATAGAAAAAATGTCTCAGAATCTGAGACTTTTTCTATAGAAAAAATGTCTCAGAATCTGAGACTTTTTCTATAGAAAAAATGTCTCAGAATCTGAGACTTTTTCTATAGAAAAAATGTCTCAGAATCTGAGACTTTTTCTATAGAAAAAATGTCTCAGAATCTGAGACTTTTTCTATAGAAAAAATGTCTCAGAATCTGAGACTTTTTCTATAGAAAAAATGTCTCAGAATCTGAGACTTTTTCTATAGAAAAAATGTCTCAGAATCTGAGACTTTTTCTATAGAAAAAATGTCTCAGAATCTGAGACTTTTTCTATAGAAAAAATGTCTCAGAATCTGAGACTTTTTCTATAGAAAAAATGTCTCAGAATCTGAGACTTTTTCTATAGAAAAAATGTCTCAGAATCTGAGACTTTTTCTATAGAAAAAATGTCTCAGAATCTGAGACTTTTTCTATAGAAAAAATGTCTCAGAATCTGAGACTTTTTCTATAGAAAAAATGTCTCAGAATCTGAGACTTTTTATATAGAAAAAATGTCTCAGAATCTGAGACTTTTTCTATAGAAAAAATGTCTCAGAATCTGAGACTTTTTTTATAGAAAAAATGTCTCAGAATCTGAGACTTTTTCTATAGAAAAAATGTCTCAGAGTCTGAGACTTTTTCTATAGAAAAAATAACTCAGAATCTGAAACTTTATCTCAAAATCTAAGGCATTTTTTCTATAGAAGGGTCTCCGATTCTGAGACATTTTTTATATAAAACGGTCTCAGATTCCGAGTAGCTTGCTTTTTACAGAGAATTTTTTTTCTGCAGATTCTGAGACGTTTTTTTATAGAAAAAGGCTCAGATTTTGCACGTTTTTTTTATAGAAAAAATCTCAGATTTTGAGACGTATTTTCTATAGAAAAAGTTTCAGATTGTCAGAGATTTTTCCTTCATAAGACGTCCCACATTCTGATACGTTTTTTTCTTTAGAAAAAGTCTCAGATTATGATACGGTTTTCTCTATAGAAAAAGTCTCCGATTCTGAAACGGGATTTCTATAAAAAAAGTCTCAGATTCTGAATCTGTTTTATAGAAAAAGTTTCAGATTCTGCGATGTCTCAGATTCTAAGACGATTTTGATATAGAATAATTCTCAGAATCTGACACGTTGTTCCTATAGAAAAAATCTCAGATTCTGAGTCTCTGATTCTAAGACATTTTTTCTATAGAAAGTTTTAGATTGAAAGATATTTTTGCTATAGAAAAATTCTCAGATTTTATATAAAAAGTCTCCGATTCTGGTACATATTTTCTATAGAAAAAGTCTTAGATTCGAAGAAATATTTTCTATAGAAAAAGGCTCAGCTGCTGAGACGCTTTTTGCAGATTCTGAGAATTTTTATAAAAAAACAAGTAAAAAAGTTAAATTCGGCCTTGCCGAATGTAGTGATACCCTCCACAATTTCAAAAAGATTATTGCAAACAACTTTATTTAAAAGGAATTACTTTTGAAAAAAAAAAAAAAAAAATTAAAAAAAATTTCCGCGAAAAAAATTTTGGTAAAAAAAAAATTCGCGATTTTTTTCTTTTTTTGTCAAAAAGTATGTTCGTACTTGTTTAAATACCATTTGGTGTTCAATTATGTTACATATGTCAACCAGAAGCGAATTAAAGCATTTTGTATTTTTAGGTTATGTTGAATGTACTGAAATTTTTGAGGTATGCTTACATTTTCGTTCATAACTTTTGAACCGCTGAACCGATATCGCTCAAATGCAATACCAAACTTCTCGGGAGAACTTCCAATATATATGTTAAGTTTCAGTCATCTCTGTGCAATATTTTATCCGCGAGAGCATTTTCAACAGACAGACAGACGGACAGACGGACAGACGGACATCGCTAGAATGTCTTAAAATCGATCGGGCATCATGAATATATATACTTTATGGGGTCCCAGACCGATATTTCGATGAGTTACAAACAGAATGACAAACTTATATATACCCTCTATCACTAAGTGGAGGGTATAAAAAATATGCTTAAAAATTGTATTAAATATTAACTTTTGTATATCTTCTTATAAAATTACCTTATTTAATAAATATATTACAAAAAACCCTTTTTTGTCTTTTTATTTTACGGTTGGGGTCCCCATTAATAAAATATTTTAGTTGTGGTGCTATTATATCGGTCACAACAACCATTTTGATCTTTTAATTTTTCGTTGCTTCAACAGATATATTCAGTTGCTCTTACTGAAATTCGATATATATACCAATTAACTAAATCGAAAATATTAGTAATTACAACTGATAAAAGTGATAGTTGGCTGGACTACAATAATTTGGTTGGTTCTAAATTTGGTTGGCACAACGAATCCGTTTTCTGTGTGTGGGAACTAAACATGAGAGACAAGAAGCAAAATGAAAAGTTTTGAATCATTTGTTTATCTTTTGACACCACATTTGCTGGCCTTAAACGTCATCCGAGTTCTTTTTTTTTTGTGTCTATCGAGCAAACCAAAACAGTGAATCAAACTAACTTGTACATACTAAAGTATTCATGATTTAAAATTAAGTACATGTTTGTATGTGTGTTTGTGTGTGTGTGTTTTTGTAAGTGTGTGTGTTTTGGGGTACAATATTAGCATAAAACATAAATGTCTTTTGGAAGTAGAAAAAAAAAATAAACTAAGATTGTATTTTATACAACACACAAATAATAAAATGCTGATAAAAAAAAAAAAATTGTGCGTAGTCAAATGAATGTAAGTTAGTTGGTATGTGTGTGTATTTATGAATATATCCCTGCAAGCATTTCGATACGGAGAAGTTTCCCTAGCGTATCGTCTGGAAGATAAATTGTATTGCGGGGGATATCTTCTTCGTATTGCGGAAGAAACACCCGTTGGTAGAAATCGTGTACCGAAAGCAATACGTCCAGAAGATACGAAAGCATTCCTTCTGGAGGATAAATACGCAATATCGCCAGATAATCATTTGGAAAATAACTTGAAGATATCACTCAAATTTTACCTAGAAGATAAAAAGAAGATGTTGCCATTTTGTCACATAGGAGATAAAATAACATTTATTTTTGCTTAGAATTAATTAAAAAGCATTTTACAAACAGTTGTATTAAATATTGATTTTCTCATTGTTTGCATGATCTTGAAATTGATGTTCTTCCTCAAAACTTGGGCATTGATTCCTGACAATTTGTAGGACCTAATGGAGTTAAAAAATACATTTATTAGATCTTGAAGCTCAATGTTTTTTTTTTTTGCGAATTCATTACATACCTCAAAAACACGAATTTTATGATTTTTTGTTGATTTAGTGCAAATAAACAAAGAAAACGAATTTAAAATGTTGAAAAATATTTTTGACAACAAATAAAATATTTTAATTTCGAATATTTTCCATCCGTATGATAGAAGGAAGATATCGTATATGTATCGCGCAGGTTAAAAATCACCTAGAGGATAAATTTTTGATAATTTGGCGATTTTATCTTCTTTATAAATGTCAAAAAAAATATATATTTTTAAAAAATTGCTAAAATATCCTCAAAATGTTATAAGGAAGATTTTAAAATAATACTACTTTGATGAATTTTTACTACGATAAAAATAAGATATTGCCGCAATTTCGTTTAGGCGATATTTCTTCCTAATGCTTGCAGGGATATTTTCCAGCAAACCAAATGTTTCGATTTCGTAGTGAATTCGTAGCACCTCGTCAGCAAAATTTTTCGATTTCTAAACCGACATAGTATCGAAATCGTAACGAATTTTGTATAAAATAGTTGACACGATGACTTTTGCCTTCGTCGGTATGCAAATTATTTCTATATGCTTGATATTCTGATTTTTTGAGCTGAAAAATTGTATGTCATAAAACTCGTAATTGTAAAAAACTTTTGTTCTACGAGTTTGTTCATAGGTTACATTTACCTGACGTATTTTTGCATTGTTGATCTTTAAGAATAGTCTGATTAAGATAAGTCTGATATTAGACAAACTACCGAAATGTCTTTATGAATTCATTACGACAGTAAAAGTTGAAAACTTTGGTTGGCTGGGTTGTGTGTATGTTAACCACTGTGTGTGTGTGTGTGTTTGTGTTTTTCAACTCCCACACTCCTCTTAATTCAGAAGTTTATGGTACAACATTTGTCTTTCTTTTTTTTTCGTTTGCCGCTTTTTTCTTTTTCTTTTTTTGTTCTTTAAAAAACTTTGTCACCAAATCGTGTAAAAGAAAACTTATTTCTAGTTATAGAAGGGGGATTATTTTATGGTTTTCGTTTATTTTTGTTTGTTTAAAAAAATAAAAAAAAAAATACTCGAAAAAATTTTGTTGAATTCTAATGATGCAAAATGTTGTATTGTTTTAAATAATTTTGCTTTTGTTGTTTTTTTATATTCAATTTCAGAATTAATTATGCATGAAAAAATGTTATTTAGGTTCTAACAACATTAACATGAGGATTGTTTTTTTTTTTTGTTTTATATTTAAACTTTTGTATTAGAATGTGTGTGTGTATGTGTGTGTATATAAAGCACTCCATGCCAAATCGCACAATATCGGGCACGACCCCCATGCGGTTTCGATCAGTTTTTTATTCGTATTAAATTCAACTCAAACACCTATTTTCAGTCTTTTATTCAACGTTAGTTTTAAGTAATTGATTTTTTAAAAATGCGATTTTTCCAACCACAATTTCGGACACTTGAAGAATAAAAAATGCTATTAGAGTTGATAGTTTCAATCTATGCTTCTATACTAATTTTATTAAGAGGTAATGTTTGTATGTATGTACACTAGAGTGTCCCTTATTTTGGAAATGTTGGAAATGTTGAGACGTTACCCCCTATTTTTTTTCCTTTTGACTTAAAAATAACTGAGGAAAAATTTTACGCCCCTACGACCACGCCTTCCCTACCCGACGGGGCCTTAAAAATCATTTTTCCATACAAACCAAAAAATTTTTTTTTTATTTTTTTTTTTTTTGTTATTAATTATTATATTACTTGGTTAGCTTATTCACGACAAAAAAATTGATTTTGGTGGGATAAGGCTTTCAGCTCTAAAAAATTTTTCGAAAAAACAAATTTAGAGCCGTTGGGGTCCTACGGTAAAAAATTTTTAAAAAATATTTTTTTTTAGTTTTGACAATCATCGGTTTTAGTTGTTATGTTGCTTTTAATGATTTATATTCAAAAAAAATATTATTCATATCTGTGACATTAAGGCCCCGCTCTTTAAGGCCCCGTCGGGTAGGGAAGGTGTGATCGTAGGGGCGTAAAATTTTTCCTGAGTTATTTCCAACATTTCCAAAATAAGGGACACTCTAATGTACACTCAAAATAAAAACGTGGGTATTCATTACTGAAAATGTAACTAAAGTACTAATGTTGTAGTCCACAAGGACCTAGTGCAGGATTTGGTAATCAATACTAAAATTTTTTATTCAAAATAATATTTACTAAATTACTAATTTTAGTACTTTGAAGATACTAAAAAACTACTGTATTACTGCTAATTAGTAACTTATTAGTAGATTTAAGCACAGAATCACTTACTAAACCTTTTACTGTATAATTATTTTGAGTGTATGTTTATTTGTTTATAGAAATTAATCTCCGGAACTAATTATCCGATTCCAAAAATGTTTTCACCGATATTTTAAGTGTTCCTACCGGATGTACATAGGCGAGGTTTCATCGACCACGCCCACTTCTACGCTCACTTTTGGCTGAAAAACGTTAAATTTAAAAATTTCCAAAAACTAATAAATCGATTTCATAAATGTTTTCATTTATTTTAAAATATTTAAAAATTTCCAAAACTATTCATCCCATTATAAAAATTATTTCAGTAATACTTGGAAAACATATGTTGGTTTTCATTGACCACTCTCATTTCTACGCCCACTTTTGTAAAAAAAAAAAAATTTAAATATGATTAATCTACACATCCGATTTCAAAAAATTTTCATCAATACACTTTTAAAATGGTCCTTCAGGGTGGACATGGGTTAGGCTTCATCGTCCACGCCCACTTCTACGCCTACTTTTTGCCAAAAAAAAAGTAAAATTTTTAAATTTCCGAAACTACTTATCCGAGTTAAAAAAAGTTTTCTCCATTATTAGGAGTGTTCCTTCAGGGCGGACATAGGCTAGGATATATCGACCACGCCCACTTTTGTCCAAAAAACATAAAATATAAAAAATATTCAAAACTATTCATTTCAAAAATGATTTCACAAATACTTGGAATGGTCCTTCAGGGTGGACATATGTTGGAGTTCATCTAACCCACCCACTTCTACGCCTACTTTTGCCCAAAAAACGTAAAATGTTAACATCACCGAAACTACTTATTCCATTTCAAAAATGATTTCACCAATATTTAGAATTGTTCTTTAGGGTGAACAAAGAGTAAGTTTCATTGACATTCAATTTAAGGCTCAATTTTGGTCAAAAGACGCAAAATTTAAAAGCTTCAGAAACAAATCTTCCTATTTCAAAACATTCAAAAAAAGTACTTTTTGGAAATTCCGATTTTAATTGGCCAAATAGGTGTTAAATAGTGCACTTTGTAACATTTAATATCTCCTGAAATAATGGTCAAACTTGAAATGTGGGATTCCCTAGCCTAAAAAAAAAAAATGCTCTGAAAAAGTACCTTTTGAAAATATAGATTTTAATGGGTTTAAAAGGGTAATTAATTGTACTTTGGTACTTAAGCTATTTCCTGAAATCCTGCAACAAAATTAACATAAAAGAGAAGATCGAATTTTGATATTAGAAATTTTAGGGTAAAAAGGAGTGAAAATTGGTTAGAGTGGGGATAAAATTGTTATCAATTGAGATAACGAACCCAAAATATTTTTATTTCTTTAATAATGTTATACAGAAAGCAATGAAGCTTACATTGAGCAAAATAAAAAGAAGCCCAAAACGAAATGGTAAAGAACGGGGAATGAAATGGAATCAACTGATTTCATAGGGTTATTACGATAATAGGGGTAAGAAAACTTTTAACACAATATTTCACCGGAACGAAAATGATTCCGGGAAAAATGGGCTGTTTTAAATTTATTGTTTATGCAAAGCAGTTTTTGTAAAAGACTTAAACATCATAACTTAAATATAACAAAGATTCGTTATGAAAAGTTTAAGAAATGGGTTATCTAATCCTGATAATCCTGAAGTTATCGAGTTTTTTAATTCTCAAGACCCCAGTGATCCCCTAAAATCACGTATCTCAAAAACTAAGCAAGGTAGAGCGAAACGGACACAAATTTTGGATCAAAAACTATGACGATTTTTAAGGAACCCAACTAGGTCAAGGCCCATCGGGGTCTGGACCTATTGGGTCCGATCCTAATGGGGTCCTCAAATGTGTATGAACTAAGTTGAAATAAAAATTATTTCAGTTAACAAATTTTTAGCAAAACGTTTTTGTTAACTTTACCAAAAAAATTGTGGGTTCAAAATCAGCAAATTTTCTTGTAGGTTTACAAGCTTTTTTTTGCTAACTTTACAGTTTTTTTTTTTTTTGAGTGTAATTTAGAGCAGAATTTTATTTTTTAAATCGAAGGTTTCGGACTTTTGCAAAAAGTTGACTTTAGTTTTTAAAAGTATAAAATTAAGTGATAATTACGTCGAAATTTTTTTTCTAAAATCTATATTTAAACATCAACAAAATGTTTTCCAACTTTTTTTAAGATATTAATATTTTTTCTGGTCAAAATTAATTGAATATTTTGAAATTTTTTTTTTTTTTTTTAAATTGCAATTTTGAAAAATCGATTACTCAAAACTAACTGGAATAAATGGCGTACGGACATAGCGCCCAAGGTCTTATCGCCCAAAACCGTAAATGACATATCGCCCACGCTGCGACATATAGCCCAAAATGAAAGGTCTAAAAATGTTATTTCTCCCAAAACAAAATTGTCAAAAAATCCAAAATATTTTTTTGGGCGAAATGTCGAAATTACTACTTCTATGATTTGTTTTTTTTTTGTAATAAAGGTTTTCTGCGTAGCCGGCCTTCGGCCGGGCTTAGGGATTACATACTCCATGCATTAAACCCACCCTCTCTGCAAACCAAAGCTATTTTGGTTATCAGGCCTTTTTGATGCATAACAAATTTGATAGTGTTAAGGCCTGCTACCCTAGAAACTTTACTTTGCGGAGAGGGTGGGTTTAATGCATGGATTTTGTAATCCCTAAGCCCGGCCGAAGGCCGGCTACGCATAAAACCTTTAAAACATTGTCTTAAAAAAAAACAATATTGGTGAGTTTTATGATTATTTTTTTGGGCGCTATGACATTTTATAAATTCAACATTTTGATATTTGGGTAATATGTCATTTTTGATAATTTATATTAATTTAAAGAAAATTGTTAAAATAGCCAAAAATAATGGCCATATCGTCCAAAAAATTTTGCAACAACAACTAACACACATTTTTTTTGGGTGGAATGACTTTTTTAAATTGGGCGATATGCACTTGGGCGTTATGTCCGTACGCCGGAATAAATGGCTAAAAATTGATGTGCAAATTTTATTAATAACGTTCTAAAACATATTAGAAAATGAGCGCAATCAAAGGGGGTCGTGTTTGAAATTGTGCGATTTGGCATGTAATGCCCCATATATAGCACAAATAATTTGTTTGGTAAATTTTTGTTTTGTTAGTGGTTTTTCCTTCTGTCACAAATGTTTTGTTGTGTATGTGTTCTTTCATATTTGTACTAGAATCAAATTAATTTTTTTATGAACACCATCCTTACGCAAAAATATGTACAAAGCATTGTTATACAATATGGGCAATCTTAGAGAGAGGCATTTCGGTTTGGATCCAAAAATTATTGAAGATACACGAACAATTGGGATTCGTAGTCTATTAACAGAAACTTATTTGGAACCTGATTCGAACCAGGCAGATATATTTTTTGAAAAACTATATTGAATACCCTTTTAAATTATGAAAAGAGATCACATTTTCCCAATTTAAACATTTAATTGTTTAAAAAACTCTGACTTAAATTTTAACTTTAAACGCTCTAAATACCACAATCGGTTTTACTTAGGTAAAAATATTACATTAGCAAAATCTTTTGGATTTGGTTCCGAAAAAAAAAAATATTATGAAGTTTTGTAACGACTCTTTTACCGAAGTCCCAACTAACAGGAAACCTCTGTGACCGGCCGCTTAGCCTGTTTGCAACCTAGAAGTCCAATTTCTGGACAGATATAATTTTTTTAATCCCAACCCAACCGAAAATGAGCGAGGACCGATAAAAAAATACTTTTGCACATCCCATAAATGTTATGGGTGCTCTTATGCACAATTGCTTTCACAAAAATTTTTTGTTCCTATTATTGTAGTTTTAAGAGGAATGGTCGGAGGGACTTTAAGTAGAAGATAAAAGCAAAAATATTTTTTTATAAATATTTTAAATGTAACGAAATGACGCGGCAAAATTTGTATCCAAAGAATAGGTAATATAATAATTCTATTGTTTTGGGGAAGTTGTGACGAACCCTATTTACGATGTTTTCAAAAAATTAATTTCATTATTTAGTTTTTTTTTTTAATTTTTGTATTTTTAAGGGTCGAACCAGAATCAAATGCGTAGCGCAAGACGTAAAAAAAAACAAAAACAAACACATCAAATTTGAAATTTTTACGTCCGTTTGATTTAGGTAACTCACATTTAAATATTAGAAACGAAAAATTATTGGGCGTTACGCCTTACGCGACGTAATTTGATTCAGGTTGGACGGTAAAAAGTAAAAACTTCAGGGTCCAAAAATAACCCAAATATTACGTTCGATATTTTTTATTTTAACCACATCGTGTTAAAGTCTGAAAAGAGTAGAAAATCGCGAAAATTTAAATGAAAATAAAATCAGACAATTAGGGTTTAGTAAATTTATTTCTGGGTTTTCTTCAACGTTAATAAATCAATACAATCTGTAATGAAATCACTAAACACAGTTGTAAAAATGCTTCAACAGTTTAACACTTCAATTCATTTTTTTATGTTCTATACGATTACACATCAAAGTATTTTCGTTACACAATTTTAATGAGACTGTCTATTTGTAATCTGTTTGTAATAATGATTATTATATTAATAACACTGTGAAACACCCAAAATCGGAATGGGATGAAACAAAAAGCAAATGAAAGTTGACATATTCCATAACAAACCCCTCAAGGCTTTTTTCCAGTTCAGAGCTAGATTTTTTTTACACGCATTTGAAGTTAGTTCACTTTTATTATAATTATAATAATAAATGCTTGAAAATTGTATTAGTGGCGAATGATTAATTTTGTAATTGCCTTTAAATAACAATCATACGCAACGGTTTACAGTGGTTTATTTTAATAATTTGGCTCTTCAGTAAATAGGTACTGGACCGATTGCAGCAAAATTCATACCAGTCATAGCTGAAGTAATTTTGAGCTTAAGTTTGGAAACTAGACCCTACATGTTCAATAAGGGCACAACCAGGGGCCTTTAAAGTAGGACATGTTTAGTACACAAGACGTAAAAACTTTAAATGCTTTAAAATCACCAACTTTAAATGCGTGTAAAATAAAATCTAGCTCTAACCTAAAAAAAGGGCCTTGAGGGGTTTGTTATGGAAAACTACAGCTATTATTTGCTTTTGGTTTCGATTTTGTATCACTGTGTAATTATTTTTGAAATGGAAATCAATAAGAACAAGTGTACCCTGCAAGCATTTCGAAACGAAGAAGATACGCTAGCGTATCGCCTGGAAGATAAATTGTATTGCGGGGGATATCTTCTTCGTATTGCGGAAGAAACACCCGTGAGTAGAAATCGTGTCCCGAAAGCGATACGTCCAGAAGATACGAAGGCAATTCTTCTGGAGGAAAAATACGCAATATTGCCAGATAATCATTTGGAAGATAACTTGAAGATATCACTCAAATTTAACCTAGAAGATAAAAAGAAGATGTTGCCATTTTTTCTCATAGGAGACAACAGTATGTTTATTTTTTTAAATAAAGAAGATATTTTACAAGCAATATTGTTGAACGATACTTATTCACTATTTCCATGATCTTGAAATTGAGTATCGTCTTCAAAAATGGTACGTTGAGTTGTTGAAAATTTGCTGGACCTAATGGAGTTAAAAAAAACTTATTAAATTTTGCAGCTTAATTGTTTTATTTTTTGCGAATTCATTACTTACCTCTTAACACCAATTTTTATGATTGTTTGTTGATTTATTCCGAAAAAACAATGGAAAACGAAATTAAAAATATTTTTGACAATAAGTAAAATATATTGATTTCGTATTTTTTACCTCCGTATGATAAGAGGAAGATATCGTATATGTATCGCGCAGGTGAAAAATCCCCTAGGAGATAAATTTTTGATAATTTGGCGATTTTATCTATTTTATAAATGACAAAAAAATACATATTTTTTTAAAAATTGCTAAATTATCTTCGAAATGATAAAAGGAAGATTTTCAAAAATACTACTTTGATAAATTTTTATTACGATAAAAAGAAGATATTGCCGCAATTTCTTCTAGGGGATATTTCTTCCAAATGCTTGCAGGGTATGTATAGAAAAATATCACACAGTGGGACAGAAGCAATATATTTTATGAATCTATTAAACGCTTTTTTGCGCGTTATTATAGTGGAGTTTAGGGAGGAAAATTACTTTTTTTTTTATTTTTAATAAATTTTTAAAGAGGCACAGACCAAATTGGTTGAAAGATTTATTTCGAGATGTTTAGAAAAACCTAAAATTTGGGTTAAGTCACTTTTTGTGACTAAATTTAGACCTGTATGATAAAACAACATGGTGATTCTCATTAAATATCAGGTACTGTGGTATATATACGGTTTATTCTCTAAATATTGTTGAAAATCCTTTGGTAAAAAAAAATAATTTTAATGCCTATCCTAACCTCGTAAAAATTCGGCCTTGTTAAATATGTTAGTCAGAGATGCAACGCTGCACCAAAATTACTCCATGTAAATTGTATTAATATTTTTCCCGGAATGTAATATATATTGCGCAACTATTATTTGTCAAATTATTTGAAAAACAAATGCACTAAGACTGCAATCTTTAGCTGCTGGTATCCAACTATTTTTTTTTTTGCTGATTTATTTTTTATTTTTTTTTTATTAAGGTGCCATCCTAGGCAGAAACTGCCAACCGTTCCACAGAAAAAGTCTCGGCAAAGCACTTTATTTTTTGTGTATAAGGTAGTATGAAAAAAAAGTGCTTTGCAACCGCTTTATACCCTGTACCACAAAGTGGTGTAGGGTATAAAAATAAAGCAAAAAAAAAATGTGTCTGGGACTTGAAAAACTTTTAAACATTTTTCCGGGACCTAGAAAATATTTCAAAGTATGTCCAAATTTTTTTTATCCTAATAATCAATCAATTTTTTATCCTAATTTAATAAATTTCTTTATTCAAATAAACACCAAAAACAATTGTGTCTTCAGGACTTATGTATACAATTTAGATACATCCCATTTTTTTGTTCTAAAAGTGCTATAATAGTACCGTATTTTTTGTTCTTAAAGCGCTTTAAAGGCGCTTTAAAATAGCAACGGCAGACCGTTTACCGTGGTTATCATTTTGGACGCTGGGAGAGTACACTCATAAAAATTTGTTTGTATTCCTTACAAAAAAGTCTGTTACCATTACTAATAAAGTTTTCAATTTGTGCCCGATAACTTTTTCAGTTACCATTACAAACTTTGGTTTTCAAAAATTAGTAATCTTAAAAATACTAAAAAAATTAGTATTACTGAATTTTTCTGTACAATTTTTGTAAAATGGATTTTAAAACGCGTTTGTAAATAATATTAACTTTTTTTGTAAAAAAATTAACTTAAAAAAATAAAAAAAGTGGCCGGATTTTGATAAATTGACTTTTTTATAAAATTAAAAATTGCAAAACGGGTTCTGAAAATTTTCCAAAAAAAAAAATTTAATCGATAGCCCATACAAATTATATAGTAGTGGACTCATGAGTTCAAAGGGACGACCTGTACCCATTCAAAAATTTGCGCTTCATATGAAACTTACAGACAGAGTCCTCCATCCCATATTGCCTAGAAGCCACGAGTCGAGCTATTAACAAGACTATTATGGTTTTCCTTACTCATTAAATTTAGGCAATTGTACCAAGTTTCTGTTACTTAGGAATGACATTAACTACAACTATGATTTTTAGACAACATATCGAAACTCGAAATATCAAGGCGAAAAATAGTATAAACTCAACTTGGAACACTTTTCTAAGTAAGAATAATATTTCATTACGTTCAAAATGGCAGCTTTTCCAAGCAGCATGTAGGGCAATTCAGACTTATGGAGCACAAGTTTGGGGCCACTCACTCTTTGATGAAGTTGACAAACTTCAACGTTATTTCGTTAAAAAGATCTTATGCTTACCTTCATTTACACCTACTTATATGATAATGATTGAAACAAATATGGATGATGCTCACCTCTATACGCTTGATTTGCATATGAGATATATTGGTCGTACTATATATCAGTATAACGTTAATAGACTGCCACATCAATTATCACTTAAGCTTATACAAAAAAAATATATCCTGGGTAAAAAACATTCAACAACTTTGCAGTCAACTAAACATAAACTGGGAATTTGAAAATATGTCGATTACTTATTAGAATTACAAAAGCTGCGAACTATTACAAAAATTAAGAATTGCAAATAAACACAAATACTTTCAAAGTGCACTCGAGACAAACAGATTTTACAAACACTTGAATTTTTCAAAAAGCTCTAACTACATGATTGATGTAAACACTAGGACACAAATAATGTGGATATTTAAAGCTAGATGCGATATGATCGAATTAAATGCCACAAGGTTTGGATCAAACAGATCGAAACTATGCTCCCTATGCAATCTTTTAGAGGATGAAAGTATACAACATTTCATAGGACGTTGCCCAATCTTAAAACAATTCAGATATCAGTATTTTGGAATTGCATTTTTAACAAATGATCTAATAATAGAAATTCTAAACGGTGGTTACACAGGTTGGAATAACATGGTACTTTATATTATCAATGCTCTTAAGTACAGGAAAACTTTGATAGAAGAATATAATTTTTAAAGTAAAATTTAAAACATTTAATAATTAAAATTAAAAATGGTTAAATACTCAAATCGAATCATATGTGTGTAATAAACACACTTTCGACAGACGACTAATGTCAATGTCATTAATTATTTTATTTTCTTAGAATAATTGTAGTTTAATATATAAAAATTGTTAACTTTTTTATGTATCTACTTTTTTCTGAAAAATAAAATTACTTACTTACTTACTTACAAATTATATAAGAATGTTAATTTTTGAGATTGTGGTGCATTCCGTTTTAATGTGATCAATATTTAATCAAGGCAACTCGCCACAAATTTCACCATTTTTAAAATATTTGACCACGTCTCCTAAGCCCAGTTTTTGAAAAATTGAAAACCCAAAAACGCAATTTTCTAAGTTCCATATAGGGCCATCCGTACATCCTATTCAGAAGTTTACGGTACACATGTTTTTTTCGCTAGAAGTTTGGTGTGGAGTGCCTCATATGTATAATATTTTGTTTTACTAATTTACTTATTAATTTTGCAGTAAACTCATATTTTTGTTTACAAAATCTAAAAAAACAAAAGTATATGAATCGCATGTAGTTACAGCATTAAAGAGAGCCATATATTTTATTAAATTAAAGTTCTAAAATACTTTTGTACGTGGCGGAACTTATATAATAATATATATTTATGTTTCTATACATAGATATTTAATTATTTATACATACTTTTTAGAGCATTCAATTGCACAACAGTTTAACTGATTAATATTTATAAAATTATTTAAACAATCGATTAATCGAATTGGCATTTTTTAGTTTTTTTTTCAAAACTTTTCACTTTGCTGTTAGAGCAATTCTAAGAAAAACAGAAAACATGTGTTTAAATTTATTGCTCAAAAAGCTAATGCCGTTGTTAACTAATAGTAAATTTTCTAACGTGAAAAAAAATCAATTTTGATCAGAAATATTAAATTTTTTTTAGTAATTTTGGAAAAAAAAAAAAAATTTAATTTATTTCGGATTTTCTGTTTACTTTTCAAATTTAGATTTTTAATGAAATCGACTAAAATTTAAAAAGTTCGATTTCCATAACATACTATTAATGTAGTGAAACTGCATTCACAAATTTTCATTTCGTGATCCTTTTTCTTTTTAAAATGACTTCAAAACTTTGAAAATAAGTTCTCTTTTTAGAAATATCTCTTAAAAGTTAATTTCAAAAAAAAAAAAATAGTTTTATGCACTAATTTACTTAAAATAAGTTTATCATATTTATTTTCTTGCAATTAGTGGAATTCACACGTGGAGTTGTTTTGCTTGCGTTAAGCTTTAGCCTTTTTTGTCGGCAAACAGGGGTGAAAAGCAAACGGAGTAGTAACAAAAATCACAATTTCGGTTTTTGTCACTTGTTGCTTCTATACTGTAATGCACTAAAAGAGTATGCCCACTTACAAGGGAAGTATCTCAACCCTTATGAACCGATTTGCTTGAAACTTAATATATATATAAAAGTGACGATTTTAAGGTTGGGGTGTCTCGGCTTATCGGCCATATCAGTGTTTCAAAATTTCGTTCTCCCCTTATGAAACAATGTGGACCTCCGGGAAAATTTCGATAACTCACGAACTAACAGGAATATCCTCTAGAGAAAAAATACGTGTCGACTAAAATTTAATAAAGATTATTTCGTATTCATATGGACATCGTAGGTCTATGTATTCATATAAATACCACCCAAAATTTACACATTTTCATAAAAAACGTATTTAACGAAGCCAAAGTTTTACAAGGTTATGCCTCCGTTCGATAGGCATTAAAAAAACCTTTCTTCTCATATGTAAACATCATATAGTTTCTTAAAAAGAAATGGCTGAAAAATCCAAAAAACTAATTTTTCACCATTTTTTGACCCATGTTTTGAACCCCTAAATCCCCGATATGGCCGATAAGCCGAGACACCCCAACCTTAGAATTGTCTCTTTTATCTATATTTTCCATTTCATGCAAATCGGTTCATAAGAGTTGAGATACTTCCCTTGTTAGAATTAAAGAAGTTTACTTGTTAAGTGGTCGATTATATTCGATTTTGCATTAAGTTTTGAATAAAAATTATATAATTACAGTTTCATGTAAAATATCGGTTAAATGCGACCACCATTTTATAGAGAAAAACACTGTAAATTTACATATTACAAATATGCCTGTGATGAAACAAAAATTTTACAAAAAAACTCTGTAAATACAAATGTTAGTTGACAAAATAGTTTTAGAAAAAAAATATGAATATAGTTTTTTGAATATACACACTACTACCCAGGAAAATTATTTAGAACCGATTCTGAAGCTTGTTCTCTGCAATCTAAGTTTCATAACATTTTGATTCTCAGGAACTAAAAAAAAAATTAAAAAATAGATACAATTTTTTTTTTTTGTTAGCCAAGAAAAAACACGAAATTCTATTAAAATATCAGGATATAATCGTGAAATTGTTGGTACACAGGTAAGTAAATTACATTTTTATTGTCTGGGTCGGGTCAAATACTAACAAGGAAAGTATCTCAACCCTTATGAACCGATTTGCCTGAAACTTAAAATATATACTAAAGAGACGATTTTAAGGTTGGGGTGTCTCGGCTTATCGGCCATATCGGTGTTAAAAAATTTCGTTGTCCCCTTATGAAACCATGTGGACCTTCGGGAAAATTTTGATAACTTCCGAACTAACAGGAATATCATCTAGGGCAAAAATACGGGTCGACTTAAATTTAATAAAGATTATTTCTTATCCATGTGGATATCGTAGGTCTATGTCTTCACATAAGTACCCCCCAAAATTTACACATTTTCCTAAAAAAAATATTTAAAGAAGCCGAATTTTTACAAGGTTATGCCACCATTGGATAGGCATTAAAAAAACCTTTCTTCTCATATGAAAACATCATATAGTTTCTTAAAAAGAAATGGCTGAAAAATCCAAAAAACGATTTTTTCGCCATTTTTTGACCCATGTTTTGAACCCCTAAATCCCCGATATGGCCGATAAGCCGAGACACTCCAACCTTAGAATTGTCTCTTTAATATATATTTTAAGTTTCAGGCAAATCGGTTCATAAGGGTTGAGATACTTCCCTTGTAAGTATTGTGTTTTTTATTTTTGTTTGCGGAAAATCCATGTTTTGGAATGTCATTGACGTATGGCCTAAAATGCAATTTTGGAGGCGAAAAAGGATGTATGTGTGAAAGAAAATATAAAAATTCCATGTCAATAATGAATGTATTTATCTTTTTCTAATAAATTATTGCAATTCTAAATATACATATATTAATTCCCATTTCTGTTTCAAATTTTACTTCTAGAATCGATTCCGAAGAACAAAAATATGTTCTAATTTTGCTTACAAACAGCTGTTGCTTTTGGGACAATACCTATATAAAAAGAATCGAAGTAGAACAAGAATCGGAACAGGTTCTACACTCAAAATAATACATTAGTAGATTTACTAATTTTTTTTGCTAATGCTGGTTAGCTAACTTTTAGCAAATTTTTAGTTGAGATTAGCATGTTAGCAAAAATATCTTGTAAACTTCATTTAGCGCATTTGCAATTTTAAACAAAATTTGAACTATTTTTTTTTTGCTAGATTTAAAATTGAGTTGATCAAATTTTTACAAGCTTTTTTGCTAATATTAGCAAAATAAATGGTAAATTTTTTTTTATTTTCAGAAAACTTAAAGTGGCGCTATCTCGGAAACTAAGCCAGATAGAGCAAAATTTGGTCATTTTTGGTTCTCGGGCTCTCCATAGTATCGCCGGTCCTCTTCACATGTGTGGACCCTAATGGGCCCTAACTATGGATCCAAAAAAGTTAGCATTCCCTAAAATTTTAAAATGCTCATATCTCGGTAAATATTGCCGACAAAACAAAAAGTCCAAAAGCATTTTTGTAGCTCTCAACACGTAGAGCAAGACCGCAAACGCAAAAACTCTCCGAGTAATATTTTTAAAGTTATCGAGTTTTTTAATTCTCAAGACCCCAGTGGTCCCCTATAATCACGTATCTCAAAAACTAAGCAAGGTAGAGCGAAACGGACACAAATTTTGGATCAAAAACTATGACGATTTTTAAGAAACCCAACTAAGTCTAGGCCCATCGGGGTCCGGACCTATCGGGTCCGAACCCAATGGGGTCCTCAGATGTGTATGAACTAAGTTAAAAAAAAAAATTAGTTAACAAATTATTGGCAAAACATTTTTGCTAACTTTAGCAAAAAAATTGTGGGTTCAAAATCAGCAAATTTTCTTGTAGGTTTACAAGCTTTTTTTGCTAACATTACAGTTTTTTTTTTTTTTTTTGAGTGTAGGGAAGTATAAGTTGTTCCACAATCGGCTCCTGCAACCGAAAAATTTGCTGTGTATATTTTTTTTTGTTAAATACGATGGCAGATCAATAATTCCGGGACTTTCGAATGAAACTCAGTTTTTCTATTCTCAATTTTTAAATACTAATTGTAACTACAAACTTTTTTTTTTTGAGTAGTATCTAAAATCTGCTAAAAATTAAGCTACAAGTGGAGTCCATTTTCAATTAATTTATTTAATCTCAAACCAACTTAATTGAATACCCTATTCAAATGTGTATTGAGAATTTTAACAACATTTGTCGAACTGTATAAAAAACAACAATGCATGCATAAAATATACAATGTTTACATTTAATTAAACATACATGCCTCTCGAAATAATAACAAACTACTGTAAAATATTTAGTGGATAATGGAATAAATAAATAATAAAATAAGAATTTGAACAACAAAAATTTTTCTGGTAAATGCAGACTTTACACAATATGCTATCAAAGTCTAGAAAAAAAAAAATACAGAATCAAATAATAACAAGCAAAAAATTTATAGTCGATCATGACCGGCCATATAATACCCTACACCAGTGTTTCCTGTAAAATGCATCCCAACCAAGCCCAAACATGAACTGATTGGAGCTATGTTTTGTTTTGAGCCAAGTTAAAACAGGACGTTTGTGTGGGAGCTAGGTTAACACATGGACCGATTTTTGCCATATATAGGAATAGGCTTCGTCCTTGATACAAGAGAAGTTTAAATTTCAATTTCCAGACTAATCGAGTAAAAATTGCGACGGACGAAATTATCTAAATAGACTCAAAAAATGGTTCCGAGTCGATTGCTATAGATGAGAGTGTGTCTAACACCAATTTTTCGGTTAGTTACAAACATCAGCTCAAAGTCAATATACCCTATACAAAATCAGCCTTACTTCTCCTCATTTATTAAACTCCGCTCAGCATCCTTTGCTTTAAGGCAGTGCCTGGTAGTTATAGCTTATAACATTTAAAATATACCGGCCATTATTAATGGAAAGTCATTTCCAATTTACAACTTTAAACACGTTTTAAGCAAAATCAGGTAATTTGAGTTATATCACTATTGTAGTAAACGAGCGATATATATTTTGTTTTTGTTTATCTTACAATAACGTTTTAATTATTTTTATACTCCAAAGAACCCATGCGAAAAGAAAAATGATTTTCGAAAACATACATTTACATTCATATACATAAGTGTCTTGTACATGTTGTTTTGCAGTCCTCAGCTGTTAGCCATTTGTGGTGTTTGTGTTTACGTTGTTGGTGCGTAAATTTCAGTTATTTTCCTTTTAATTATAATTTTATATAATCTTATTACACAAAATACGTAATGTTTTCTGTAATCAAAATTTATTTTAAATTTGAATTTTTTTTTAATGCGGTGGGCATTAAAATGAAACATTATCTCTGCATCATCATAGTTGGTTGGCGGTTAACCATGAGTTTTATGCGTATCAGCCATCCAGGCAACCATCGAACCGGCCGACCAACCAAATTCATCCATTCATGTTTTACCATCATTAGCAACAAATTTGTTAATAGCTTGATGATGCCTGTAACTAATCCGCATATTAAAATTAACATTAAATAGAGATTTTTCTTTTAATTTACGTCTTTGCTTTGCCAAAAAGCTGCCAGCACAAAAAGGTATTAATGCACACAGAAACAAATTAAGAAAAAAGAAAACAAGTTATAATGGGTCAAGACCGACCATATGATACCATACAACAGTGTTTTTCAGAAATTGGGTCCGAAAATATCGGTTTTTATATGGGGTTTAACTCGAAAAATGGTCCAATTATAACAGACACAAAACATAACTTTAATAAAACATTTCAAATATTCAAACTTTTTTGAGAGATTTGTGTGAATATCGAGGGGGGATATCCAAGCGGAATATTCTCTTTTCTGAGAAATTTTTTGTATATAAAAATGTCTCAGAGCATTTTTCGATACGAAAACTGTCTCAGAATCTGAAATGTCTCAAATTCTGATAATTTTTCGTAAAGAAAAATTTTCTCAAAGAATTGTCTCATGATTTCATACAAAATAGACCTAATGATATCAAAACTGCAGTCCTAAATTTATTAGCAGGTTTTTGAGATATTCGCGTTTGAAAATTTTTCTACTCGAAAATCTGGAACGCGAATATCTCGAAAACGGAACATGCTACACTCAAAGAACTGTAAAACAATTTGTCATAAAAGTTCGTCCAATGAAACTTTTTAATGAAGTTTTCATAAATATTATGAAAATTTTCATAAATATAATGAAATATTTCATAAATACTATGAATATTTATGAAACATTTCATAAATGTAATGAAACAGTTTCATTGGACGAACTTTTATGATGAGTTTCATTATATTAATGAAGCTTTTTCTCTGTGTGTAGAAAACTTTGGATTGCAGTTTTAAAATCAGGAAGTCCAATTAATGTGAAATCAAGTCATATTTGTTGGAAGCAACATAATAGTGGACCTTTAAAAATGCGAAATTATTGTTTTTTTTACTTTTTAACAGCGAATATCTCAATAACGGTACATGCTAGAAAAAATTAGATGGCAGATTTGGATTCAGGAGAGCAAAGTCTATAAGAATAAGTAAGATATTTCAGTGGGAGATTTTCGTTGTTGAACAGTGTAATTATTTACCAATAACTCCAAAACTGGATCGTCTGAATTTTCGAGTTAACGATGTTTAAAGTTCAAAATGAAGGGGAGTGAAATGCAATTATCCGATTTTGTCACCATCACTTCAAGAGGAGTGAATCTGAAAATTTTCCTATACGAAAAATGTAGCAGTATACATATGAGAGTTTTTATATACGAAAAATGTCTCACAAGGGAAGTCTTCCTGGTTTCACCCGCCGATCTTTATGGAATTGGGTTTATTTTGTAGAGCACGAAATTTCTTTAGGAGCACAAATTAATGTTTTGGGGGTGCAAATGAGTGGGGGAGAAACGGTAATTTTTCAGTTTTTTTTGTGTATCTCCTGGCTCAAAATGCAAAAACATTTAAATCTTGTGCACCAAAAGGATGCCCCAATACCAATCGATAAAATAAACATATTTTTATTTTATATATTTTAAATATCAGACAAATCGGAAAATATTTTGAGGTCGCTAGAAATTTGCGATTTTTTAGTTGTTTGAACAAAATTTTTATTAAAAAAAAAAAAAAAAAAGCTTTGTGGAGACAACAAAAAATAACTTCTGCAAATCCCATACAGTTTTGGTCCAGTCTACTAGTCATGTTATATACCAAATGAAAGGTCTTTGGAAAACCTATATTTGTAAAGAAAGTGTCCAAACATGCTCAACTTTTTGTCATATTGAGTAAAATATCAAAATTTTATTACCTTTGTGCAAAGAGTATCAATAATAAAGAGATCTGAACTCGCTCTTCTTCTGTTAAAGCCGCTCTTAAATTCCCTTTGCTAAGTCCGCCATCGAACTGGACGTTTGATCAAACCAAAAAAAATCCCTTAAGTTTGATATAAACAAAAAAAAAGTGTTGCAGTTTGTCGATTTTCAGACTAAAGCTAGCGTTTTTTTTGCATCTAGCTGTAAAAAAAGTTTTTTTTGTGGATTATCGGGAAATCCAATGACTTTTTATTTGCTGACAATTTGTTTTAAACACTTTTAAAGGTATGTCCTAAATAATATTAACATAAAAATTATAAATTGATACATTTTTTTTTAATTTATTAAGCGCTTTTTCGATATATAAAGTTAGCATTATTTGTCAAACCAACAATGTTAATTTAACATTATCGTATTTTCCTCGTCTAACAGTTTTCGTACCTTCTGTTAAAAAGTTTCAAAATATTAAGAGCGGGAGACAAAGAGCTTGCTTTGTGTTAATAAATCGAAAAATATTAAATTTTTACGCATGTTGTAGGTATTTTAAATACCTTTAATTTTATTAGTCGAATTAATTTTCGTTCTGAATTTCATAAAGATCGGAGATTGACACCAGGAGGACTTCCCTTGTCAGAATCTTTTCACATACGATAAATGTCTCAGAATTTGAGAATTTTTCTATACGAAAAATGTCTTATAAACTGAGAATTTAAAAAAAAAATAACGTGCCAGTTATTTTTTTTTTTTTAATTAACACATTCAGGTTTTTCAATTCGAGTATGAAATGTAAATGTATGAATAAACAAAAATAAAAACCTAAAAGGTGTAGGGCATAATTATAAAGTAAATTTGATTTCCTTATTAAGGATACATTAATGATAGGCACATGTATATTGCTTAAGTAAAGGACCGTTCAAAATACTTTATATATATATTACAAGCAATTCTTAAATTGCAAATAATAAAATATACAAAATGATGAAAGGAAGAACTAATTTTATGTAATGCTAAAAAAAGTTAATAAGTGATATGGTATTGATGGTTTGAAACTATTATACTATTTCGTAATTTTTAACCCGACAAACAAACCGGTATACAAGGTCTTGAATTTCAGACAGAAAAAAATAGTTATCCAGTTTTCATTTTAATTGATATGATGATTGCATCACCCTTAAATCTATCATCATTTTGTAGTTTTTTTTACCAGAAAATATGTCTCTTGCCCCGACAAACATAACGATATACGAGGTTTACAAATTCTGACAGAAAAAATTACATATCCAGTTTCATTTTAACTTGATCAGGGACATAATGACTGCATTACCCCTAACTCCATTACAGAGATAGACACAGAAAGCATTTTCCAACCGAAATCCACTTTTTGATACTTGTAAAAAATTCAAATGCCATAATGTTGGGCACATCTGGAAGTAGTTCCTCCAACAGTTTTTTAATATTTCTTTTACAACTGCTCGACCCGCATAGCCTCAAAGTCAAAAAATAGAAGTATTTAGAAGTTAAACTTTCGCAATTTAGAGACTTTTAAAAACTTTTTGGGAGAGCTTTATAAAATAAACAAACTCAAAGGGATGATAAATTATAATAAAATAATCAATGTTTGCAAATTTCATAATTATATGAAATTAATCAATGATTAGCATTAATCATAGATTAGCTTTTGATAAGTTACCGGTCACCGAAATATGTTTAAATATTTTTGAAAAACTTCTGGTTGCGAAATTGTTCATTTTGCCACTGTGAATATTTGCAAAGAGCAAAAATTCTGTTCAGAAAAACGTCAGCAAACACAATATTTTATTGCGACTTTTTTTATATATATTTTTTTAAAGAGTTATTTAAAAACTATATAAAATATATACAGCATTTAAAAACAAACATCCCTTTCACAAACCACAGAAACCAACAGATTTTCGTAACAATTTTAAACAATGACAAATGTAAATATAAAAATAAATAACACCTGCAGATTCTTAATAGTGTGAAATTACTACACAAAAATTAACAAAAACAAGAAAAACCATAAAAACAACATTAAATTATTAAAAAAATACAAGGATTAACAGATATCGCCAACAAAAGATAATAAATCGATGGACGATATGTTAATTATCAGTTTGTAAAAACAGCATAATAATATAAAAACATCTCGAGGGAAAGTTTAATCTGTATTGCAAAAAAAAACATTTTGTTGACTATAAAAATTTTAAACAGGTAATCATGTTAAATTCGGTATTACCGAATATTAAAGTATCCTCCACCACTAACACGTTTTTAGCGAATAAATATCTTTTGGTTTTCTGAGTGTAAATTTTACTGTTTTAGAGGAACTCCAAACTTAATGGAAACAAAAAACAAACTTTTTCACCTTGAATTTTTACAAAATTTGGACAGCAGTTGTTTTTAACAGTTGTTTTTTTGCAGTTGTTTTTACTCAAAATACTTGGGGTCAAGTTAGTTAAACCGACATATTTTGGTGTTGATAAAACATCAGTGTTTTCTCATAGAAAAATTTTTTAGAGAGTTATTTCTAGAAAAAAAAAACATAAGAACTTGGGCGTACTGATTTAAGCTCAGATAAAAATGGTCACCGTATATAGGGTGTGTTCAGAAAAATAGGAGAAAAATAGGAGTATCCTCATAAAAATTCAGAAAGGTATATCTTCGAAAATAAAACGAGTATTTTAAGCAAATAAAAAGTGCGTTGTATATAATTGCTAAAACTTTAATTTAAATTAATTCCAGCCATATTGGGAAATTAATATTTACTTTTTTTTACAAAAAACTGTATATTCAAAAATACGTGTTTTTTTTACAATGCGGGAAGGTCTTGGATTTTTTTCCTGGTAGGTAGAAAAATTATTTGATTAATGAAAATTAACTATAAGGCTAATGCTAAAAATCCAAAATTGTGTATTTGAAATACATCGACTCGTAAGTATTTTTTAAAAAAATCCAAAAAAAAGTATTCCAAAAATTTCATTTTGCAGTTCGACCAATGTCCAATCTCATTTATTTTTTACCCAATCTGGATTGGATTGATTTTAAATTAAAGCTTGGGACATTTTCTACGATGCACTTTTTATCTACTAAAAATATTCGATTTCGTTTCAAAGATATACCTTTATGAATTTTAATGTTCGATACGCACTCCTATTTTTCTCCTATTATTTTGAACACAACTGTATTATACATCATTAAACCTTTAACGACCACACTGTTTTTTAAAAATTATGAATGTACGTAAGATCGCGATTTATCCGGGACAAAAAAAAGTTTCACAATTTGTTATAACATATTTAGATAATTATCATTATATGTCATACATTTAGGCTGACCATTCGTACTGATTTAATCAGTACATGTACTGATGCTTCATCACGTGTACTGATCAAAAAACGTTGTACTGATTTGTACTGATTTTTTGAAATATGTACTGATTGTACTGATTTCTGAACATTTCAACATAAAAAATATTTTTTTCAAATATGAATTTCCATTAAATAAGTCGTCAGAGTAGTTTTATATAACTTAAGTTTGGCAATGAAATTATTCTAAGGAGCTTAATCTATAGGTTCCTTAACGCAAAAATGTATGTATCTGAGCATGAAGTTATTTTGATCTTTTCTGTAACAAAATGTTTCTGAATGATGGATTTTCTATATTTTTAGAAATGCAATTGCATGAATCCAAATGATTCTAGGATGTTTAATGAAGTAATGTCATCAGAATTTGACATTTGGCAACATGTGCTTGTTATCTGGGAAGTTTTCTAAAAGAAAGTGTTATCAAAACTTAAGGGTCGTGTGAATCTGAGAAATTTTGTTATTCTCAAAACCTGTGGGTTTTTGTTATATAATTTGCACTGAAACGATCAAAAATTGAAATAAAGTTGTTTGAATTCAACTAAATTTTCTGCAAAATAATGACAACAATTTATGGCAGTTGTTTTTTGAACAGTTGTTTTCACTAAAATTCAAAGTGACCCCAAGGTAAACATTAAAACTTGAGCGTACTGATTTGAGTTCAGGAAAAAATGGTCACCCTACAAACATTATAATGTGTGCTGGAATTTCCAGTAATTAGAAAATTTTATTTAATATATTCCAAAAAATCTTAAACCATCAACATTTTATGATGACGCATCAAGTGGGCTTTTTTATTCAGAAAAAAATTCAAGGTTTTTCGTTCAAAGTCTTGGATGGTACTTATTACCAAGTTTTTGCTGTGATGTTATGCCGAAAAAAATGGAAAAATGTCTAAAGAGAAGTTAACGAAAAAAGCGAAAGAACCCAGCAAAAACTTGGTAATGGGTAGTCCTTCCCGCCTCGCTTACCTGGTAATGGCTTTGAATACTACTTATAACCATTAGCATTACTTTACGCCCAAAAAGGCAAAATGTGGTTACCTCCATGTAACTAATTACTCAACCCTCTGCATTTATAGATTTCCGAAATTTCAAAATTTGCCAAATATTATTAAACATTTATTTCAGTTTCACTGAGTTGAAATTTAAAAAAAAAATTTGTGATATACTATTCTCCAGACGATTATGAATAAATCCATTTTGCTATCCCGACTAACAAAAAAAAATAGAAAGGTCCATATATAACACCGTCCGACAAAAATGATAAAAAGTCGTTGAACACGAACTGGATAATATACGTTTGAAACTAGAGACTAAATGTAGTAAAACTGCTGTTTTTCATTTCGTGATCCTGTTTCCTTTTAAAAGGACTTCAAAGTTTAAGAAAATTAAATTTTATAAAATATTTTTTTAATATATTTACTTGTCCAAGGATGACACTGTTGATAGCAAATGAGGATCTCCCCTTAGGGGAGATCCTCCTTTTTGATCTCTACTTTCAAACGTATGTCCGATTCATGTTTAATAATGGCTGTCGGACGGTGTAATTTGAAATTGAGCCATATATACAAAATTTAATTTTTTATATTAGATTAAATATTATAATTTTTGATCCAAGTATTGGGTTTATCTTAATTGATAAAATTGTATATAATTTTATAAAATAAGATAAAATATGTAGAATTTTGTTTAAAACATATTTTTTATCTCATAATTTTAAAAAATTAACCCATTTATTTGTATAAACGAAAAATGTTTTAGGCCTTACTCCTAACGCGACGTAATTTAATTCTGGTACGACGTAATACGTATTGTTGACACAATTATGTCGTTAAGACATCTCAAAGACTTTCTTATGACAATATCAGTGTACTTGCTGACTGAAAAGTCTCTGACCATACAAAAAACCTCATGACTCCTCCTGACTTTTTCAAATTTTTTGTCAAAATTCCTCGACGACAAGTAAGCAAGTAGTCAACAGTGCTGACTACATAGTATGTCTGGGATCGTAAAAAAAATTAATATTTATTCCACGTGTCCATTAATTTTCACTACTTACTATTTTTATCTGTCTCATTTCTTAAATTCAATTTTTTACAACTTACTGTTTTTATCTTCCTCACTTGGTCCGCGAACTCAGAACCTACTGGACCATAGTTTAGCACCTTACCCCTTTAGTTAAACTTTGATAATAAAAGTGTTTATTTAAAAACAAACTTGTAACAGGCGTCATTATCATTATTATTATTTATATCATTATTACGTTTATTTGTAATGATCATTAGTATTGTTAACTTTCATTTATATATTTTGCTTGTCAATTATTAATAATCATTATTGTTTGTTTTACATTTTGTTTGTCATATTTTTATTGCCATGACTGTAATTGAGTTTAATTTGTTTTTATAATTGCTTCATTTCTTTTTACATTGATCTCTTGCTTTAAGTAATTTAACGTAATGACACTCAACTGCATTAATCTCATCTCTCATTTCTTTTTATTATTGTAACTCATTGGAATATTCTTTTATTTTTGGAATTATAAATTTTAATATAACAAGAGATCAATCATTAAAAATTGTCATTCGATGTTTGGAGCTTCTTAAATAAACACCTTCAGTCGCTTAAATTAAAAGAACAAAGTCTTATTTTTTTTTAAAAAGCAGATGGCAAAAATTATTAAATTAAATTAATAAAATAATAAATTAATAAAATACGAAGGCGAATAAGACGCTTCGGCTGTCGGTTCATGCCTCGTACAATAATTTAACAAAAAATATATTAAAAATTAGTGGACAGCTTGGACGAATACGTCTGGCTTTGACCCTGATAATTAATATATTTAATAATTTGAGTCTCATCCCTTACAAACTTAAATTAAATTATTTGAATTATCCTGATAAATGTTTCGTCACCTGAATTGAAAAATGCTACAATCTCTACTGTGCATTGTCTGGAAAACCAAATTTCCAATTTGGGACTGTAGCACACCTTCTCTAAATTTGATTCAATTCTTTAAACGCTCTGATTATATTTACATACATATGAATAATATGTAAATATTTATGTATGTACGTTCAAGTGCTAGAATGTATGACTGACTATAAATTTGTTGTCAACGGCAGTTTAACCAAACCCAATTTAATAGAAATACCCATCAATATAAATTGATACACATTTCTTCGTTCAGCCATTTATTCCATGGGTTAATTGAAATTTTAAATAACTTTTAGCTGCATTTGTTGTCTGTCTGCTTGATTTACATAGCTGTGTTTTATTTTAAGCTTATTGCATTATTTATTTTATTTAACCTAAAATTGGTACTAACAAATTTTAAATCTGCATCCAATAAATAAAAATTTACTGAAAATATAATTTAAAAAAAAAAAATAATGCTAGGATTAAATAATTTCCCTTCAGTTTAGGCTGAAATTTGTAAAAAAAAACACAGCTAGTACTTAATATTATTTTTTATAAATGCATTTTCGCTAGTATTAAAATTTGTAAAATAATATTCAAATATGCGGCAAATGAATTTTAAAATGATGTAAATATGTCAAGTTGTGATTAACCCTAGTACGTCAACTAAAAATTAGTATCATTCGGTTTAGTGGTATAAGAAAACAATTTTACTTTGAATTAAAATAATAATTTCTGCCCTAATATTTGCATTAAAAAAAGTTTAGTTTTTTTACAAATAATTTAAAAAAAATCAGAAAATATTATCGTGACAATAAACCTAGAGTAATTTGAGATTGATATTTATTATGTTAATTTAGTAGTAATTCATATTTTGCATGATCATTAACTGATTTAAAAGAATTCCAAGATTGTGTATGCCTTCATTTAAGGGTTAAAGCCACATCAACTCATATGTATATGGGGGTTTTCGTGTCAACTGACACAACTTTTGAAACCGATGTCTTCCGATCGGGATGAAATTTGCACCAAGGTTAGTCCTATTGGATAGTAGTTCAGACACAATTTTTCAGCGAGATCGGTCAAGGACTCTCTGAGTTAGAGGTCGAAATTTGACATTTTGGCCAAAAAGGTGTTTATTCTCATCCATGTAACTTCTTACCTATTGTTTTTAGAAAAATGTGTCCCAAAGAGTTTAGATAGGTATTTCTTCAGTCTTTCGAAAAAAAATTATAAAAAAAATAAAAAAAAATTTTTTGATTTTTTTTCTTAAAAATCTAAAACTTTTTTGACTTTTTCCTCAAATTGGACCTTTTTTTTTTTTTTTTTGATTCAAAAGAAAGCTTAGGTCTTTTCCTTTAAGAGCTATGGGGTCGCTTAGTGGGATGCGAGTGGGATATCTATGAAAAAATTATTTTTTTAACTTTGGAACACAAAAAACGGTTCTTCAATTTGCATGGGATAGCTAACCAGTTTTCGATTTCAATCCGCGATACCCTCTAATTTTTATAGGTTCGAAAAAGAAAGCACGAGCCAAAAAATAAGGGCGGTGGGGTGGGGCCATATGGCCCCTCATCGGGGTCAAAGTTGGGCGTAAAGAGGTAAAATCCTCAAAAAGCCCCAAAACTGCCCTAGAAACGCCCCTGGAGGGGTGCAATGTGAGACGAACCTCCAATAATTTTCTGCCCCCAACATTTTTCTTGAACATACCTTACCCCTATTTCCACTTCCTATGGGGGCTCCCATACAAAACATTTTTAAAAAATTTGATCCTACCATTCTAACTTACCCTAAAGTGCCCCAAGTGGAGCCAAATGTATGACCGACCCCCATTATTTTATTAATTCCAAAATTTTTTGCGAACACACCTACAATGTATCTTTAACATTTAAGGTGGTCCCCATACATTTCTTTTATTTTTTATAAATTTGTTTTATTAAATCAGCTCCTACCGCCCCTAACGTGCCTCCTAGAGAGGCAAAAAATATGACCAACCCCCATTATTTTTTAGTTACCAACATTTTGTCCGAACATAATAACACCCTATCTCCACTCCTTAAGGGGCTCCCATACGTTATAAAAACATGTATTTTTAAAAACTAATAAAAAAATAAAAAAAAAATGTATGGGGACCCCTTAAGAGTTGAAAATAAAGGGAAGGTATATTCTGAGAAAATGTTGGAGATGAAAAAATATTGGGGGTCGGTCATATATTTTACTTCTCTAGGGGCACCCTATGGACAGTTAGAGCGGTAGGAGCAAATTTTATAAAAATGTCATTTTGTGTGGGAGCCCCCTTAGGAAGTGGAAATAGAGGTTAGGTATATTCAAGAAAAATGTTGGGGGCAGAAAATTAATAGAGGTCGGTCTCACATTGCACCCCTCCGTGGGCAGTTCTAGGGCAGTTGTGGGGCTTTTTGAGGATTGTAACCTCTTAACGCCCAATTTTGACCCCGATGAGGAGCCATATGGCCCAACCCCACCGCCCTCATTTTTTTGCTCGTGCTTTCTTTTTTGAACCTATAAAAATTAGAGGGTGTCGCGGATCGAAATCGAAAACTGGTTAGCTATCCCACGCCTAATAGTGCAAATTGAAGAACCGTTTTTTGTGTTCCAAAGTTAAAAAAATAATTTTTTCATAGATATCCCACTCGCATCCCACTAAGCGACCCCATAGCTCTTAAAGGAAAAGACCTAAGCTTTCTTTTGAATCAAAAAAAAAAAAAAAAAAAAGGGCCCAATTTGAGGAAAAAGTCAAAAAAGTTTTAGATTTTTAAGAAAAAAAATCAAAATTTTTTTTATAATTTTTTTTCGAAAGACTGAAGAAATAGCTATCTAAACTCTTTGAGACACATTTTGCTAAAAACAATAGGTAAGAAGTTACATGGATCAGAATAAACACCTATTTGGCCAAAATGTCAAATTTCGACCCCCTCTAACTCAGAGAGTCCTTGACCGATCTCGCTGAAAAATTGTGTCTGAACTACTATCCAATAGGACTAACCTTGGTGCAAATTTCATCCCGATCGGAAGACATCGGTTTCAAAAGTTGTGTCAGTTGACACGAAAACCCCCATATACATAAATATACATATGTATGTATAAATAAATTTATTTGTGTGTATTTAAAATTTGTAATTACAACATGATTATGGTAAAATTTTGTGGATACAAAAATTAAAAAATATAAACTAATTTAAAACTATGATAATTTGTTAACATTTTGAATTAATCATAAATTATGGCTTAAACTAAATACTTAGAACAATAGATATTAATTAAAAATAATGAATTAAAATTTCATATTTTCATTGAAGCATCATGCTTGCATGTAAAACAAGATTTATTTATAAAAATATAAAAACAAATAATATTTTGTTATTTTAAACAATTTAAGTGCTCGTATATGGCAAATAGAATAATATTTTAAAGATTACTCTCAAACTCCCAAAGCAGATTCTACGCTTTAGTGCCAGAATTTAAGAACCCTGACGATTTCGATTTTCCAATTGTATTATTTGTTTTAAAAATTTTTACATTGTAAAAGAAATTTTTTTATGTTTACATAACAATTTTAAATTTGATTTCAAATACAAAAGTCTTATAATCAATTACTTTAATTTTTAAAACTCCTGCAAGTACGAACAATCTTGAGCGAATTACTTTAAATAATAATGGAGTAATTGAATACTGTTCACTTACTCTTTTTTTCGTATCTGATTACAAATTTAATCAGACTTATAATTTTTAATTTTTTTTAAATAAATTTTTTAAAGAATTCTGATGATGGGTAAATGGGAAAATCCCCAAAACGATCGTCATTCATTCCTGAAAATTACCAAATTTTTTGAAAGCAGAAACTCTCTAAATTTGTATGAAAAAGTTAAATTTAACGGAGAGTTATTTTATAACGGAGCATTGAGTAATCCAGCCTAAATAAAAATTAAATAAACTTGATAATTTCAATAGTTTTTTTGAAAATTTATACTAATCAAACAGATTTTTAATTTTTTTTTTTTGAATTTTCAGTATGTAAAAGCGGTGTTGGCAAATTAAATAAACGAATATTTAAAGAATTTGCTCCGTTTTTAGAAATACTTACTTAACTTTTAAAAATATATCCCATCTTATCAAGTGCATATCCTTAAGAAATTTATTTGGAATTGATTTCTATTGCATTATGCTCTGGAGTCTAGACTATGTTCTACGATAGTCCCAAAATAATTTTCAATACAAAATAATTTGTCAAAAAAACTGCTTGCTCTAAAAAATTATTGCTTTTGGGAAAAATTTCAAACAATCAATAATGCTGGAATCGATTACTAGATGGTAAGATAGAGAAAGTCGTTTTTGGTTGTTATGAGAATCTTTCGAAAGTACCCTCCAATAATACCATATATTTGGTATGGGCAGCTGGATATTAGGTAATACGAAATATCTGATGAGCTAGCAAAGCTTTAAGCGTATGCGACCTTAATTTAGTTCTCTTAACAGAGGGTATTATCGTTGTAGTACGTTGTGCGAAAAAAAGGACATTCGATAACAACCGGATATGATCTTAGCGCAAGTACCGGGAAAATGTTTACTTTTCTCAACTAAACAACTCTCAAGATTATATTGAGAAAACATTGTCAAACAAACCGCATTCAGACGATGCTCTAATGCAGTGGTAAGCATTTCTAAAAATGCAATGCCCGCGGGCATAGGAAAAAAAGCCTTCGACACATGCAAACTATAATTTTCTGTTGCTTTGTTGACTTTTCGCATGCATATTCCACACAAGCATAAATGTTATAGTATGTGTGTGGCCACCACTGCTCTAATGACTCAATAGAAACCGCGCTCCTTTGTACACGTTCCAGGAGCTTCAAAGCAAACTCTTCTGAAAGCCTGTGTGAATATCATGTAACTTGTTTTTGTTTTTCTGTAAAGACAGTTGAGCTCAGGCTCTAATTATAATTATGTATTATAATTTTTTAATCATGTTATATATGGTTTGAATTGAGAAAGGTGTGAAAGAAAAATGTATTTTTCTAAAAATTTAAGACATCCTGGTTCGTTTTTTACTAGTTTCATATAATCCAGTTATTATAATCATCAGAAAAACTTTTAATGTCAAATTTATTCAGTTAATAGTCAATTTTATTCTATATGTGAAAATTATTAACAGATCGCAGCCGCCAGGGATTGAACTTGTTTAAATTAAGAATCAGACCATAAAGTTTTTTTTTAACTCTTATAAAACCACTAATATAATTCTTTATTTCATGTTTCTAAGTTTTTCTTTATCAGCCAAATATTTGCATAAATACATATATTTCAAACAAAACAACAAAATTAAAAAAAAAGAAAACGCAGTGTTTATCGTTATCACTTTAAAGTTTTTCAAATACCTAAAGTAAACATATTTGACGACACAAACTTGTGTACACAACCGAATGCACAAAGAGAACCACAAAATAAATGTTTGTCACTTGTTTTTGTTTGAGTGAAAACGCAAAACAACTCTTCTCAAACAATAAACATACAAATATATGTGATTAGGTTAGGGGTTCCAATGACGGATCGGTCACAACTTTTTTCAAGCTATTTATGAACAATTTTCCAAGGAACATCAACATAAGGTATTTATGAACTTATTCATACAAATATATGAATTTCTTCATAAAGTTTATTGGTAACAGGAGTTTTTTTATATGTCCACGTTGCCAATAAACGACATCATTGAATGCACAAGATAATTTACACTAAAAAATTTTAGTTTTTTTTTTCATAACATATGAAATCAAATAAAACATAAAAATATATTCATTTTTTAATAAAAAAAAATTCAAACAATTTGTTTATATAAATATCTTCAAAATAAATCATAAATTGAATGAAAAGTTCATAAAATTTTATTCATTTTTTCATAAATACAATGAATTGTTTTTGTTGTTTAAAGAATTACATATTCAAAATTTTCTGATTCTGTATTTTTCCCATAAATTAAACTTTCTTTTGTTTTTGACTTTCCTGAGATTTTTAGAACTTTTGCTTCCAATTTGATCTGAATTTTCCAGTATTCTTCTAAAAGTTTTAACATTTTCCGAAATTTTTCTTAATTTATAGTTACGTTCGTATTTATATAATTAAAAAAAAAAACAATGGGAATTGCTAGTCAGGAAACCCTATTCATATGTACATAAGGCGTATATTATATTCATATTTTGATAAATTTATTCAGAGATGGAAAACTTACATAGACTCTAAAATATATATTTTTTATATTAAATTTTAATAGTTAAGATCCATCTGATAATTGTACATATTGAAATTTTATTAGGCAAGTTTTATGTAAATGGTATCGAGTAAAAATTTTTTTGATATAATCATATATAAATTGATGTAATGGTACATAGAACAAATTTTGTACATAAATAGTATGAATCACTTTCATTGATTTTGTAGTTATTAATAAATTCATTATATTAAAAAATATTTCAATAACATTTAAATTTCAAAAAAAAAAATTAAATTAAAAAAGTTTGTTTAAATAAAAAATAAAAGTTGTCAAAGATTTTTTTGTTTTGTGTTGGGACAAAAATATACATAATTTGGGCATAAAATTGCATTATTTAGCGAAATAAATGTAAGTAAAATGTGCGTGTTACTAATTTTTTATAGTTTTACATCTTTTTCATACATATTAAATATTTGCTTTCCAGGAATTCAGCCGATTCTGTTAAATATCTGAAATTCCAGCGAAATCATCATAAAGCAACAAATTATCATAAAAAGAAGTGCATTTTTTCAATTACCAAATAATTAGAAATAGATCAAGAATATTCACGAATTCTTTGTGTTTAACATTTAAAATTATGTACATTATAAAAAAAGTTGTTACACTAATAAAACCGCAGATACAGATCAAATATACATGGATTGTTCTTATTGTTTTAAATGGACCTTTTTTTACAAAAAAAAAAAAATTATAGAAAAAGTATCAGATTCTAGAAAAAAAAATTCTAAGTAAAAACTCACAAAGTCTGATATTTATTTTTACTAGTATTCCAAGATTTTTGCCAATAGAAAAGGTCAATATTTTTTTATTAAACAGTCGTAAATTCTGAAACATCTTTCAAACAGCAATAAACTCACATTCTGAGAGCTTATCTCTTAATCTGAGATATTTTTCCTAATGAAAAATTCTTACTTAATTTTTTCTGTAAGTTCAGATCGAGCACGGGCTCTAATTATATTTGTTATAAGGGTTCAAGTTGAAAAAATGCAGAAGAAAAATTGAATTTCTAAAAATTATAGACATTTCTGGTATTTCCCATACCGGTTTCAAACACCCCAGTTAGTGTTATCATCAGTAGACTTTTAAATGTCGGTTTGTCTTGTTAATAAAAACTGTTTTTTATATATGTAAATATTTATAGTTTCTACAGAATAAATTTTGACAGTTTCCAACACCACAATTCTATTTCTAGCAATCTCAACCTCACTTCATACTTTCTTTCAACTGGAATTGCAGACACAAATGAAGGAATTTGCATTTTCTGTTTCGGAGACGTGCCTAATGGCGACATATTTTATCAGTAATTTTATTTGATTTGATGATTATTTGTCAGGTTCTAATACAATTTTTTTATTGAAAAATTTTAAAATTTTTCCTGAAGAAATTTTTTTATTTTTCCTATAGCAATATTTAAAGATTTCGAGACTATTTTCCTGTAAAAAATTCAAAGATTCAAAAACATTTTTCTTAAAAAAAATAATTTTGAGATTCTTTTACCCATCTGATAATTCTTTTTTTTTCAAAGAAGAATTATCAGAAGAATTATCAGATGGGTAAAAAGGAAAGTGTCAAATATTCAAAAACATTATTCTTAAAATGAAATTTTGAGATTCATTTGTCCAAGAAAAAAAATCTCACATATTTTTTTTTTCTCTTTCCCATCTGATAATTCTTACAAGGGAAGTATCGCAACCTTTATGAACCGATTTGCATGAAACTTGAAATTTTTATAAAAGAGACAATTCTAATGTTGGGGTCTCGGCTAATCGGCCATATCGGGTATTTAGGGGTTTAAAACATGGGTCAAAAAATGGTGAAAAAATAGTTTTTGGGATTTTTCAGCCATTTCTTTTTAAGAAACTATATGATTGTTACATATGAGAAGAAATGTTTTTTTTAATGCCTATCCAACGGTGGCATAACCTTTTAAAAATTCTAATTTAAAAATGTGTAAATTTTGGGGGTATTTATATGAAGACATAAAGCTACGATATCCATATGAATACGAAATAATCTTTATTAAATTTAAGTTGACACGTATTTTTGCTCTAGATGATATTCCTATTAGTTCGGGAGTTATCGAAATTTTCCTGAAGGTCAACATTGTTTCATAAGGGGACAACGAAATTTTTAAATACTGATATGGCCAATAAGCCCAGACACCCCAACCTTAAAATCGTCACCTTTATATATATTTTAAGTTTCAGGCAAATCGGTTCATAAGGGTTGAGATACTTCCTTTGTTAGAGTTTTTTGGCAAACATTTAATTAATTTTTATTAAGAGATTTCTTAATACTATTGAATCCTATACTGGTGAAAAAATTAACAATTTTTTGCTCAATATTAATAAAAATTTACTAGATTTAGATTTGACCAAATACCTGATCAAAATGTATAAATTTTTAAAGTTTTTTTTTTATTTATGATAATAAATTTATAGTACATTCACACTTACCTCGAAACCCCGTTGAAAACTCGTATTTTCAATTTTAAAACTCGACCGTTCACACACGACAGTTTTGACATTTATCTAGTGTTCGGAAACTAGAACAAAAAAAAAATATCTTTAAAAACGATTTAAACAACGCAGAAATTATTTTTTAGGCTGTTTTATTTTTTTTATACCAAATAAATAAATATTTTGAAGAATTTTATAAATAAATTGATTTATTTATTTTTTTATTTTTGTTATTTTCCCATTTTCTATGTTTCTTATTGTCGCACAGTGGAAAAAATACGCAGAATTATGAAATTTAAAAGGTTTCGATCGTACTTTCGTTGAAACCTCACAACAAAAAGGTTTCAATTTGTGAGGGAAAATACGTATTTTCAAATGAGGTTTGGCACCAAACCTCGTTAAACGGGGTTTCAAGGCCAATCTGAACGTACTATTAGATTCCTTTTTATTTAACCATTTTACGGATAAAATCAATTGATTATTACTTGAATAAATTACATGTTTTTCTGAAGATTACAATAATTGGATTATATGAAACTAGTAAAAAAACAAACCAGGATATTTTAAATTTTTAGAAAAATAAATTTTTCTTTCACACGTTTCTCAATTTAAACCATATACATATAACATAATTACAAAATTTGAAACCCTATTAGTTTTATATCTTTACTAAGGGTTTATGAAGGCTTGGCATGTCAAACGCAGTTTTTTTTCTTTAGAAAAACATTACAAAAAACTGCATGTGTAATAACTAGGGCAAGTACTTTAATGAAAATGCATATTTTTACTCAGCACTGTAAATATAACATAAATTAAACATCTAATTTAATGAATTTGCAATAAAATGGCATTGATTTGTAGTTGCACATTTTTGAATATTTTGGTATAGATGCATATTTTTGCATATTTTCATATAAATTTCCATTTTTTTAAATTTCATCAATATTTTTTCAAAACTTCCCTAGAAAAATTTAAATTTCTTTTAGAAATATATACTTATTTATAGTAATCATATTCTGATGCATTTTTTATAGAAAATTGATTCTGGAATTATACTTTTTAGATTCTGAGAAATGCTTCCTATTTAAAATGTTCCAATTCTGAGATATTTTACTACTCGTAAAGAAAAAAATGTTTTCGAATTTAAGATTTTATTACAGGAAAATTGCGTTTTTATTTAGAGTTGGGGTAAGGTATTTTGCCTTTGAGTTAATTTTTTGACTTGAAAATCAGAAAATTACAAAAAAAGAAAATAAATATTAAAAAAATATTTTTTTTTAAAAAGAACAAAAAACGTTTTTAAAAATAGTTTGTTCTAGAAAAAGATTATATATATTTTTTTCTTTTATAAAATTTTTAACTTCAGAAATATTCAGTGACTCAAAGAAAAAACTTCTCAAGTAAAAAATATTTTACTAATTAAAAATTGTTTCCCAATTTTTAAGAATTGTCGAGGGCCTTAAAGTATTGGACAAAGCCTAATTTATGTTGACAATTTTTTTTTTAGTAAAAACAATAATTTTTAGATGCATATTTTTGAAGTTTTTAGTGCATATTTTGGATTTTTAGATGCATATTATAGGCACATATTTTCGTTTTTGCATGAAAGTACTTGCCCTAGTAATAACTAATACCCATCTCTTTGACATTATAATTTTATCATTGAATTATAGGGGCATATTTGATTTAAATATGAATCTAGTTATTACACATTTATTAAAACCACCAAAAACTACAATTTAATCTAACCAAATACTGGTCACAAAAAACAACCACAAACACATATTAAAAAAAGCCAAAATTTTAATGACAACAAACTCACTTTGTTTTTAATGTTTTCTTTATAAAAATTTAATATATTTCAATAGAATTGGTTTAAAAAAAAAATATCTATTAAAAATATACAATTACCGTCATGGTTTTACAATGAATTGCCATTAGCTTTTTTGTGATACACTAAAAATAATAAGATGTGGCAACTTGTTTTTTTCTAAATACATGGGCTCATTTGCCAATTTGCTACACACAGAAAATAATATTGAGAAAAACAATTTGAGTAATCGCTTGTTTAAATTTAAAAAAAAATAGTAATTTTTTAATTGACACAATTAAAAAAATTTTTCAAAAACTAAAACAAAAAAATTGAGTAAATAATTTAATCAAATTTAATGTTTTTTTTTTATTTTGTTTTTATTCTCATAGTGTTTTGAATTCACATTAAGTTTGTAGTTTTTTGTATATGTATATGAAAAATATTGAAATCATCTTTATGAAACTTTCCTATGTCTTTAAGACATAAATATACGGTAAAGTTTGAAAAAAAATGTTTGTTAAAAATGTGAAACTTTTTTTAACTTTAAAAAAAAAAATATTGATAAATTTTGAGTAACTATTTACTTGACACAATTAAAAAGTTACATGAAATATATCAAAACATTTTAAGAAAAGTTTTAATTGTGTCAATTAAATATTTACTCAAATTTTATATATATATATAGTCCCGTTGTTCCTTTTAGGAGCATAGGGCCTCAAATTTTTTAATAAGCATTTAATATTTTTTTATTAAAAGTCTACCCAATACTATTAAATCGTTTACTGGTGAAAAAATTGAGTAATTTTTTACTCAATGGTATTAAAAATTTACTGAAATTTATTTTTTATTTTTTCCTGTGCAAGTGATTTTTTTTCCTGGGCTGTGATCACGTAAAGCGATAGTCGATTTTTAAAGTCTTGTTTCCCCTAAACCAATGGTTCCCAACCTTTTTTACGCCACGCCCCACTTTTAAGTTAAAAAATTCTTTTGTCCCCCCTACACTAAAAAAAAATTTTTTAGTTTTTCTAATTTTTGTTTCTAATGAAAAATTACTACTTGTTAGCAAAGTTTTTGTAAAATAAGCATTCAAATTAAATTTTTAGTAAAAATGTAAAGAAATTAACAAGATTTTTGTAGTTAATTTTGAAAAAAAAAATATTTTTTGTAGTTAATTTGACTAAAAAAAATCTTGAAAATTTGCTCGTTGCCCCCCTGGAACCTTCAATTTGCCCCCCAGTGGGGCGAGAATCAAAGGTTGGGAACCATTGCCTTAAACCAAACAATCCTTTTTCATATTTTTTATTGTTTTTGAAAAAACAACACATTTGGATAACATCATAAAGAAAAACTTTCAAAATTTCCTTCAAAACGATATGTATTTTGATGTCGTTTATCCATTGTCAATCGTTTTCTTTTTACGTGATTAGCCCCCTGATTCTTTTTACGCAACAACATACTTGACAATCAAGCCAAATTCATTTAGTCTGGCAACGCTTAACATGTAACGTAAAACTCGGTTTTAACGAATTTTCGGTTATACCGAACTAATTCTAAATTCCCGACATTTTGATAACAATTCTCATACACAATACTTCTTTTGTAAAGAACTCGCTTATGACGAATCTTCGATTAAAACGAACTACTTATTGAATATAATTTCGTATGAAAAAAAAAATACCTTTTTATAACGAACTCCCATAAATATTTTTTAATAATATTTTTTGTGTGTCAATCATGTTTATAAAACTTACAAAATGTTGCCAATATTTAGTTTATGTTAAAACTTTTACTGAATTTATTTATATTTTTAATGTTTTATTGTAAATAACTAATTTAAAAAAAAAAAACAAAAGAATAATGTCAACTAAAAAACTACTACTACTATTATTTTAAGTTTTGTTGTCGTAAATAAAATTAATTTGAAGTAGTTCGTAGGTGACCGGACATTATCACGGACAATGGGGATTATGTCCGTTCCCTGTTGGGATTACGACCGAAATTTTGTCGGTCATAACCCCCATTCATATTATGGGGACTAAGTCGAAAGGAATTTCGGTCATAATCTATGTTTTTTCCGGAGAGGTTGGGTCTAATGCATGAAGTTTGTAATCCCTAAGCCTAGCCGAAGTCCGTCTATGCATAAAAATTTTTAGACAATAAAAAACTATGAAATTGTTGGGATTATGACCAAATGGACATAATCCCTGTAATGGGGACTATGGCCATTTGTTGGTCATTATCCTCATAATTATCATTATCCCCATAATTCCGGGAATTATGTCCATTTTTATTGGGATTATGTCCAAATTTTTTTTCGGTCATAGTCCCCACTATCATTATGGGGATTATGACCGAAATTAATTTGGTCATAATCCCCCTAATGGAAATGGTGATTATGTCTGTGGGGATTATGTCATGTCACTTAGTTCGTATTTAGCGAACTACTTGTACTGGTCCCGTGGAGTTCATTATAACCGGGTTTTACTGTAGTAAGTAAAGTTGTCTGTATATAGCACATATCTACTGATAACAATTCGGTATAAAATGAAAATAAACAAAACGAATTCTTGACGTTTTTAATAATTTAGTTTGATGTGCGATCTTTTGTTTAGCACACACAAGTGTTTACCGCTCTATTAAATTTGAATTAATAATACTATAAAATAAAAATAAAATAAAAATCGTATAAGTTTGAAGAGGTAAAAACAATTTTTTTTTTGTTTATTGTACATGTGTATATTAGCGTGTTCCGAAAACAGTTTTTTTTTTTTTTTGGAAAAAGAACGATGAATTTTAAAGCGCTGCCCTGAGACCACATGAAATTATAGCGTTATTTAGGCGCAGTGACATCATGTATCTTTTCAGCGCTGATTGGAAAACTCGTTCTAGAGAGGATTTAATCGCAATATATATGCAGAGAAATCATGTATATTTCTTAATAATAAGTTTTGTTGGTAAAAAAAAATTTTTCAAAGAAATTAAAATTTTTCTCCCTTACTGTTACTGCATCCTCAAGAGCACTCTTTGAATGCACTATGGTAAGCTATAAAAAGAAGTTGTGTTGCCAAAATCTAGATTTAGGAAAAATTAAATTTTGAAAAATTTTGTTGAGTACTGCACAAAATTTGGTTTCGTTTAGTCTAAAGACTACATATTTAAATTTTTAGCAAAATCCGTTAATTGTTACCCATGCCACTGGAGGGATGAAGTTGGGTCGGGTCATGGGGAAAAATAAAGCATGCAATCAAATTTTTTTCCGAATTTTTGGTTTCAAATAATTGTTTTATAAGTTGATTTATTTTTTAATTAATATTGTTTAGTTTAAAAAATAAATTTATCACGAAAAAACTATTTTGGAATATTTTTTCCATAATTTACGTTAAATTTTCAATTATAATCCGAAAAAAAATAATAATAATTGGAAAATGAGAAAGATATAAATAAATCAATACTAATCCAAAATGGACTTATTTAATCCCAGGATGTAACATTTTTAAATTATTTTTTCGGATTATTATTGCCAATTTATTATAGAAAAAATATTCCAAACTTGTTTTGGCATATTAAAAATAAAATTAAGATAAAAAAGATTAATCCAAAAATAAATTAACTTATTGAAAAACACGCATACGTCGTTGATGAGCTTATTAACGGAAAAAGATATGAATTTGGTCGGAAAAGGATTTCGGTTTCGAAATTGGACTCGAAATTTTTAGTAGCTAAGCTACTAAGCTAATCGTCGGTTTACCAAAAGTAAGAAGACTTTCTGTCCTCTTAGGATTTGGCAGTGGTAATATTCAGATATTCTCCGACATTAAATTAATCTCTTTCATCAATTCCGACATTTCAGGTTTAACCTGTTACCCCACCGACTCAGAGCCATTTCTCGCACATTTATCAGCCAATTCGTCTGCAAATATACATATTATCTTACACACAGAGAAATGTTTAGTTGGAATTCCATTATAAAAACCGAATTTTGATAAATCTAACAAATTTTTAGTTGTTATTGTAAAGATTTTATCATCATACCAAATAACTAACAATAGTAAAAGATAAATAGCAATCGTGACCGATTTGATGTATTAGCAACTAATAATTTGGTCACCTTAAATAAACTAAAATATAAGAAAATTTTTGAAAAATATTTAGTCAATACAACTGTTTCTTTAAGTCTAAATCTTCCTACTAGACCAATAATCATTTGCTTTAATTAACAAGTTTTAAAAATATTTAATATTTGTATCGACAACTGAAAATGTCGGTTAACTTAACCAAATTTTAAATATTTTTAAATTTTTTGTAAAATTTTACTAAAATATTCATTTGTATTGGCATTCTTGATCAATAATTGATTATTATGGTTTCATTTCTATTAAACAAATAGAATGTCAAAAAAATAAAAATTATAATTTCATTAAATAAAAAACGAAATACAATTCAGACGTGTTTGCGCAAAAAATTGTTATTAAGGAATACTGCTAAAAAAATTATAAAAAATGTTGCAAATCTAGACGGTGAGTTTATAACTTTGCGAAATATTATCAATTTTAATCAATTAAACATATTTTAGATATTTGGACATGTGTTATTAATGCAGATTCTCAACAATAAAAGCATTTTTTAGCTAAATAATAAAATAAAAATTATGAAACAGTCTCCAAGAAGTCTCGTACAGAGAATTGTAACAAATTTCGTCCTGATAGTGGTAACAAAGATGCGAATACAAAAATTTACATAGGTTAGTTATCCACTAGAAATTCTCAAAATCTGTAATATGTATTTGGATTTAAAAATTGTAAAATGTTATATAATCAAATATAATTATTAAAATTGTTTTAAAAAATAATAAAAATTAAATTTTTTAAGAAACAGTGGAAAAAATATTGATTGGAGCTACCATATAACGCTTTTTAAAATTCGATCACTCTAACCAATGTCAATTTTAGCTTTTAAAATTCAGTTCTCATAAAAGAATTTTAACAGTTGAGGCAACTGAAATTAACAGTAGAGGCAACTGAATATTGTGATAGTTCGTGGAACCGCAAAAATTCAGTTGGCAAACAATTTAGTTGCAGCAACTGAAACTGTTTTCTGTGTGTAACAATTGGTACCATAAGTTTCGCTATGAAGAGTATATTGAGAGAAAACATTTTTAAAATTTTCGTGAAGTAATTTTGGTCTAACCCTTTAAAAAACACGAACATTTAATTTTGCTAAAACTGAACTCCTTTTTTTCAATTTTCTTGTTATAAGATCTTGAATACTTATCATTATTAGGATATTGCCAAATAATTTTATTTTTGGTACACGCTTATTATCGTGTCCCGAAAATTAAAAAAAAAAATTGTGATACCCCTAGGGCCCTACTAGAACGATGTTTTTTAACCCTAGTTAGATAAGGTTGGTTCTGAGACGTATACTTTTAATTTAAAAGTTTTAAAACACCGTCTTCTTTTTCGCCCTAAAATAGATAATCAATTACATATCTTTAAAACTTCAAAACGTTGTGCTGGAGCAAAATTGCTCCATAAAAACTTAATAATACCACTAATATTTTTTCCTCAATATACTCTACATAACTAATTTTTGGCACCAATTTTACAAATAAAAAAAAATATATAAATATTTCCCGCCGTAGTCAGCTCTGCAATAGTCATCGTTCAAGGGGTGCCCTAAAATTTTCTTATTTTGGGGCACGCTAATTCTAATGTCTTTATTGTCTTTTTCAGATAATCAGATAAATAATATTCAAAAAAAAAAAAAACAATATGGTGCGAGTGACAGAGGATATATTTGGGACAGCCATTGACCCGTTAAATAAACAATCGGAGCAAATCAAACGTTTTACCATACAAAATGACATGGAAATGAAAGTGCAGGTGAGTAGATAAAAATTAGTGCTGATGTGAGATAAAAATATTATTAGCAAAGCTCACGATTTGAATTGAAAATGGTTCAAACTAATCGGTTGCAAATCGCTGCACAGGAACCTGGAACACGTTCGATTTTATATTCAAGAATCCAGTGACGTTCCGTCTAATGTGCGGAGGTGTTCTCTGAACACCTACCATTTTTCCCACAAATATGTCAGTTTTATATTTTTATAATTGTTTTCAAAGGTTCAAAAATATTTCCGCACATATAATTCATCATGTACTCATAGCTGAAAATGTACACTTTCAGTTGGTATATAATTTTTTATTTTCCGTCGTTTCATAAAAAAGTTATGCCCAATTTTGTAAGCATTAATGCAACTGTTTCCAACAGTTAAGTGAATGTGCTACAAAATTTAAAGAACAATCGAAGTTGTTGGGTTGTTCTTAACTTTGTTGTGCACACTCAACTAGTGTTATATTACAACAACTACAACTAACAAAATATAAATTTTTAAAGGCATTTTTGTGCTGCAAATTAAGTAGCACACGTAACTTTAAGAGGTGATATCTTTTTACTGGAAAGAGCTATTACTTTAATTTGAAAGCCATATAATACTTTGGGATTTTATCTATGGTTGGAAATACGGATATCACTTAAATTATATATATAAGGTTCCTAATTCCTGTGTTAAAAATACACCTTTTTACATTTTTTTAAATTGTTTTTAAACAAAAAAAAAATATTTTATTTTTTTTTTTTTTGAAAATATTGAAAAACATGAAGGTTAATATTTTCAATTAAAGAAAATATGTAGACTGTATTGCGATTTACCATTTATTTTTGGCAAAAGAAATTATTTTTCGCCAACAATAATTGTAACGAAAAATTCGTTTTAAATTTTTTTTAATACTGATGTAGGAATTCTTAAAGATACAAATATTTTTATTAAAAAAAAATTTAGTGGTTAATTTTTTAAGTAAACTAATAAAGTTACTTACACAATTATTTTAGTGTAGATCTTACAAAACAAGATTTACTTTCCATTAAATCACACAACTCAACAAATTCAGAAAAATTCACTTTTCTAGCAATAGCAATACATTTACTATATTTATTTTGAATTTCTGATTTAAAATCTGACTTCCAATTGTTTCTATCGCGTATCGTTTTTCCGAAAATCGCGTTTGAAAATGCAAAACCCCAAATTTAGTACTTTTTTTGATTTCACTATTACATATTTTTACATTGGTGTCAAAAATAGGATTTAATTTATAGACTTGAAAATTTCTTGAAAAGGGCAATAAAATATTTTTTGTTGTTGGCCCGACAAGATATATCCCTGGATATGTCCATGTTCTTAAAAATATTTTTTTTAAAAAAAAAATTCTTTTAAAAAAAAGTTTTTAATTTTGCGGAAAAAATTCAATTAATTAAGGAATTGGGTTAGTTTTTTATGAAAACACGTGATACTTCTCTTCCAAAAATTTAGTTGCGCCTTGTAAGGTTAATTTTATATTAATGGTGAACACCTTGATGTTCCTGCAAGAATCAATGATTATAAAACTAAATACTCAGTTTTTGAAAATATTTAAAAAAATTTCAATGTTAAAATTTTAAAAAATACAAAAACACTAATTTCGCGTTATCTCGCGAATGCGAGCAGCTACGATTTCGCTGTTTACAGTTTTGTGACATTTAATTTTGTAGAAATCGATCTGCGCTTACACTTTTCGTTGACACTAAAGTTCAACCTAAACATCGCTCACCGTGGAAATTATCAAGTAAAACTAAAAAAACATTTTATTTAGATCACGAATTATTTTCATAAGTATCCAAATTAATTTGGGATTACAAAATTATTGATTTTAAATACAAATAAATTTCGTGTTTTTACGAAATTCTGCATTAAATTTACAAAAAATTTTCGTATCATACATAAAATATTTTCATAAAATTAAAAATAATTTTCGTACAATAAACAAAACATTTCGTGTATTTTACGAATGTCTATTGTTGTGCGACATTACACTCAAAATATTATGTAAGTAAATTCAACAGAAAATACGCTTGAAACAAATGAAATTTTATTTTAAAACGGACTACTTACATTTCATTTAAAACAAAAAGATTTTTCAGTTATTCTTAAATGTTAATTATTAACTGTTGAAATCCGTAAAAATAACTTAAAAATTCGTAAAAAATTACTGAAAAAATTTTACTCAAAAAACGGTTAAAATAAAAGAAATTTACATTAATTTTTATTTATTTTATTAGAAATAATTTTAAAAAACTTCGAACCTGAGGAGAATCGAACTCACTCAGCACGCTACCCTCTGTGTCACAAGCTACTTATATTTTCAGCAAATAAATTTGAATTTAAAATTAAAAAAAAAAATCAAATTTTAGAAATTTTTAAATAACTGGCAATAACAAACGACACGTAAAATAATGTGGTTTGTTTTTTAAATAACTGAAAAAACAAACGTTACGGAAAATTTTGTTTAAAAGACAGTTATGTATTTGAATATTCGTCCAAAAAGTTGTTTAGAATATTTGTATGTATGTGCAACAAACGAATTTTCTTTAAATATTAACTGAAACGAAAACTATTTGTTTGACTTTGAAAACAGTAACTGTTAAACTTTTATGAATGTACGAATGTTCTCGTACATTGTACGAAAGGGTTCGAGTATTTTACGCATGGATTTTTTTTCGGTGTAGTTACTAATTTTCGTTTTACACTCTAAAGTTGGTTACTTGGTAATGGAAGTTTTTGCTGGGTAACTAAATAAAAACATAATCAGACTATTGTGGACTCCTTCCCTTTTGCATTACCTGGCAATGACTGGATTACTTTTAAGGATAAAATGGAAAAAAGTGGTTACCTCCAATGATATGAACATGAAATCTGTAGGTAACAACTTACGCATATATTGAGTTTTCGCTGGGTATATAAAAAAAAAACAAAATTTTTAAGCAAATTTTCTTAATGCACACGGTGAGCCTAAGCGATGTTCAGGTTGAACTTTAGTGTCGACTAAAGGTGTAAGCGCAGTTCGATTTCTACAAGATTAAATGTCACAAAACTGTTAACAGCGAAATTGTAGCTGCTCGCATTCGCGAGATAACGCGAAATTAGTGTTTTTGTATTTTTTAAATTTTTGACATTGAAGTTTTTTAAAATTTTTAAAAAACTGAGTACACAGTTTTAATTGTACTTATTTAAAGGTCACAAAACAGTACACATCAAAATCCTATCTACTATAGTTCGTGAAAAATCGCGAAATTAATTTTTTGCTGTTTTTGTTTTGGTTTTTTATCTTTAGATATGTTTCTTTAAAGTTTCGAAAAACATGGTATGCAGTTTTACTTGTGCTTGATCGAAGGTCACACAGCTGCTGACATCGAAATTGTAGGTGTAAAATTTCGCGAACAATCGCGTAATTATATAACTTTTTTTTATTATTTATTTACATTTTAAAACCGGTTCTTTAAAAATAATAAAAAAAAGTGGTACACCCAAAAAAAAACGTGGGTATTCAATACAAAAAATTTAACAAAATTTTAGTCCAAAAGGACCTAGTGCAGAAATTGGTAACCAATACTAAAATTATTTACTAAAATTATTGAAAACTGGTAAAAATTACCAATTTTAGTAATTTGAAGATACTAAAATTAGTAAATTTTTAGTAGATTTAAATTATTTGTAGAATTATTTTGAAGAATTCTGCTCACTTTCGCGAGAAATAGCGAAAAACAACTTTTAGGGGGTATTTCTTATTTTGATTAAGAAAATAAGTTTCTTTAAAATTGTTGAAAAACACGAAATGCAGTTTGATTTTCTATTGATTAAAGGTGATACGGCTGTTAACATTTAAATTCTAACTGCTCAATTCTTCGAGATATCGCTAAAAAACTCGCTAAACTACTATTTTTTCATTACTTTGTGTTATTTTGGGTCTGTAAAAACATTTAGTTCAATTAACGACAAAAATGTGGTATACAGTTTGAATTCGAGGTTATTACAGTTAACAAAACTGCAAGCAGAAAAATTATAGATGATCAATTTCCCGAGAAATTGCAAAATTACAGTTCAAGCTTTTATATTAATTAATTTATTTTTTCTTTAGTGTCTAAAATAAAGGAGAAAAATCAAGAAACGACAAATATATTGTAAGCAGTTTAAATTTTATGTGGTTAATGGTGGTAAAACTGCTTCAATCAATATCTTGACTGCTAATTTACGCGAAAAATATTTTTTCCCCATTTTTTTTTTTTTTTTTTAACTTTGCGAAATTGAGAAGATATGATTTCGATGTTAACTGGTTTGTGACCTGTAAATAAATACAATTAAAACTGCATACTCAGTTTTTGAAAATGTTTCAAAAACTTCATTGTCAAAATTTTAGAAAATAAAAAACATATTTCGCGATATCTCGCGAATGCGAGCAGCTACGATTTCGTTGTTAACAGTTTTGTGACATTTAATCAAGTAGAAATCGAACTGCGTTTACAATTTTCGTCGACACTAAAGTTGAACCTAAACATCGCTGAGGCTCACCGTGTGCAATCAAAAGTTTTAAATTTGAACATTTTTATTATTTAATTTTTTTTTATTTCTACGTAATATATCAACATTATTTTTATGACTTTCATTATTTTTTTTTATTCTCTTTTTTTTTTGCATGGTTTGCAATAAAACTAAAAAACACCATGGTTAAACAATGCCACTTAACATTTCTTGGGAACGATCAAATGATGTTGATGATAACAATGCTGGTGATGGTCAATTCAATTTCTAACCAACAAACACTTTTCAAAAAACTCAACATAAATGTTAAAACACCTCGACAATAACAATAACAACAACAATAACAAAAACACAAAGGTTATCACTTTGGGTGCTACCATTACCAGTATCCAAGTACCGGATGCAAACGGCCATGTGGATGACATCGCACTGGGATATGATGACGTTGCAGGTTAGAAATAATGGCAAATGTGTATTTGTATCTATATGAACTTTAACATGTTGCGTAGTTACGTTTGCAATGTATTTATAAGCAGACCAACCAATACACTTATGACCCATAGAAATATAAATCAACCATTAATTACAAAGTGCTACAACCAAAATCGGTGTGGAAGGAAATCAAAAGCAAACGAAAGTTGACATATTCCATAACAACCCTCAAGGAATTTTTTGGTTCAGCGTTCGAATTTTTTTTACATGCATTTGAAGTGGGTGAAATTTTATTATAATTTATAATTGCTTGAAAACTGAATAAGTGGCGTATGCTTAATTTTGTAATTAATTTCTAATTTTTGTTTCTTTAAATAACAATCATATGCAACTGTGCACAGTGGTTTATATTTAATAATTTTGCTATTCAGTAAGTAGGTACTGGACCGATTGCAGCTGAATTCCTACCAGTTATAGCTAAGTAGATATCCAACAAGAGCACCACCAGGGGCTCCTAAAGTAGGACATTTTTAGTACAGAAAAGCTTAAAATGCTTTAAAATAACCAACTTTAAATGCATGAAAAAAATCTAGTTCTAAACTAAAAAAACCTTGGGGGTTTTGTTAAATAAAATGACTGGCTTTTGGTGTCAACCCATTCCGATTCGGAAAGTTCGATTTTGTATCACTGTGCTACGAAAGTTAGATAAGTCCATTTAACAAAAAGAAATGCCCATCCAAAATAATAGCTTTGTTAAATTGCAAAAAAAAAAACTCTGCTAACTTGACTGAGTACACCAGAAATTCCCAGCTAGCAATACTAAAAAAGTAAAATTATTTGCACAAAAAACTTTTACTTTTTTTTACATAGTTTCTAGTAAAATAGTAGTTAATTGAGATCACAATTTTACAGAGAAATTCTCTGTAAATTTACACATATTTGTAAAACGAGTTTAATTTAACCAATATTTTACAGAGAAGAGCCTCCGTTTCGAAGTAAGATGTGTGATTAACTTACTTTTATTTAAGATTTAGAGCTTTGCAGGTAATAATCAGTTGGTTCCGTTACTTATGTAAAATAGAGAAAATGTAGAATATAAAATGGAATTCCTTAGAAAAAATGTGTCACCTTTTTTGATGTTCTTTGATGCCGCACAGTGGTTATCCGAAAAGTATGTGCAAGTATGTGCTGTTGGTATTCAAACAAAAATATATTTCAAGAGTGAACAATTTTATAAAATTGGACACATGGTTGTCATCTTATGGAAAAATGTGATTAAATTCTGGAAAATTCAGATAAAATTAAAGCTAACTAAAATAACGGAAAAATCCGAATTATGCAAAGGTTTAACCTTACCATATTAAGGTTAAGTCTTTGCATACATTACATTAAAATATTAGTTTGGAATGCGTGTCTACTGGGTCGTAGGTACATGGTTTGACATATGATTTTTACAATCTTGTTAGGTCATATGAGGTGCTTAAAGTATAAGGTGTTCAAGTGACTTTTGTTAAATAATGAGAAATAGGAGCAGTGCTGCCAGGCTTTTTTTGTGAAAAATCGTCAAAATTTGGAAAATAAATCGTCAAAATCGTCAAAAGTTTTAAAAAAAGTCGTCAAAAAATCGTCACTTTAAAAAATGTTAAAAAACACATTTTTTGATATATTAAAATTTTAAAACACCCAATAATATTTTTTCTATCCACTTTTGTTTAATAAATTTTTTAGCTAAATAAAAAGAAATTTTCTTTTAAAACAAGTGACAAAATAGTTAAAAGTCATTCGATTTTTCATTTGTTTCAACAGACAGCTACATTCAATTTTGACTGCTGATAAAATAAATATCATTAAGGGTGGATTACTCAATGCGCCGTTATAAAATAACTCTCCGTTAATTTTAAGTTTTCCACACAAATTTTGACATAACGCCCCGTTAAATAGTTAAAAGTTAGCAGCTAACTTTTTATTGAGTAATCCGCCCTAAATCTTAAACAATAAAATTTCTTACCTTTATTTTTACTATCTATATCATCAATTCCATGAGAGACCGAATAAAATCTGACCAGGGGTCTTTGAATTTTTCCAATATTTTGCACACATAAGCGCTATGGAACCATTTAAAGATATCATTTATCAGATCCAAAGAATTTAAATAATTCGCGATTTTATTCGCGATTTTCGTTTTTTAAAAAATCAAAAAAATGCAAAATCTGTGAAACTTTGAACAGCTATATATTTTTAAGTACTTATTGTATCTTTATGAAATAGAGCGCAAAATGATGGTACGTTAGTCTATTTTTATATTTAAAAAGATGGAAAAAGTTGGTGGTTTAAAAGTGCATTTTAAATGCAAATGCAGTTTTGAAGTGCATTTTGCGAAACTTTTAACCCTTTTGATTTTTTTTTATTTAACATTATTATTTTCTTTATCATTTTTACTAGAAAAAAATGTCCTCCGAACTTTGTGCACGATAGCCGAACTATTGGTAATCATTTTTTTTAAAAATGTTACGTAATTTTCCCATATATTTTTTATTTTTTTTTTGTTATTTATACTAGACTACAATATAAACACTTAGATTTTCTTAAAAATTTGTCGATTCTCATTAATCTTAATCACATAAGAGTAGAGTCCGACCGAATATTCGGTTTCGGTCTCGGTTTTGGCCGAATAATGGGGTTTCGGCCTCTATTCTGTATTCGAATATTAGCCGAAACCGAATATTAGCCGAAACCGAAACTTTTTGGTATTTTAAAAAATATGTAAAAAAGTCGGTGAATTTTTTGATTTCGTATTTCATTACACTTGTTTCAGTTCAATTGAAGAAAATGTTACAAGTTTATGAAATAAATGTTAAACTGTTTCAGTTCAAAAATTATTTTCTCCTAATCTGCAAATGAAATATACAATTTTTTTGTAAGTTTTTTAAAAAACATATTTTTTTTCAAAAATACAACAATTCCTATGCATTATATGCTGTATATTAATCTTAAACAACTTTTTAATAATTTTATTCATGCCAGGCGGTCATTTATTTTAAGTTTCGGTTTCGGTTCGGTTTCGGCCGAATATTACTTTTTCGGCCGAATATTCGGTTCGGTTTCGGTTCGGCCTCGAAAACTGGTTTCGGTCGGACTCTACATAAGAGTGGTGCGTTTGTCTTTTTTTAATTAAAAACGTTCAAAAATATAAGTAGTAAGGAAGTGCACTATAAAGTCAAATGCAGTTTTGAAATGCATTTTTTTAAATTTTTTCAATAACGGTATTTTATTATTTTTCAATGCCCAAAATTATGGTTATCGAGTCTATTTTTACATTAATTAGGATGAAAAAAGTTGGTGGTTTAAAAGTGCATTATTAATGCAAATGCACTTTTAAAGTGCATTTTGCAAAATTTTAGCCCTTTTAATTTTTTTTACTTACATACTCGAAAAATTTATAATTTTTGCTACAAAAAAATGTCCTCTGTTTTTTTGCACGTTATGTGCACTAGTTTAAATATTTTTTTTTACTAATACTTATTTTTAATATATAATTTTTATTTTTTTTTTTTATTTTTTCTGTAAGTACAGATCGAGCACGGGCTCTAATTATATTTGTTATAAGGGTTCAAGTTGAAAAAATGCAGAAGAAAAATTGAATTTCTAAAAATTATAGACATTTCTGGTATTTCCTATACCGGTTTCAAACACCCCAGTTAGTGTCATCATCAGTAGGATTTTAAATGTCGGTTTGTCTTGTTAATGAAAACTGATTTTTATATATGTGAATATTTATAGTTTCTACAGAATAAATTTTGACAGTTTCCAACACTACAATTCTATTTCTAGCAATCTCAACCTCACTTCATACTTTCTTTCAACTTTTTTGTCTCTTACATTATTTCGCAAGGGTTACCAACATGATCTGGAATTGCAGACACAAATGAAGGAATTTGCATTTTCTGTTTCGGAGACGTGCCTAATGGCGACATATTTTGTCAGTAATTTTATTTTATTTTTTCTGTAAGTACAGATCGAGCACGGGCTCTAATTATATTTGTTATAAGGGTTCAAGTTGAAAAAATGCAGAAGAAAAATTGAATTTCTAAAAATTATAGACATTTCTGGTATTTCCTATACCGGTTTATTTTTTAAGTTATATTATATTTTAAGTTATAAAAACATGTTAAATAGGGAATACCGTCAATTGCAAATATTAATACACAAATATTATTATTATTACACCCAAAATATTTTGTAGGCAAAAACAAAAGAAAAACACACTTAAAACCAGTGAATAAACAATTGAAAACCATCCCAGTAATTATTCATTTGTTTTAAAAACATCAACATTTATTTTTTACTGTTGGCAAAATTTTCTAAAATAAATAACACTAAACATTAAAAAATTACGGTTTTTTCATTCTTTTTTACCAACAAATTCGAAAAAAATAACATACGAAAACATTAAAAATTAATGATAGTTCTGTTATTTTTACCAACAAATTCAAAAAAAATAACCTACCAAAACATTAAAAATTAATGATTTCGTAGGTTATTTTATACAATTTTCTATTGAAATATTTTTTTTTAAATTTTTTAATAAAATTTTGGGGAATCGATCCCGCAATCAACTACATTCTGGCCAGACACTCTACCCATCGTGCCAAAGCCTCTTGATACAAATATGTTTTTATAATTCAATAAATAATTTTTTGAATTTTTTTTCTACAAACAAATAACTGACTTGTGTAGGTAAAAACTAATGATATATCATTAAAAAATACCAACAATTTAAAAAAAAATTACTTACACAAATCATTAAAAATTTAAAGAATAATCAGTAGTTTTTACTTACAGAACAAAAATAAATGACTTTATAAATTAAATGTTAGTGAAAGTCTTTATTTTTTTGTGTGTTATTTTTAAAACAAAGGACTGATGTAGTCATTAATAAAAACTGAACATCAAACAAATGTTTTTTCTTTTAAAAACGACTAAACGGAAAACTTTTTAAATAAACTACAAACAGTTAATGACATAATTTTTTGAGTGTATTATTGTAAAAAAAATTAAGAAAAGAATATATATTATTGGCCAAAACTAAAGCACCCCCTCAGTGAATTTTTTTTAGATCATAATTTTTTTCATAAAAACCCCACATTTAATGAAAAAAAAAACTTTATTTAAAATGCTAATAATATCAATGCAAACTATTTAAAAACAAAAATGCAATTAAAAAAAAAAGAAAAATCCTTAACAAGTAGATTTTTTTTTTTTTTATATTGTAATTTGAACAAAAAGTAGTTTTAAAAATGGATTGACTCCTTTTACTACTTACATTTTTGAATTAGTATAAATAACAAAAAAAAATTAGGTAAACTTAATAAATATTTTTTGTAAAAAAATTATTAAAAATAGTGCACATAACGTGCACAAAAAACGGAAGACATTTTTTGTAGTAAAAATTATAAATTTTCCGATTATGCAAGTAAAAAAAAAATTAAAAGGGAAAAAACTTTTGCAAAATGCACTTTAAAAGTTTTTTTTTTTTTTAAGAAACAACACTCAGGCAATGCTGCCGATCAATTACTAATGTAACCGTGATGTTTCTTTCGGAAAGGGGATAGAAGAGAGATGAAAGATTTGAAAGATAGAAGGGCTTCAGTATGGCAACACTGTAATTGCGCGTGTTAATAATTTTGAGTACAGTTGTTGCATCGCCATCTGTTATTGATCTGGCGAAATATTTTTGAAGCTGTGTTTAATAGCCATTATTTTATTATTTTACTTTGTTGCCGTTTTAGTGCTATTTATCAACGAAGGAGGGTGCTGCGAGAAATATTAGTAATAAATAGAAACTAATAAATATCTGAAAAAAATGTTGTTCTGCCTGAGCCGAAAATCGAACCCAGGCTTGATGGCTAGTAGTCCAACGCGCTAACCACTAAGCCACAGCACCCACAATAGACTTTTGGGCATTAAAAAATATTAAAATATCGTCATTGAAAAAATTAAAAAAAATGCATTTCAAAACTGCATTTGACTTTGTAGTATTTTTGAATGTTTTTAATTAAAAAAAGACAAACGCACCACTCTTATGTGATTAAGATTAATGAGAATCGACAAATTTTTAAGAAAATCTAAGTGTTTATATTGTAGTCTAGTATAAATACAAAAAAAAAATAAAAAATATATGGGAAAATTACGTAACATTTTTTAAAAAAAATGATTACCAATAGTTCGGCTATCGTGCACAAAGTTCGGAGGACATTTTTTTCTAGTAAAAATGATAAAGAAAATAATAATGTTAAATAAAAAAAATCAAAAGGGTTAAAAGTTTCGCAAAATGCACTTCAAAACTGCATTTGCATTTAAAATGCACTTTTAAACCACCAACTTTTTCCATCTTTTTAAATGTAAAAATAGACTAACGTACCATCATTTTGCGCTTTATTTCATAAAGATACAATAAGTACACACAAAAAAAAAATTCAATTTCAATAAAAAAATTCACGAATTCAATAAATAAATTAACTAAAAAAGCCGCGGTGAAGATTTTCACGAATTCAATAAACGCATTTGTAAGTCGTTTGCTGAAAATAATTTCTATAAACAAATTTCAAGATTCAATAAAAAAGTTTATTGATTTATATTTTTTTTAATATTTTTTTTAGAACTAAAGAAAAAAATTTTTTTTTTTTTTATTTGTTTTTTTTTTTTTATTTATTTTTATTTTATTATTTAATGGTTTTCTTTATTTCTTACTTTTTCTCAATTTATTGTTTCCATTGAGCTTTGAACAGCATACCTCCTGTTTAGAATGCTGGCCGTCTAGCTAACTCAGCTACAACATGACAACAAGTTTTAACGCATAAAATCAATTTGGTTCTAAATAAAAGTAAACAAGAATTCTGAAACACTCACATAATTTTGCCAGTAATGGTAACAGAAAAAATTCTCAATTGAAATTAACAAAAGGAAAAAATACTGACTAATTTAGTTGAGTGCATCACTTTCATTCTCTAACTTATAACAGTAAAAATATTTAACATACAACTATACAAACACACACGCATTCACAAACAAATTGTGTTTTTATTTCTATTTTGTTCTTGCTTGTAAGTAGATCCCAGCAAAACTTAGATTACCAAATAAGGTATAAAATAAGGTATAGGATCTCTTATTTTATACATTGCAGCATTGATGATTTTAACAGGCGATGAGACTCAAAGTAATGCATCCACATTATCACAAAGAATACCAGTAAGGTATAAAATAAGTCATAAATTTATAACGAAGAATACGAGTAAGGTGTATATGATATTTTATAGGTTACGAGAAATGAAAAAATATAGCATACCAGAAGATAATATATAAGGTGTTACGAGTAGTGAAAAAGTAAATTGTATTAAATTTACTCACGTGGTTGTGAGTGTAAGTAGATAAAATATGCTCGTGAGTGTGTGTCGTTAGAAATTTCCTGTCGTGAGCCCATCTCTAGTTTAAACTTATGCATTTTTTTATAAAATAATTATTTTTTATGTTATTGTAATGCATTATGCATCCAATTATAAGTAATGCATTATTTCAAACTTTCAAATAATACATAATGTAACCAAATATAAGTTATCCATGATTTAATGTTTAGAAATAATATATATGAAATACATTTTTTCCAATAATCATGCATTACGTCTCAAATTATTAGTAATGCATTATTTTTCACTTGAAAATAATACGTTGTGGAACAAATGTTTGGTAAGACATCCTAAAATAATGCTACAAATAAGGTATATACATTACCTGGTAATGTGTTATATAATCACTACCCATTACCAAAGTTTTGCTGGGATGACAGAATTTAGCCGACAAAACTATAACACTGTTTTGGCGTTATGCGCTAAGCGGTGGATAAACTTATTACTTTTTTTGGGGGTCGTTGGTTCGAATCCCCATCAGACCCAACTTTTTTTTTTTTTTTAATATTTTTTGTTTTTTTTTTTTTTAAGTTATAACTTTATTTGAAATTACTATGTGTGAAAAAAAGAATCACAACAAAACTTGCCGACGGAATGAGTTGAACATAGTTTTTTTTTTATTTCAATAAATCTTTTTATTGATACAATAAAAAATTTTATTAAAAATATTTTTATTTTTAATAAACGTGTTTATTAAAATTTTCTTAAATATTTTTTTTTTTGTGTACTTAAAAATATATAGCTGTTTAAAGTTTCACAGATTTTGCATTTTTTTGATTTTTTAAAAAACGAAAATCGCGAATAAAATCGCGAATTTTTTAAATTCGTTGGATCTGATAAATGATATCTTTAAATGGTTCCATAGCGCTTGTGTGTATCAAATATAACAAAAATCAGAAGACCCTTGGTCAGAAAATGCGCAAAATTCAACGATTTCTCATGGAATTGATGATATATATAATTTCCCTATTTGTGTGTTCCTCTTTTTTTGTCTATCCAGAGCTTTTTGAAGCCCACTGATGAGATACAAAGCTGAAAATTGGCATGCATATAGTAAAACACCTGGGGCAGATCCTAACGTAGCCGGATTTTCGATTTTTTGTCTGTGGGCGGAGAAATAAGCGGAAAAGTGGGCGTGGCAAAATTCAATTTTTTGACATTTTTGCTTAATTTTAAGCCCCCAAATGACTTAGGAAGCTGAAAATTTCTTAGAATATAGTCCTAACGATGGCGCATATCCCCAAGTAGTCGGTTTTAAAATTTTCGCAATGTGGGCGGAGAATTGAGGGGAAAAGTAGCGTGGCAAAGTTGGGATTTTTAAACATTTTTACTGCTTTTCAAGCCCCCAAATGACTTAGGAAGCGGAAAATTGCATACCCTAGTAAAAATATTATGCTAATTTTATTAAATAGATCTAATTTGATCCGTAAAATGGTTGTATCAAATAATATCTAATTGTATTACTTTAGATCAAAAAATATAAAAATTGATACAATTTGATCCTGAATTTGGTCAAATCTAATTAGATCTAATTGATCTTATAATATCTATTTTTATATAATTTGATGAGCAAAACCAAAATACGAATCTAATCATATATGGAGCAATATCTAACCATATAAAGTGGATCAACCGTATCAAAGTGATAGATAAAATTTTATATAAATTTATACGGAAGCATATTAACACACATAAGATTGTATTAAATTATATATGATTAGACCAGAAAATTTTTACTCGGGTAGCATTTAGTTCTAATAATGAAGCATATCCTGAAGTAATCGGACTTATATTTTTTAGACTGTGGAAGGAGAATTAAGAAAAAAATGGGGCGTGGCAAAATTGTGTTTTTTTAATATTTTAACTAATTTGAAGACCCCTAATGACCTATGAAGATGAAAATTGACATTTTTGCTTATTTTAAAGTCCTCTAATAACTTAGGAAGCTGAAAGTTTCCTAGCATATAGTCCTATCGATGAAGCATATCCTGAAGTAGTCGAATTTTAAATTTTTGGACTGTGGTCGGTGAATTGAAAGGAAAATGGGGAGTGACAAAATTTTGATTTTTAATATTTTAACTTCTTTTGAAGCCCCCAAAGGAAGCGGAAAATGCATAGCGAATAGTCCTAACGATGTAGTATATCCTGAAGTAATCGGATTTTAAATTTCTCGACTGTGGACGGAGAATTAAAAGATTAAAGAGCGTGAAAAAAATTCGGTTTTTTAATATTTTAACTAATTTGAAGACCCCGTATGACTTAGGAAGATGAAAATTGGCATGTATATAGAAGGTTTCATGGGGAAAATAAACACGAACCTGGATTTTTGATATCCAGTGTGTGGGTGGAGAATAAGAAAGGCAAAGGGTGTGGTAAATTAGTTTCCATCTATTTTCTGAATATATATTTTATTTTCTTTGTAATTCTCTTATTTTTAGTGTATCCAGCGCCTTTTGAATCTCATTTATGGACTTAAAAGCTTAAAATTGGCATGTATATAGTAAAACACCAGCGACAGATTCTTACGAAGCCGAATTTTTTGCCTGTGGGCGGCGAATTACAAGAAAAATGGGACTTGGCAAAATTATTTTTTTTAACACTTAAGAGTATTTTTAAGCTCCGCCCCAATGAATTAGGAAGCGAAAATCCCTAACATGTAGTCCTAACTATGAAGCATATTCTAAAGTAGTCCGATTTAACATTTTTTGGAATGTAGACGGAGAGTTGAGGGGAAAAAGGGGCAAGGCAATACTGTGTTTTATTTTTTTTAATTTAACTAACTTTAAAGCCCTAATGACCTACGCAGCCGAAAATTGGCCAGCATATTGTCCTGACACTGGACAATATGCTGGCCAATTTAAAATTTTAAAATTGGCCAGCATATTGGACTGTGGACGGAGAATTAAGAGGGAAACGGGCGTGGATACGAGTTAGCGCGGGTACAAGGGGGGGGGGGGAAGGGAAATTTCCCCCCACACCAAATTTCCAAAAGGAAGAAAAAGGAGACAAAAAAAAAGGAAGAAAGAAATTTTCGAAAAAAAATTTCCGAACGAAAATTATCTCGAAATCCGAAAATTTTTCATAGAAAAAATCTGAAAGTTTTTAAAGGGAAAATTTTTAAATTTTTATAGGAAAAAATGTGATTCAATCTGAAAATTTTCTGTGAAAAAATATATTTCAATCTTATTAAGAATTTTGGTATCTTTTAATAGTACTTATATTTTGAGAATTTTTCTATAAAAATCCCTAAAAGAAAATATTTAAGGATTGAAAAATTTTTCTTTGTAAAAAATCTGAGACTTTTTCTATAGAAAAAATGTGTCGGAGTTCGAGACTTATTCTATAGGAAAAAGGTCTTAGAATCTGAGACTTATTCTATATTAAAAAGGTCTCAGATTCTGAGACTTTTTTTATAGAAAATGTGCAGAAAAACTCTAAAACTTTTCACATTCTCAAAAATTTTCTTTTTCGGATTTTTGTAGAAGAATTCCCAAATTCTAAAAGTCTCAGAATCTGAGTATATTTCTATGGGTCTTAAAATTTGAGACTTATTTTAAGGAAAAACGTGGCAGAATCTAATACTTTTTTGAAAAGAGAAAGGTATAAAAATCTGAGACTTTTTCGATATGAAAAAGGTATAAGAATCTGAGACTTTTTCTTTGGGAAAAAGGAAAAAGGTTAAAACAAAAAAAAAAAAAACAAATCTCAGAATCAGAGACTTTTTTCAGCAAAAAAGGTCTAAGAATCTGAGACTTTTTCTATAGGAAACAGATCTGAGAATTTGAAACTGTTTCTTAGGAAAAAATCTCAGAATCTGAAACTTTTTCTACAGAAAAAAAGTCGCAGAATATAATTTTTTTTCAGTACGAAACAAATATACTAACCTGAGACCTTTTCTATAACAAAAATATATTAAAAATGCTTTAAAATATGAGATACTTTCTATAAAATGTTTCAGAATCTTAGACTTTTTTGTGGAAAAAAGTTCTTAGAATCTGAAAATGTTTCTGTACAAAAAAAGTCTCAGTTTTTGAGACATTTTTTGTAAAGAAGAAGTCTTAGATTTTGACTCTTTATACGTCAAATGTGTTAGAATCTGAGACTTTTTCTATGTATACGAAAATGTACAATTTTCTTTTTAGACAAATTAAAAAAAAATTATCTACACGAAATACTTATGAAAAAAAAACCTCCTTCAGCAAAAACTTTTGAATTTGGAAAAAAAAACGAATCCCTGTTTTTGGCCGTCCAAAATAGGTGAATTTATGATTTTTTTTTTTCGAAGTAAAAAAAAAATTTCCCCCCCTCCCAAACCCAAAAGCTGTACCCGCCACTGATACGAGTATAGTACTAACGATGGAGCTTATCCTAAAGTAGTCAGATTTAAAAATTTTGGAATATGGACGGAGAATTAAGACAAGAAATGGTCGTGGAAAAATTATGTTTTCACATCTTACCTAATTTTAAAAACACCTTATGACCTTGAAAGATAAAAATTGGGATGCATATGGTACGGACTATGGCAAAGATCAACACTGACCTGGATATCCAGTGAAAGGGCGGAGAATTATAAGGAAAAATGTATGTGAAAAATTGTTCTTTTTAACATTTTAGCTAATTTTAAAACCTTTCATGACTTTCTTAGATACAAATTTCCATGTATATAGGAGTGAACATGGGACATATCCACACGATGGATTTTTGATATCCGATTTAAGGACGGAGAGACGAAATGGGCGTGCTAAATTTAGTTCTAAAATTTTATCAATAAAACCTTTTATACTCATAAAATTTTTTCCAGTTTTGGAAATATATTGATGTAACTCAATGCAGCAATAAATAATTTTTGAAGCACAAATATAATTTTTTATAAAGTTTGGTAAAAAATTAGAATTATTGAGAGAAGTGATTTAGTGTTACGCCTGGCAGGGACAGGCTATTCGACTAGTAGAAAATAAAGCTTCAAAATAAGCCACCCTTAAGAGACCCATGGAAAAATAATGTTTTTCGGGCACTTTTTTTCAGATTTTAAAATGAAATAAACTTTAAAAAAGAATTGTTAGTATCAAAATGAGCCTTCGAAAACACACTAAAAAACTGACTCAAAAGAGCTTAAAATTAATGTATCAAGTATTTTGTTTGAAATTTATCGATTAGGGTCCAATTATTCTTTGAAAGCTAAATTTGAGTGTAAAAGTGGTCTCTTTTGGATGAATATTTTTCGTACAAAAATTTTAAGTATTTGCTTCATATTTGGAGTCACGTTTGTTCACTGGGAAGTACGTTTGTTCACTGGGAATTCAAATATTAAAAAAAAAAGATTTCTGATGTAAAAATTGCAACAATTAAAATGAAAAGAATAATCATTTATTTTTATACAGAGCAAAAATGAATGACTTTAAAACGACATAATTTTTTAAGGGCAGTTATACTTCAAAAAGAGAATGAATTTGTGTCTTTCTTCTGTATTTTGTAAAATTAAAAAAAAATGATATTTGTGAATAAAAATGGAGTTACAAAAAATCGTCAAAGTGTATGTGAATCAAATCAGAAAATCGTCATTTTGCAAAATTTCATGAAAAAATCGTCAAAATGACGAAAAATCGTCACTTCTGGCAGCACTGAATAGGAGATTGAAGTTGTAAGGAGATTAAATTTGAATTTAAACCGATTTTACTTAGTTTTAATTGTCTTATTGTAGAGATAATTTACTGCAAATCGCAACTTAGAAATCATTTTAATTTAAACTAATCTCAAAATATCGAAGGAATTGAGAAAAAAAATATAAAGTAAAAAAAAACGCACTCGAACCCCTTGTGGTCTAAGTCCACCATATTTTCTGTAAAGACATAAAATTTATTGCATAGTAAAATTTCGTCAATTGAATCTTATCGTTTTTTTTATGTTACGACAAATTCTGAAACATTTTGCCTTAAAAAAATTTTCAAATATTGACAAATTTGAAAAACGGTCTGACTACGTTGCATTTTTTCCAAAAAAAATTCCAAAGTTTAAAATTATTTTTTCCAAATCAAAAAGTCTCAGAGTAAGACTTTCCTCTAAAAATGTTTTATCGATCTGTGATATTATTTCAAAATAACAATATTTAATTCCAGTATTAAAGCACAAGGGAAGTCTCCCTCCGAACTTCATTTTGTAGAGCAGCAAAAATAAAGGGACCAGTATATTTTTAAGCGGCCTAAATTTCTGATTCTGACAAATTTTTCGCTTAAAAAAATGTCAGATTCTGAAACAAATAAAAATTTAAACTTTATTAACAACACAGTCACACAAGCAAAAAAATCTGACCCAGAAACTAGATCCACTAATCCTTATGTATTTTTACCTTCTGAATTAAATTAAATGAATTCTGAATTAAATTCAATCGTTAATTTTTCCTGTGATTTACAAGAAAATTCCGCAAAATGAACCTTCATGTTTTCTTTGTAAATTTGACTCGAAATAAACAAATACAACATTTTTGTTCAAATGCATGTAACTTCTACAAATTTTGACGGATTTTATTACATACAGAAACAAAATTATTTAACTAAATCAAATTTACAAAGAAATTAGGTATTTTTAATGTGCGGATTTTCCTTGTAATTTACAGCAGAATGCAACGATAGAATTTAATTCTGATGGCGCCGTCGAATTCAAAAGGTCAAAATACATAAGTAATAGTGGGTCTAATTTCTGGGTCAGAACCTTTTTTATTCTGGGGCTGTGTAATCGGAGAAATTTGTCTTCAAGACCAGGCTTAAAATAACTTTTTCTTAAAAAGGAAACATTTTCTAATATGGAGTTCACACAATAATTACCGGGGAAAAGCTGCACAAATGCTGAATTCGAAGTATAAATACGTAAGGAGCCTCGGACAGGACCGAAACGGAAAACGAAAGGAAAAAGTATTAGGTTTAGAAGAAGTTTTCATCAGAAAAATTTTATTATTCTGGTACATTTTTCCTATAAAATAAACTGTGCTTTCTAAAACTTTTTTATTTTGAAACTTATTTACTCTGATACTCGTTTAAAAGAAAATGGTTTACATTTTACTAACAGAAAATTATTCGAGTTATTAGACATTTTTCTTTAATAAAAGATTTTGTATTTTAAGCTAATACTTCGATCAAAAAATATTTTAATTCCAAGACTTTTTTAAAAAAATTTGTATTCTGAAATTTTTTTTTTAACAAAATAAGAAAGATTTACGACATTCTGAATTTTTTTTTAATAAAATTATTTTCCAATAAAAAATTTATTTGTTAAAAAACAAGGAAAACTGTCAAATATTGGTAAAATGGGATTACGAGACTTTTCTAGTAATTTGACAAGGTTTTTTGTGTGTATGACTCCAATAAGTTGATATAGCCAAAAAAAAATGTCCAGTATCTAACTGGGGTTTCCTATAAAAATTGTATTTACATTACAAAAGAATAACTCGATAAACATTTTTCTAATTTCTTGAAGAATTTCTAACCGATTCCGATTCTTTCAGGAGGCTTCAGTATTAAAAACAAAAAGAATCAATGAATTGTAACAGATTTATTAACAATCCAAGCAACTGTGCACCACCAGTGGCAAGCAAGTATGTTGTATGGTATTTGTAATTTTTATGCTTACTCTAACAAAAAGATGAAAAAAAAAAAAGAAAAAAAACTTTTTGTTACAATTTGTTATGAAAAGTTTTACTACTATTACTTTTAGACGCTTAGTCACGAAATATGCTGTAAAGAATGATTATAGTTTTTTTTTCTTCTAACTTTCTCTCATGACGCTTTTTTGATGAACAGTCATATTTTTTCTTGTCCAACGACTAGTGTTTTATTTTACGACTAAAACTTTTTTTATGGTTAGGTAGTACATTGTATGTATTGGGGTTTTTGTGCTAAAAATCGTTAGGTTAAGTAATGATATGAAATTTTTATTGATTTACATATGTATGTACCCAGCAAAAAAACATTTTGAAATACTATTTAATTAACAACTTTAACAACTAATTTCGTTGGCTGGAAGTAGTTAATTTTGTCTGAAGAAATCAAGAAAAATACATTCTAACTAAAAATTACACAGCCCCACAAAAATATAAAAAAGGTTCTGACCCAGAAACCAGATGCACTAATTTTTATGGATTCTGACCTCCTGAATTCGATTCCGCCATCAGAATTATATTCTATTGTTGGGCTTTCCTGTAATTTACAAGGAAAGTAGGGAGTGCCGAAATTAAACTGAATTTTTGATCTTTGGTTCAAATACATGTAACGTCCACAATTTTTGACGTATATTATTAAAAAAAACCCTTATTTTCTTCGTAATAAATCAGACTTGAAATTGCATACAGAAAAAAATTTAAAAAATGTTTATATATTTTTCAAAATAGACCATCATGGTCAAATAAAATAAATAATAAAATTAAAAAATAACTTTTTAGTTTTTTATTGTTTTTTCTAGAGTTTGCAAATAATCGAGATATTTCATAATCGCGATTACGAATAAAAAAATTGCCGTTAATCGCGATTACGATTAATCGAATTTTTTAAATAATTTGAGTTGCAATATCTTTAAAAAAAATCTTTTGAAATTAACATTTTAGAACGTATTTTTAGGAACAAAAACTGTTATTTTTAAGAAATAAAATTAAAAGCTTTCAAACTTTCCCAGTAAAAATTATTCGAGATTTTAGCACCACAGTCTCTTTTTATACCCTCCAACTACAGTATAGGGGTATATTCACTTTGTCATTCCGTGTGCAACGCATCAAAATATCGGTCTAGGACCCGATAAAGTATATATATTTATGATCAGTGATCGATTCTAAGAAATTCTAGGAATGTCCGTCCGTCCGTCTGTCTGTACGTCTGTATTTAACACGATGCAGTCCAAAATAAAAGAGCTAGACTTCCGAAGTTTGGCAGAAATATATCTTATCTTCCTAGGCAGGTTAAGTTCGTAAATGAGCAAAATCGCACCAGGGGAAAAAGTTCCCCCTTGAAGAACAAAACCAACCTCTGAAAAATACCTTTTTTTTGCATGATTTTTTGTGTTTTTTTTTTTAAACAAATGAAACATTTTCATGCTACAGAATTTCAAAGTCCTGCATTTGGACCCAGAGAATTAGAAAATGTCGTATTTTCTGTCCGCCCCCCTTTTATGGGCGTGGAATAAAATAAAAAATTAAATATTGATTAACTTTTATTTCTTTACTGCAAAAAGCATACGAATGATTTTTAAACACATATCCGAGAGGAAATTTGCCCCTCCCCACAATTTCCACTACCGACCCCCCCCCCCCCCCCGAAAAAAAAAAGGAAATCAGCGCTGAAAAGTGACATGATTTTACTGGGTCTTAATAGCTTTTTATCTTTGCTACTAAAGAGTTCTCTAAACTGTGACTGATTTGGATTCGCTTTTTGGATCATGATTTCTTTCCAAAGCTGCTTCCAGTTTACCAAAATTTCTGCGGGGTCGTGTCAGAATTTCATATCCAAATTTGTTGACCAAAGGCTTTTGAGTATATTTTAAAAACAAAACTGTTAAAAATTTACTGAGATCAGAATTTAAATGTTACTTTAAATTTGAATGACTTTTACGAAAAAAGGAAAGAAAATCGCAAACAAGTTAAATGAACCATGGGTAAACCCATCAAAACTTTCCGGTCTACTTAACAATTCAAAATCAATGATTTTTGTTTGAAATTGTCCCGAAAGTAATCGTTTTTAACACTAATTTTGTTTTTTTGACAAATAATTTTAATAGAAACTTTAAAATTGGTTTCAAAAAATTTTGGAACTGATTTAAATTCGTTAAAAAAACAGCGTATTTCATAGAAAATTTTTAATCGTAATCGCATGATTTTTTGTCGATTACGATTACGATTAATTGGTGCGATTAATCGCGATTACGATTACGATTTTAATCGTTTTGCAAACTCAAGTTTTTTCTGACCTAAAGCCGAAATAAAAATAAATAATTACAACAAAAAGGTCAACAAAATATAAAAAAAAAAAAAATTAACTTTGTCAAATTTACAAATAATGTAGTTACACTTTACGGACTTTCCTTGTTTTTGTTAGGCTGTGTTATTTATCAATTGTCTGTTTGAAATCTACACATGAGGCATTCCACACCAAATGTCCAGCGAAAAAAAAACATGTGTATCGTAAACTTCTGAAAAGGTTGTATGGATAGCCCTATATGGAACTTATGGCGTGGACAAATGTTGGAAAAATGCTAAAATTTGTGGCGAGTTGCCTTGATTAAATATTTATCACATTAAAACGGAATGCACCATAATCTCAAAAATTTACATTCTTGTATAGTTTTGTATGAGCTATCGACTAAATTTTTTTATTTTTTTGGAAAATTTTCAGAACCCGTTCTGAAATTTTCCATTTTTTAATAAAGTCAATTTATCAAAAATCCGGCCACTTTTGTTTTAATTTTTATTTTTTTTTAAGTTTAGATGTTTGTCCATAAACACAAAAAAATTCAGAAACGCGTTTTTCGTTTTCTTTTTCGAGAAAATCGCATTTGAATTTTAAATTTCATAACAATTTAGTAATTTGATATACCAAAAAAAAAGTTTTTGGCAACTTTTCGGAAAACCCGTATGCTTTTGATTTCCGAAAAGTTAAAAAATTAAGCTTTCATATAAGAGCAAATCCATGGGAAATTTAGTTGACGGATCACCGATTTTGTTTATTTTTGGTTATTTGATACACAGATAAAAATGAGTTGTTAGATCAAGCACGAAATACACCAGGTTGAGCATTATTTTAATTAAAAGTCATCTAATTAGGAAAATTGTTGGATCAAGCACGAAAATTGTAGGTCAGTCATTGACTGTTCCTTGATTAAACCAATGCTTGATTTGAGTAATTTGTTAATTGTTATTTTTCTGTAATTTTTGATTAAACCAATGCTTGATTTGAGTGAGCGGTTAATCAATAATTTTGTGTTATTTTTGATTAATCCAATGCTTGATCTGAGAGAATGGTTAATCATTATTTTACAGTTGTAGTGTTTTTTGTCAGTCTTTTCAAGTCTTTTGTTTAAATTGTTTTTTTTTTTTGTGCTTTATATTATTTTGTTTTTTTTTTGTCTTGTGTGCGTGAAAGTATTATTTGACGACTAACGAAAACTAAAACAAAAAAAACGCAACAGCGTTCATCGCATTGTTACTCAAAGCCTATTATGATGTGTTTTTTGTTTTTATGAATTTTTTTGTGAATTTTTGAGACTTGAGCAAATGGGTAATTGATTCAAGTAAAATTTAATTGAATGTCAAATTTTAAGCTGAGCAAATATTTAATTGTTGTTTTCCTTTGAATATTTTTTTTCTGTGTAGAGCTTCGTAAATGATTAAAACCCATTTTTTTATTTTTTTGTATCAATACTTTGTAAGATATGGACGTTTAAAAAGCGCTTTTTTGACAATATTGACTTTAAAGCAGTTTTTTAATATTTATGTATGTGCTCGGAAACCGTAAGTCGTTCAAAAAAACTTATAAAAACAATATTGTTTGTAAAATTATGAAGATTTAAAACTTAGATTTTTTTTTTTTTTTCAGTTTTAAGAAAAAAATTTAAAATCCATGGATTTCCAACAACAAAATTTTTTATTAAAGCTTAGAATGTCCTTTTAAAGCTGTTAAAATTTCAGAGTGGCTTTTTTTCGCATTGTTGAGCAAAAAATATTCAAAGTTTGTTTGATAGCCAAATAATTGATTTTTTTCAAAATTTTGGCAAAAAATTAAAAATTTAGCTATATCAATTACTTTAAAAATTGATTGCTCGACAACACGAAAAACACCTCCCTGAAATTTTAACAGCGTTAAAAGGACATTCTAGACTTTATAAAAAATTTTGGTTTTGGAAATCCATGGTGGCCTTGACAAGAGAAAAGGGGTATTGTTTTAAATTTTTTTTTTTTTATTTATTTTTTTAATTATTTTTGGTTTCTAAATTTTAAATCTCCATAATTTTATCAACAATATTGCCACAGAAAGTAAAAAAAACATAAAATAACTGTCTACACCCAACAATTTGATTTATTGCCAAAATTTTGAAAAAAATAAAGTATTTGGCTCTCTATCAAATTTTGAAAATTTATTGCTCAACAATACGAAAAACCACCTCTCTGAAATTTTAATAGCGTTAAAAGAGCATTCTAAACTTTAATACAAAATTTTGTTTTTGGAAATCTATGGTGTCCTTCCCAGGAAAAATGGACATTCAAATATGGTTTTCAAAATTTTTCTGGAAATTTAAAAAAAAATTCTAAATTTTAAATCTTCATAATTTTACAAACAATATTTTTCTTATAAGTTTTTTCGTACGACTTACAGTTTCCGAGCACAAAAATGTTAAAAAACTGTCTAAAAGTCAATATTTTCAAAAAATCGCTTTTTTAAACGCCCATAACTCCCAAAGTATTAATCCAAAAAAAAAAAAAAAAATATGGTTTTTAATTATTTACTATCTATGCTATATCCAACAACCAAAATTAAATAAAATTGGTGATCCGTCAGTTAAATTTCCCATGGATTTGCTCATAAGCCAACACTCAGGATATCAGTTAAAAAGTTAGAGCACGTTAAACGTGATGTATTTTTCTCCCTTTTGCTAAAAAAGTCGATAATTAGAAAACTACACCGAATTTAAAAAATCCAAATATGCAACATATATCATAGAAACGTGGCTATCTATGTGCCAAATTTCCAGTGAAGTGTAAAGTCATGTTTCAGAAATTTTTTTTGGAATTACCTTCAATTAAAAGTCGTTTAACACATTTTTGGATGAGTTTTTCTTTTTACAAGGGAAGTATTCCAACCTTTATGAATAGAGTTGCCTGATATTTAAAAGGTATATCGGCCTAGGCCATATCAGTGTTTAAAAATTTTGTTGCCACCTAATGCAACAATGTGGACCTTCGAGAAAATTCCGATAACTCCCGAACTAATAGCAATATCGTCTAGAGCAAAAATACGTGTCAACTTAAATAAAGATGATTTCATTTTCATATGGATATCGTAGGTCTATGTCTTCACATATAAACCCTAAATAATTAACACATTTTGGTGAAAAAAAATTTTCAACAAGGTTGAATTTTTACAAGGATAGGTATTAAAAACCGTTTCTTACAATGTAAAGTTTAAAAAGTTTCTTAAGAACAAATGGCTAAAAACTTTTTTTGTTATTTTTAAATCCCCTAAATCTCCAAAAATCCCACACTCCACAACCTTAGAATTGCCCCTTTATATATAGGAACATTTATATAAATATACCCAGTTGGAAATGTCCTCGAGCCATCCTCAGTGACGGAGCGGTGACATGTCAGAGTCACTGCTGATATCCACAAGACATCTCTACACTCAAAATAATACATTAGTAGATTTACTATTTTTTTTTTTTTTGCTAATGCTAGTAAGCTAACCTTTAGCTAATTTTTAGTTGAGTTTAGCATGTTAGCAAAAATATCTTGTAGACTTCATTTAGCGCATTAGCAATTTTAAACAAAATTTGAACTAATTTTTTTTGCTAAATTTAAAATTGAGTTGACCAAATTTTTACAAGCTTTTTTGCTAATGTTAGCAAAAATAAATTGTATTTTTTTTTTTAGAAAACTTAAAATGGCGCTATCTCGGAAACTAAGCCAGATAGAGCAAAATGGAGGCCATTTTTGGTTCTCGGGCTCTCCATAGTATCGCCGATCCTCTTCACATGTGTGGATGTGGTCCTAACTTTGGATCCAAAATAGTTAGTATTCCCGAAAATTTTTTACTGCTCATATCTCGGTAAATATTGGCGACACTATAAAAAGTCCAAAAACCTAAAATCACGAATCTCAAAAACTAAGCAAGATAGAGCGAAACGGGCAAAAATTTTTAATCAAAAACTATGACGATTTTTAAGGAACCCAACTAGGTCTAGGCCCACCGGGGTCTGAATATATCGGATCTGAACCCAATGGGGTCCTCAAATGTGTACGAACTAAGTCGAAATAAAAAAAATTTAGTTAACTAATTTTTGGCAAAACATTTTTGCTAACTTTACAAAAAAAAATTGTGGGTTAAAAATCAGCAAATTGTCTTGTAGGTTTACAAGCTATTTTTGCTTACATTACAGTTTTTTTTTTTTTTTTGAGTGTATGAACTGGGTGCAGGACAGTTTCATACAAATTTTCAAAATTTTCTTGACCCCCTCCGATTTTGAAAAAATTTGGTTTAGTTGTAACACTAAGTGATAAACTGACGCAGACTTATTTTCAGCCCTCTGTGTAAACAGTGGCCGAAAATACGGAGGGTCAAAGTTTCCCAAACAATCTCCCAGTCGCGATAACCAAAAAATTTTCGAAAAAAATAAGGGTTACCTCCCTCATTTTAAGGTCGTGATATAGGGAGGCGAAAATGAGGAGGATGGTATCATCCGATTTTTTTTTTTACTTGACAATCTTATAGAGAAAGTCCTAAAGAATATGTTCTAAAATTTTTATGTTGTGACAACAATAGGATCGCTCAAAATCACAATGGGGAGGATACCATCCTCCCCATTTTCTTCTCCCTTTATCACGACCTTAAAAATAGGGAGGTAGCCCTTATTTTTTTTTTTTTAAATTTTTTGGTTATGATAGGTCTTGTAGAGCATATTATGAGCTTCAAAATAAACCAAAAATTGGCTTTCTAGCTATAATAGAACCAACGATATTAAGTTTTTACGGTGTAAAGTGTCGCGACTTGGAGATTTTGGAGGAAATTTTGACCCTCCGTATTTTCGGCCCCTGCTGACTTAGAGGGCTGAAAATTTACATTTATTAGTTTTTTAAGTACACTCAAGATAATAACTCTGTTAAATTACAGAAAAACTCTGCTAATTTAACAGAAAAACTCTGCTAATTTAACAGAGTACACCATACTTTTCCAGCTAACAACATTTCTTGGTAATTTTACTAAAAAACTTTGTAAAATGATTTTGACAGAAAAAACTGTTAATTTACAGAGTTTATAGTAAAATATTGGTCAAATTTGAAAGCTTTTTTACAGAGAAAACTCTGTAATTTTACTACAAAACTCGGTAAAATGATTTGGACAAAAAAAAACTGTTAATTTACAGAGTTTCTAGTAAAATATTGGTTAAATAAACCACCATTTAGCAAAGAAAACTATGTAAATTTATATATGTTTGAAAAATACATTTGATGCAAAAAAAAATTTACAGAAAAAACTCTGTAAATTTACAGAGTTTAGTTAAATGCATGTTGGTTTGTAAAATTTTTATAAGATTTCTGAAAAAAAAAAATTTTGATAACTTTTTTTGCTACTTTTTCAACTTTTTCTCAAAAAAAAAAATATACAGATAAAATTTAGATGTTTGGTAACAAAAACTACTCAAAACAGAAAACTTTTTTGGTTAAAATACGAAGTATTTTGCTTAGATCTGTATTTTAGCAGAAAACTCTGTTAATTATCTGTAAAATTAAGATTACAAAGTAAAAAGTAATATAACAGAGGAAACTTTGTTTTTTTGTCACAACAAAATACAAAGTATTTTCTTTAAATCTGTATTTTGACAGAAAACTCTGTCAAATATCTGTTGAATTGAGATTACAGTCATTTTACAGAGTATTTTACAGAGTTATTATTTTGAGTGTAGTGTAAGAACTAAACCAAACCTCATCAATATTGGAGGGGGTCAAAAATATTCATGATTGATTTCACTAAGAATGACCCTCATCCGTTTTCCTTTATATATTATCTTTCTCTTATTTAGAAAAAACTTTTCGCCTTTTTTAGTCCCAAACTGGATTTGAACCTGGTACCTCCAGCTAATTAGTACCACATCTAACTACTTGTTCCAAACTTTATTTTGAAAATTGTTTGTCTATTTATTACTTTTATTCTACTTGTTAGATTTTGATTTTATTTTAAATAAATCGGTAATATTGCCATCTTTTTCTTGGAAATTGCAGAGTTGCCCAGATTTAAAATTCTAATTTTATATACTGCTATTCTGAAGACATTTCCTTTTAGACGTCTTAGAGGAATTGTCCACACTCTTAAAGCAAACATTCAATGCTGACAATGTTAGGACATGTCATCAAGGATTACCTATGATTTGTCAGAACCTGAAGACATTTCCTCAAGGAATCACAGTGGAAATTACCTCAGTGACAAATTTTCCAACTGGGTTTATTTTAAACATCAAGCAAATCGGTTCATATGGTTGGAGTACTTCCCTTGTTAGTGTAAAATAAGAAAGTTTTGTTGTAAATATTTTTTTCATGCAGACGTTTTACCAATATTGCACCCACATTATAATACGTGCATTTTGAAAATGTTTCAAAAAATTCATTCATTAAAAAAACATACTAAAAAACAAATAACACGTTTTATAGAACATACAAATTTAGCGGCTTTTGAAGAAAATAGTCACTATGGGATATTTTAGAATATATTACCAAACATTCTTAAGGGCTTCTAAAAGAATTTTAATATAAATTTGTTCTGTGACACATTTTCTAACTATATTATTTTGCTGGGTAATGTATTTACATTATTTCGATAGAGATAAGTTTTTAATACATATTAAGATGTAAGTTTATTAAATGCACATTTCTGAAATTATTTACAAAACATTAGATTAGAAGAAAGCATTGCTACCCCAACTTGTTGGTTATCATTTACATACACATATTTAGCACACTCATTACCTCATTCCATAGAATTCAACTAGATAAGCATTTTTGAAATGTGATAAAAATAGAAAATCCTTGGATAAACACATGAAATAATTCCAATCAATTTGCATTCTCTTTATTTCTTAAATGCTTCAAAATAACTTAAATAAAGATTTCAAAATTCTTTTAATAAGATTTAATAACAGAAAATCGGTTTAATGACCCATACATTATTCATAGAAATATTTAAATTTCTCTTAACCAATTTTCTTCTTTTGAGCTAATCTTTTCAAATTTACACTCATAGTTTCCCCCAATATTAATTTTAATAATAACAAACATCACTACATTCAGAAAACCAAAAAAACTTGAGTTACATACTCATCATTTGTACAAATCTTTTCTACAAATACTTCAACCAACAATTTGTTACTACTATATACACACAGACAGACGGACAGACAGACAAATGCATGCACATCCATAAAAACATTCCCATACAAACTGATTTTTTTTTCAGACTTTGTTTTCCTCTTTTTGTGCAATCAGTTTTCAAAACAACAACAACAAAAAAATGGCAACACTAATTTACACCGTTTATACCCATGCACTTCCTAGAATTTCGGTGAACAAAAAAGTTTTAAATTTATTTTTTGTTCAACAAAAATGGCATGTACGTACGTTCGTTGAACATTCAACATATATTTAAAGTTCGAAGAACGAAAAAAAAGGGAGGTCACTCCAAATGCAAAAGTACACTTGAGGGCCAACATAAAGTGTCACTTTGTGAGTGCAACGGCAGCAATGAAGACACGCTTGCCAACCATCTAAAATGTCTGATGATGACGATGAACATAATGTCAAAGAGTCAATTTTTGGTTTTACCACTTGTAGATCTTGCACTAGAGGAGCAAGGAGAACCATCATAGAGAAAGACAGAAAGAAAAAGAATTTCCGCCACACTTAAGCAAACATAAGTGTAGAGATGGACGGTCGGTTGCATGTTTGTGGCTTTTACACAAACAAAAAAAAAACACAAAAACAGTTTTTGTTATTTGTAATTTTTTTTGTGTTCAGTTTTATGGAAAAGATTTTAGCTAACAGTAAAATTATTTTTATGACAAAGTAGTTTTCATACAAAAAGCATACAACCGAGCCAAGCCAAACGACTAGTGGCAGGCAACCTTTAAAATATAACATTTTTATTTTTTGATAATTTTTTTGTTTTTTATTATTGTTGTTGCGATTCATTACCACCGCCAACATCATCATCATCATCACCATCAACATCATCCAACATTACCACCACCGCCAAGTTTTTACAATGACCACTTCCGTTCCAACACAGCTAAAAGTTGTGGTTTCGCCAACAGTCAGCAGTGTATATTATAAACCACTTGTTTTGTTGCCTTCTGGAGTTTTTGCAACATCAGCAGCAGCAGCAAAGAATAATTGTAAAACAAAAAACAAAAACCGTGTTGCGTTTTAACAACAGTAGTGTACAACATTTATTTTTCAAAATCTGCCAATTTCAGTTAAGGTTCGTTTAGCTTTGTTGTTTGTCGTCCAGGGACACAGAGAGTGAGAGACTGACCTATAATAGACATAGAGACACATTTTAATGAAAATGTTGAACATCATTAGAACATCTATAATGTTTACATCATGTATACCATGGTGTCAACATAACAAATAACCCAAACGGCAGCAAACAGTAGTAGGAAGCAAATGAACAAATAACAATTCATTGAATCATCTAAAACAAAAACAAATGTTGCACGTGCCACAGTGGCAACACTTCTAAAAACTAACAAAATATACTATCTGCAATTATGTCATTTCTCATTGTGTTTGTTTTTGTTGGTTTTAGGTTACCAAACTTCTACAAATCCCTATTTTGGAGCTACGGTGGGTCGGGTTTGTAATCGCATTGCAAATGGTCGATTTCCATTGGAGGGTCAAGAGATACAAGTCTCTCGTAATTTCAACAATAAACATCAATTGCATGGTGGTTTTATTGGTTTCGATAAAGTCCATTGGCAGGTGCTGGCCATGCACCAAGATGGTGTAACACTCAAACACTGTTCACCGGATGGTCATGAAGGATATCCGGGCCAAGTAACCGCAACGGTGAAATTCACATTGACCGAGGACAATTGTCTGCATGTGCAAATGCAAGCAGAGACAACTAAAACTACTGCTGTCAATATGACAAATCATACGTATTTCAATTTGGCCGGACATGTAAGTACATTCGTACATATTCACATTTTATTTTCATCTTATACGTTTTGTCGTTTTTATTCTTTCCACTTATTGTTGGAGAAGAAATTGCACCATATGTTTAGTTCGTTCGTATGTTAGAATGATTGAGTTGAGGATTAAGTTTAGTTTAGGTAGCAATGAAATGCTAGCTACAATAGGAAATAGAAAATTTAAATGAAATTGAAGTTGTCGGAAGGAAATGTTGGGATATTATTTCAAAAAAAAAAAATATGTGAATTGAAAAAAAAAAAACGAGGAAGGTGAAGATTTATGGAATAATAAAAGAAAATAAACGTTAAAGTTAGTGCAATAACAATTGAAACATTTATTTTTCTATTTTGTAGAGATTTTTTTTTTATTCATTTCTATTAAAGGTGCAACATCGTTAAGTGCAACAACAATGTCAGTGGGTGAAGAAATTTTCTTTGAACAATGTTTGAACCATCTGCTCTTAGGTTGAAAGTGGCTGCTGATGTTTTACTTCAGCACACTTATATGGAGTTCACACTAGCGACCTTAAACAAGTTGTTTAACAAAACACCAGTACCAGAATAAAAACGTAATGGACACAGAACAAAGACTTTTTTAAACATCTCACTCATGAACACTTCAAAACAGCAAGTGTGAACGCCGTATTAGCCTCTGAGGTCCATCTGGTCTTATTGCATTCATTATTTTTCTTACGATAGATTTTTTTTCTAACTACATAATTTTATGCCAAACTATAAAAATATCATGTTTTCAAGCCAAAGCAGATAAATTACTTTGTGTAATTGCAACAATGTGTTCGGCCTTTTGTTAAAATTTTCACGCTGAATTAAATTGAGAATTCCAGAAATATATGAGCAAATCCATGGGAAATTTAACTGGCCGATCACCGATTTTGTTAATTTTTAGTAATTTGTTAGAGCTTCATAAATGATTAAAACCCATATTTTTTTTTGACAATATTGACTTTTGGACAGTTTTTAAAATTTGTTTACTCGGAAACCATAATTCGTGCGAAAAAACTTAAGGCGCATTTAGGCGGGAAAGAAAACCTCTAGACTTAAAGAAAACCACAACTCTGTGGCAATATACTTTTCACTTTAAAAATTTAATTAAAAATTATAAAACACATCAGAACATCATTTTTAGCTCAAAAGTATATTTGCACTGTTTTTTGTCGATATTTTTTAACACTGCTTTGGTAAAAAAAAATAACAAACATTGATTATTAGTACTTAACCCATTTTAAGCACTTTGCACATGTTGCACAAACTTTGAACATTTGACAACCCCTAATGAAATTTTATGAGGAAAATATTTGTAGAACATTTTAACCCTCTAAATGGACGTTTTATTAGACTTCTGTGTTTAGTTTTTGAAAAAGGACTAAGATGACCCCTTAAAATGGCAGTTAGGGGGTTAAAATGTTCTAAGAAAAGAACCGTTATATAATTTCACTGAAGACATCAAATCATATTTTGAAGCTCAGATGTGTTTTTATTATAGTATTTTTGGCGTTTTCCGAACGCCTTTGGCAAAAAAAAATAAAACTTCAGTGGGCTATAAAAAAGAAATCCGAACTGACTTTGCAAAACCCTTTGGTGATTTTATCCACTTGATGGTCTACTTTCACATGGCGTTGAAGGCATTGAGGCTCAATGCAATGACCCAAAATTTGTTGAACAGTGTTATATGTAAATGCAGTTTTGAAGTGCATTTTGCGAAACTTTTACCCCTTTTAATCTTTTTTTAATTAGCATATTTGGAAAATTTAGGGGGGGGGGGGGGGGGGAGGTGAAATAAAGCCATAGGCAATAAGGCCATATGGCCTTATTTCTCAATTCAATGGGAAATAAGGTCATATGGCTTTATTACCAACACGATTGAGCAATAAAGTCATATTGATTTTGCAACCAAAGTGGAAATAAAGCCATATCAGTTGAAAATGTGGAAATATATTTCCCCGTAAATCCTGCAACCCAAAAAAAAAATATATTTAGCGAAGCCGCTAAATTAATTTATGGAGTTTGTAATCCCTAAGCCCGGCCGAAGGCCGGCTACGCAGAATTTTTTTTTTTTTGACTATCTTTAAATTAAAAAACCACATATACCAGGAACCTCGGAACTTAGAAGGGTCTAGGGCACCAATTTTTTATTGGCAGGGTTTTTAATTTAAAGATTTTTTAACAAAAAAAGTTTTTCTGTGTAGCCGGCCTTCGGCCGGGCTTAGGGATTACAAAATCCATGCATTAAAGCCACCCTCTCCGCAAAGTAAAGTTTTCTAGGGTAGCAGGCTTTTGCGCTATCAAATTTGTTATGTCTTAAAAAATGCCTGATAACCAAAATAGCTTTGGATTGCAGAGAGGGTGGGTTTAATGCATGGAGTATGTAATACCTAAGCCCGGCCAAAGGCCGGCTACGCAGAAAACCTTTATTCAAAAAAAAAAAAACAAATCATAGAAGTCGTAATTTCGACATTTCATCCAAAAAAATATTTTGGATTTTTTGACAATTTGGTTTTGGGAGAAATGATATTTTTAGACTTATCATTTTGGGCTATATGTCGCAGCTTGGGCGATATGACATTTACGGTTTTGGGCAATAAGACCTTGGGCGCTATGTTCGTACGCCAATTTAAACTCCATAAATCAATTTAGCGGCTTCGCTAAATAATTATTTTTTTGGGTAGCAGGATTTACGTGGAAATAAAGATCAAATGTTAAAGATAAGATCAAATGTTCTGAAAATTTAATTTTCTAAAAGGGTAAAAAAATCATTAGAAAAAAAACCTTGCATTTTTTCAATATTTAGTTTATTTACACCGTGTTTTTTAACAAATTTCCATACAAATTCATACGTAAATTTTAGATATAAAGCACTTGTGGCTAATGAGTTTTTTACAATTTTGGAAAATTAAATTCATAGAAAATTTGATCTTGTCTGAAAGATAAAATTACAGACTTTCGAATGACCTTGATATCAAGTCATTTGCATGTCAGGATCTTATTTTATAGGCGTTCAAAAACGGTCAAAATGGGCCTTTTTTGCCACTTTAACCGCGATTTTCTCAAAATTGTGACGTGATAGAATTATTTATTATTTAGTGACCGTTTTGGAATCGGTGCACCAAACCCTATAAATTTTTTATGGTTTCATCCAAAACGCAGCGATAAACCTCAGATTTGTAGAGCGGTGTAATTTATAAAGCTTTAATTTAAGCTTTATATCGTCCAGATTGAGTAAATAATAAATGTGCTACGAGGGTCGATCTGGAAAATTAAATTATTAATAGACATTTGGCGGTCTTGTTATACGTATTAAGATCTACAAAAATGCTTTTGAACTTTTAGTTGCGTTGGCATTATTTACCGAGATATGAGCACTTTAAAATTTTCGGGCACGCAAACATTTTTAAATCCAAGGTTAGGTACTATTGAGGTTCACACATGTGAAAAGGACCGGCCTCCGTTTTGATCTATCTGGCTTAGTTTTCGAGATATCACCATTTTTAGTTTTTGAAAATTAATTCCCAAGTTTTAAAAATGTTACTAACATAATGGAAAAACAAACTCCCTCAAATCTTCGAATATGAACGTATTGATAGAAAATTCAGAATATACTAAATCAGAGGAATATGTTTTAAAAATAAAGATTTTTTTCATATATTTAGGGAAAATTTCTTTGGCGGTAACAATTTCTTCCATGTATAAGGGAATTCCATTTAAGGAAAATAATGAACTATTTAACAGTACACTGAAAAAAATAACTATACTGAAATTAAATAAACACTGTTATTAATTTAAGTACACAATTTTTTTTATAATTTACTTCAATTTAACTTAATATAAGGTGCTTTTACTTAAAACAAAGAAAATAAACTTGAAGATAGTACATGCAAATACTTAAAAAAGCACAAAAGTTTTCCTTAATTTGTTTTTTTAAATTAAGTTAAATATTCTTTACATTAATGGCGAATTGATTGCATTTAAGAAAAAAAGAGTTTATTAAAAAATTTTGTTGTACTTAAAAGAAAAAAAATTAAAATTGTGTGCAAAAAAAATAAATAAGTACGTAACTTACTTAAAAATAGTATAGACATTTTCAAGACATTGAATCAAATAAGTACTAATCTTTAATTCCAAAACGCATTTTCTTTAATTTAATCAATTTTTGTTTTAAGTTAAGAAAAAAGTAACCTTTAATTTATTGATTTCATTGACTTTATTTGAATCCATATCTTCATCAGTTTAAGAAAGAATTGACTTAACTTAAGAAAAAAATACTTGAGGTATTTTGGGGACCCCATCTGGGGGTCCCATCTAAAGACTCCATGAGACCCTAACTTTAAATCCAAATTTCGATTTTCGCGGAATTTTCAAATGCCTATAACTCTGCAAATACTGAAGATACGAAAAAAATTCTAAAGACATTTTTGTAGTCCTTAATGTGTGGAATATGACCGCCGAAGACCCGAAAGCTCTCCGAGTTATAGTTTTCTAGTTATTTCATGATCAAATTTCTCAAGACCCCATTCCCAGATCTCGAAAGCTAAGCCAGATAGAGCGATTCTGACCAAAATTTTGGATCAAAATCAATAGTGACCCTAATAATAGTGTACGCACATACTCATGGGCGGATCCCATATATTGGGGGCCCGTAGGGTCCTCACATTGGGACTCCATAGGGTCCACAGAATCCGTAAGTTTAAGGAAATTTTTACTTATTTTAAAAAAATATTTTTCCTCTGGATAAAAACAATTAAACTTAGAATAAGTACAATTTTACTTACTTTTAAGATATATTTAAGTAAATGCATTACTATGTTTTAGGAAAAAATATACTTGGAAGAAGAATTAATATCTTTGGAGCCCTCGCATACCCTTCTTTTTTTAAATTAAGTTCAACATGCTTTAAAAATGGTAAAAATTTTTTTCAGTGTACATGAACTAAAATTTTTCCTAACAGTTAAGAAAATTTCCCAACTTTAAGTTAAGTGTAACTTAATTATGGGGGAAAATTTATAAACTATTTTGAAAAAAATTTATCCAAAGTTTAAGTTAAGTGTTTTTTTTAGTGTATTGGTAGAACGGAATTACAAGACATTTTACTAGGCATTTTACCAATATTTTTCTTTTTTTTAAGTGTACTAATAAAAAAATTACCGTAGACAAACTAATAACAAAAGGACGACGTGTACTTTTTTCACACATTTCTTTCATCGCTTATTTACACATGTATTATTACAGGGCTCTGGCAAAGATGCCATATATGAACATTCAGTTCTGATTAAGGCAGACAAAATCACCGAAACCGATCAAGACTCAATACCAACTGGTAATTTCACAAATATTGAAGGAACTTTGTATGATTTGAGAACAATGAAAAACTTGGGAGAACAAATAAATAAATTACAACCCACCATCAATGGCTACGATGATAATTTCTGTGTCGACACAAATTATAATGGCAGCAGCATAAACATTATTGCCAAGTTAGTTCATCTAAAGTTGCACAAACAAATAATAGTAATGAAAATTACTCAACTAATATTTGTAACTTTTTATTCAATAGAGCTTATCATCCGAACACCGGAAGATGGTTAGAAATTGCTAGTAATCAGCCAGGCGTACAATTCTATACATCAAACTATATGCCAGATACGACAAAGGGGGAGGTAAGTTTATTTTAACTTTAATTCTAAAATATAAACAAAAAAAACACACATCGTCACCTTAAACTGAACAGGTAGTCAACCTTATACTTCAGTTTGCTGACCAATTTCCTTTAATGGGCCCACAAGGTTCTAAAAAACTCCTGTATCATCAGTTTTTGCATAACAGCTTATTCAGATTTACAGCTTATTCAGACTTACTACACTAAAAGAAAAACTTTGTCAAAAAATCTGTAAAACGACTTTCAATTTGAATTAACAAACTTTCAGCAGAATATATTGGGGGTCGATCATATATTTGACTCCTCAGGGTCACCCTTGGGACAATTAGTGAGGTGTGAGCAAAGAAAAATTTAATTTTGTATGGAAGCCCCCTTAGGGAGCGAAAATTCATGTGGGTCGATATAATTTTATTTTGACATTTTATTATTCGAGGGGATATCTGGCCCTTACGACAAGTCTTAATACTTAGTATAATGATGTAAACAGAGCTTTTTGAAAAAAATTTCGGGAGGGGGGTGCCAAAAACAAATGGATGTCGGTCTTCAATTTCACCCCTCCAGGGGAGACTGTGTGACAGTTGACCTCCATGAGCGACCCGTAGCCCCACCCACTTTTTGGCTCGTGTATTTGTTTACGAACCTGACAAAATAAGCTGTTCTAGCGTATAGAAAACTCATACACTACTCCACCCCTAATGTAGATTCTAGTCATACAGAAAATAGTATCGTATATTTTTGTTTAATTAAAATTTTAATTGTTTTTTAATTTAATATCAATTAATTTTTTTATTAATATTATTTTTATTTTAATTAAGATTTTAATTATTTTTAAATTAAATATTATTTTAAAATTAAATTAAAATATTTAATTGTTTAGTTAAATTTTTAGCTTTGTTAATTTTTTTTTTTGTTCTATTTTTCGTCTGTGTGCGAGTATATGGTTTTCTCTCGCATTGTTTTTTGTATAAAAAAAATATACATAAATATAAAAAGTTTATTGAAAGGTTTTTTATTTATCAAATAGTTTTTTGAATTCTCATGTTGGTTATAGTTTTATGTGTATAAAAGGTTTATAATCATCAACTTTATAAAATTGTCTCACTGACTATGTCTTTACGGCATAAATATATTTTAATTTATATTTAATTTATACAATTAAAATTTTAATTAGTTGCGATTTTTTTTTAATTAAATTTTTAATTTATATAATTAAAATTTTAGTTATTTTCAGCCCGATAGATGAAATAAAGAAATTAAATTAAAATTTTTATGAAATTTTTTAATGAATATTATTAAGTCTATAATTAACTTATTTTTAATTAACGACATATTAATATTTTTAATTTATATGCGCATTTAAGTGATTGGTCCGGATTTTATTAATTTTTTAATTAAATCTACGAATTTTTTTAGATATTTTTTTTTTGTGAAGTTTTTGAAACTGGTATGGGAATTCTAAAAATATCTATAATTTTTAGAAATTAAATTTTCCATTTACATTTTTCAACTTAAACCCTCATAACAATTAGAATTATAACATAATCGGACAATTTAAACCTTTGTATTTAAATATAGAGTTTTTATACTAAAACTTAGCAAAAACTTGGTAATGCCACATCTCATTACTTAGTAATGATAGAAATTTACCTTTAGCATTACTTTGAAATGTAAAATAATTACTTACTTACTAATAATGGTTTACTGTACATTATTTTGATTAAAAATTAGAAAAATTATATATTTTTTATTATTTTAAAATTGTTTTTAATAATTTTTTTCATTACCTATAAGTAAACATGAAATTAGTTACTAAGACCGTTTTTATAATTATTACATTTGGCACATTTGCTTGAAAATGTAATGGGAAAGGTAATTCGAAACAGAAGTAGTTAGTACTTTTTAATTTTCCATTACACATTTCATTACCTGGTGATGCAAGTTTTTGCTGGGTTGAAACCATTATTTTCCCGGCAATCGACGAAAATTGAAAAGAGTAATTTTTCGTTACAAAAATGTTTTTAAAAAAATTTTAAAAAATCGAAAAATTATAAAAAATTTTTTTTTTTTTGCTGTTCTCTCGATACATTTTAGAACATGATAAATATGACACTGATAATAAAATATTTTTTTTTGGAATATGTCCCAGCAAAACTTTGGTAATGGATAGTGATTATATAACACATTACCAGGTAATGCATATAACTTATTTGTAGCATTATTTTATGATGTCTTACCAAACATTTGTTCCACAACGTATTATTTTCAAGTGAAAAAAATGCATTACCAATAATTTGCTACGTAATGCATGATTATTGGAAAAATGTATTTCATATTTGTTATTTCTAAACATTAAATCATGGATGACTTATATTTGGTTACATTATGTATTATTTGAAAGTTTGAAATAATGTATTATTTATAATTTGATGCATAATGCATTACAATAACATAAAAAATAATTATTTTATAAAAAAATGCATAACCCGAGTAAAAAAGTTTTGATATAGTAATATATAATTTTATAAAATCATATATTATTATATAGAATTTGATGCGAAAAATGAGTCGATAAAACCATATAAAATTCTATCAATGTTGATTAAATTTTAATAAAATTTGATATAATTTTATGCGAAAATTGGCCCACTATTTTTATATAAATTTAGAAAAATTAGCGAATAGATATTATTATATATAATTATATAAAATAACATAAAATTATATCAAATTATATAAAAATATATAAAATTACATAAAATTATATCAAGTTATATATAATTATATCAAAATGTATATAATTATAAATAATTTTATGTAATTTTATATAATTATATAAATTTTTAAATAATTTGATATAATTTTATACAATTTTATATGATTATACAATTTTGTTGTTTTTATATCAAATATATTGGGCCAATTTTCGCATAAAATTATATCAAGTTTTATTAAAATTTAATCAACATTGATAGAATTTTATATGGTTTTATCAACTCATTTTTGCAATCAAATTCCATATAATTATATATGGTGTTTATAAAATTATATATGACTTTATCAAAACTTTTTTACTTGGGAAGTTTAAACTAGAGATGGGCTCACGACAGGAAATTTCTAACGACACACACTCACGAGCATATTTTATCTACTTACACTCACTTACAATCACGTGAGTAAATTTAATACAAAATTACTTTTTCACTACTCGTAACACCTTATATATTATCTTCTGGTATGCTATATTATTTCATTTCTCGTAACCTATAAAATATCATATATTTTACCCCTTACTCGTATTCTTCGTTATAAATTTATGCATTACTTTGAGTCTCATCGCCTGTTAAAATCATCAATGCTGCAATGTATAAAATAAGAGATCCTATACCTTATTTTATACCTTATTTGGTAATCTAAGTTTTGCTGGGGTGTCATTAGATCAAAAAGAATCCACTATTTGCACGGCAATCGACAAAATTCGAAAAAATTCATTATTCATACCACCCTAATGTGTGACATTCCACACCAAATGTCCAGCGAAAAAAACATGAATTTCTGAATAGTTTATATTAATAGACCTATGAACAAAGAAAATTGCGTTTTTTGTTTTTCACAATCTGGACTTAGGAGGCGTGGCTAAATATGTATGGAAAAAATGTTCAAATTTGTGTAGAGTTGAATTGATTAAAATTTTTTTTTTTTTTATTAAGAATTACCATATAATTACAAATCATATACTAATTTTACCTAACCGAGAACTGGTAGCAATGACCTTCGTCTCGTTGTAGCGAAACAGACCAAGGCCTCTGGTGGGAATCGAACCCACGACCCCCAGACTCATAGGCTAGCACGCTACCAACTAGCCTACTGGGGCGCCTGAATTGATTAAAAATTTATTAAATTAAAACGGAATGCACACAGAAAAAAATAAAAAAATATTTGAGTAAATTTTTAATACTTTTGAGTAAAAAATTACTCAATTTTGCACCAGTAAACGATTTAATAGTATTGAGTAAATTTTTAATAAAAATTTATTAAATGTTTAAAAAAAATAGAGTAAAATTTTAATTGACACAATTAAAGATTTACTCAAAATTTATCTATTTTTTTTTTTTTTTAAGTTTAAAAAAGTTAAAAAATTTTTAACAAAAAAACAAAAAACTTGTTTTTTCAAACTTTACCAAACATATTTATGTCTCAAAAACATAGGAAAATTTTATAAACACGATTACAAACTTTCATATAAGTACATACACAAAAAAAAAACTATAAACTAAACGAGGATTCAAAAAACTATGAGAGTTAAAAAAAATTAAAAAAACTATTAAATTTTTATTAAATTATTTACTTAAATTGTTTTAAAAATTTGTAAGTAAATTTTTAATTGCGTCAATTAAAAAATTACTCAATTTTTGTTTTAAAATTTAAACAAGGGATTACTCAAATCTGTTTCCTCCATATTTTTTTCTGTGCACCACAATCTTAAAAATCTGCATTTTAGTATAATTTTTTATGGACAACGATTAAAAATTTTTATTTTGAAAAGTTTTCAGAATAGTTACATAAAGGGTTATTCATACAAGCTATTCAGAAATTCTTAAAATACATGTTTTCTGTAGCGGGATATTTGGTGTGGAATGCCTAATGTATATATGAGACATTCCACACCAAATGTCCAGCGAAAAAAAACATGTGTAAATTTCGGAATAGGTTGTATGGATAGCCCTATGAGGCATTCCACACCAAATGTCCCGCTACAGAAAAACATGTGTCCCGTAAATTTCTGAACAGGTTGTTTGGATAGCCCTATATGTAACTAAGAAAATTGCGTTTTTGGTTTTTCAAATTTTCGAAAACTGGGCTTAGGAGGCGTGGTCAAATATTGGAAAAATGGTAAAATTTTTGGCGAGTTGCCTTGATTAAATATTTATCACATTAATACGGAATGCACCACAATGTCAAAAATTTACGTTCTTATATAGTTTTGTATGGGCTATCGATTAAAATTTTTTGTTTTGGAAAATTTTCAGAACCCGTTCTGAAATTTTCCATTTTTTAAACAAGTAAATTTATCAAAAATCCGGCCACTTTTTTTTTTTATTTATTTTTTTAAAAGTTTAGATGTTTGTCCATCCACACAAAAAAAATCAGAAACACGTTCATCTTTTTTTTCGAGAAAATCGCATTTGAACTTTAAATTTCATAACAATTTTGTTATTTGCTTGTATTTCTTTGTTTTAAAGTTGCGAATGAGTAATATTAATTTCATAAATATTCGTCATACGCTCTGTTGACACAAGAAAATACAAGCAAATTACAAAATTGTTATGAAATTTAAAATTCAAATGCGATTTTCTCGAAAAAAACGAAAAAATACATTTCTGATTTTTTTTTGTGTGGATGGACAAACATCTAAACTTAAAAAAAAAAAATTAAAAAAAAGAAAAAAAGTGGCCGGATTTTTGATAAATTGACTTTTTTAAAAAATGGAAAATTTCAGAACGGGTTCTGAAAATTTTTCTTGGAAAAAAATTTTATTCGATAGCCCATACGAAACTATATAAGAATGCAAATTTTTAAGATTGTGGTGCATTTCGTTTTAATGTGATAAATATTTAATCAAGGTAACTCGCCACATATATGACCATTTTTCCAATATTTGACCACGCCTCCTAAGCCCAGTTTTTGAAAAATTGAAAAACCGAAAACGCAATTTTCTAAGTTCCATATAGGGCTATCCATACAAGCTATTCAGAAGTTTATGGTACACGTGTTTTTTTTCGCTGGACATTTGGTGTGGAATGCCTCCTATATGAACTAAGAAAATCGCGTTTTTGGTTTTTCAATTTTTCAAAAACTGGACTTAGGAGGTGTGGTCAATTATTGGAAAAATTGTCAAATTTGTGTCGAGTTACCTTGTTTAAAAATTTATCAAATTAAAACTGAATGCACCACAAACTCAAAAATTTACATTCTTGTATAGTTTAGTATGGGCTATCGACTAATTTTTTTATTTTTTTGAAAAATTTTCAGAACCCGTTCTGAAATTTTCCATTTTTTTAAAAAAAATCAATTTATTAAAAATCCGTCAACCTTTGTTTTTTTTTTAAATCGTTTTTAAGTTTAGATATATCTCTATCCACACAAAAAATTCAGACATGTATTTTTCGTTTTTTTCGACAAAATCGCATTTGAATTTCATAACAATTTAGTAATTTGCTTGTATTTTCTTGTTTCAACATAGCGTATGAGTAACATTTATGTTAATATTTAATACTCATTCGCTACGTTGAAACAAGAAAATACAAGCAAATTTCTCGAAAAAAAACGAAAAACACATGCCTAAATTTTTTGTGTGGATCTAAACTTAAAAAAAAAAAATAAAAAAAAAGTTGCCGGATTTTTGATAAATTAACTTTTTTAAAAATGGGAAATTTCAGAACGGGTTTTGAAAATTTTCGAAAGAAAAAATTTTAAATGATAGCCCATACAAAACTATATAAGAATGTATATTTTTAAGATTGTGGTGCATTCCGTTTTAATTTGATAAATATTTAAACAAGGTAACTCGACACAAATTTGACTATTTTTCCAATATTTGACCACGCCTCCTAAGCCCAGTTTTTGAAAAACTTAAAAACAAAAAACGCAATTTTATATAGGGCTTTCCATACAACCTATTCAGAAATTCATACACTGAAAAAAATTTTTACCATTTTTAAAGCATGTTGAACTTAATTTAAAAAAAGAAGGGTATGCGAGGGCTCCAAAGATATTAATTCTTCTTCCAAGTATATTTTTTCCTAAAACATAGTAATGCATTTACTTAAATATATCTTAAAAGTAAGTAAAATTGTACTTATTATAAGTTTAATTGTTTTTATCCAGAGGAAAAATATTTTTTTAAAATAAGGAAAAATTTCCTTAAACTTACGGATTCTGTGGACCCTATGGAGTCCCAATGTGAGGACCCAATATATGGGGTCCGCCCATGAGTATGTGCGTACACTATTATAGGGTCACTATTGATTTTGATCCAAAATTTTGGTCAGAATCGCTCTATCTGGCTTAGTTTTCGAGATCTGGGAATGGGGTCTTGAGAAATTTGATCATGAAATAACTCGAAAACTATAACTCGGAGAGCTTTCGGGTCTTGGGCGGTCATATTCTACAAGTTAAGGACTACAAAAATGCCTTTAGAATTTTTTTCGTATCTGCAGTATTTGCAGAGTTATAGGCATTTGAAAATTCCGCGAAAATCGAAATTTGGATTTAAAGTTAGGGTCTCATGGGGTCTTTAGATGGGGCCCCCAGATGGGGTCGCCAAAATACCTCAACTATTTTTTTCTTAAGTTAAGTAAATTCTTTCTTAAACTGATGAAGATATGGATTCAAATATAGTCAATGAAATCAATGAAATAAAAATTATATTTTTCTTAAATTAAATCAAAAATTGATTAAATTAAAGAAAATGCGTTTTGGAATTAAGGATTAGTACTTATTCGATTCAAGGTCTTGAAAATGTCTATACTATTTTTAAGTAAGTTACTTATTTATTTTTTTTGCACACAATTTAAATTTTTTTCTTTTAAGTAAAACAAAATTTTTTAATAAACCCTTTTTTCTTAAATGCAATCAATTCGCCATAAATGTAAAGAATATTTAACTTAATTTAAAAAAACAAATTAAGGAAAACTCTTGTGCTTTTTTAAGTATTTGCATGTACTATCTTCAAGTTTATTTTCTTTGTTTTAAGTAAAACCACCTTATATTAAGTTAAGTTGAAGTAAATTATAAAAAAAATTGTGTACTTAAATTAATAACATTGTTTATTTAATTTCAGTATAGTTATTTTTTTCAGTGTAGGACACATGCCTTGATTAAATATTTATCACATTAAAACGGAATGCACCAGAATCTCAAAAATTTACATTCTTATGTATGTATGGGCTATCGATTAATTTTTTTTTTTTTAGAAAATTTTCAGAACCCGTTCTGAAATTTTCCATTTTTTAAAAATGTCAATTTATTAAAAAACATGCCACTTTTTATACACTCCACTCTAGTGATAGAGGGTATATATAAGTTTGTCATTCCGTTTGTAACACATCGAAATATTGGTCTAGGACCCCATAAAGTATATATATTCATGATCCTTGATCGATTTTAATTCGATCTAGCGTTGTCCGTCCGTCCGTCCGTTTGTCTGTCTGTCCGTTGAAAACACGCTAACTTTTGAAAGACTTTATGGAGGCTCCTGAAGTTTGACATATATGTTGACCATTTACCGGGTCAGGTTGGTATTGCAATCCAGCCAAAGCGGTCCAGTGGTTCAAAAGTTATGAGCAAAAGAGTAAATTTCGGCAAGGGTATTTTGCGAATTTACGAGATTAAAACCACTCTAACTTTCGAAAGGCAATTCTGAGGGTGCTGAAACGTGTTATATATCTTTGTCGTTCCCCAAGTCTGTTTGGTTTTGAATTTCAGCAAAATCGGTTCAGTGGTTCAAAAGTTATAAGCAAGGCTCTGAATTTCAGATTCTTTTCACCTTAAACTCTTGAAAACTCATGAAACAAGTTTTAAAAGCATGGTGAAATACCAGTTTTTTTAAAACTTGTTGTTGTTTGTTTTCCTGCCGTGGGGTGCAGTTTAGTTGTTAGACAAGTAAATATTTGTTATTGTTTTGCTATTGTTAGTATAACTGTATGTAACCGTGTATAGTAAGTATTTTTGGAAAAAAATCAAATAAATTATATGGGTTAGTTTGTTTTTGGTTTTTAAAGTTTTTAAAATAAAAAGAGAGAAATATGTGAAATAGTTTTTTTTTTGTATTACCTATGGGTATAAAACAACAAAAATATTTTAGAAAGTAATTTTGTTACTCAAAGAAATTGTACACTAAAAAATATGTAGACTCAAAAAAATGTTACACTCAAAAAAAAAATGTTTTTTGCAATTAATTTTTTTTTTTTTTTAATGAAATGTCATACTCAAAAAAATTTTGACAGTCAAAAAAATTTTACACTCAAAAAAATTTGATTGATTAAAAAAAAGTTCTACTCAAAATAATATATTTCTAATAAAAAATTTGTAATGCAATTTTTTTAGAAAATTACTATCAGATAACATTGTGGAGGGTATTCATAGATTCGACCAAGTCGAATTTAATTTTTGTACTTGTTTTTTTTTCTTTTTAATTTTTTTTTTTTTTTTTAGTTTAGATCTTTGTCCATCCACACAAAAAAATTCAGCAACACGTTCTTCGTTTTTTTTTCGAGAAAATCGTATTTGAACTTTAAATTTCATAACAATTTTATAATTTGCTTGTATTTCTTTATTTTAACGTTGCGAATGAGTAATATTTATGCAATTAATAATACTCATTCGCAACGTTAAATCAAGAAAATACAAGCAAATTACAAAATTGTTATGAAATTTAAAGTTAAAATGCGATTTTCTCGAAAAAAACGAAGAACGTGTTTCTAAATTTTTTTGTGTGGATGGACAAACATATAAACTTAAAAAAAAAAAATTAAAAAAGAAAAAAAAGTGGCATGTTTTTTAATAAATTGACATTTTTAAAAAATGGAAAATTTCAGAACGGGTTCTGAAAATTTTCAAAAAAAAAAATTAATCGATAGCCCATACAAAACTATATAAGAATGTAAATTTTTGAGATTGTGGTGCATTCCTTTTTAATGTGATAAATTTTTAATCAAGGTAACTCGCCACAAATTTGACCATTTTTCCAATATTTGACCACGCCTTCTAAGCCCAGTTTTTGAAAATTAGAAAAACCAAAAACGCAATTTTCTAAGTGTCATATAGGGCTATCCAAACAACCTATTCAGAAATTTACGGGACACATGTTTTTCTGTAGCGGGATATTTGGTGTGGAATGCCTCATGTATATATGTATGTTTAGAAGTAAAATAATTCATGTTTATAAACTTTATTGTGTATGTACATTAGTTTATATACATAGATATGTAGTACTATTTATTTATTTTTGTTTAATATTTAGTTTTTTTTTTTTTTTTGTAATACAGTGAAAGCCCTTGTAAACTAAAGAAACAACTTTTAAAATTCATATGAAGTTGGAATGTTTATGTTGTTTTGAGTGTTTTTAGTTATTTTGTACGTGTGTGTGTGTGTATAAATGAATATGGTTGTGTAAACACAAACCCCAATCAAATGAAATTAATTAAAAAACATAATCCAAAGAAGTCCGCATTTGTTAAAATGCAAATGCAAAAAAAAAAAAAATAATCAAAGTTGAAAAACATAAAAATAAAAACTTTTATACAAAAAAAAAAAAAAAAGTTATAGAAAAATAAAGTTAAGCTCAAATAAGTGCAATTTATTGACCAATGATGCCTGAAAAGCGTTAACTTTTCTTTTTTGTTTTTGTTTTTTAGATGCCCATTTGGTGTTTCTTTTTTTATGCATTTATTCGTTGGATCCACTCGTTCGTTCGTTTATTCATTCAGTCATTTATCGTTCGTTCGTCCGTTCGCTCATTTATTCGTTTAATTAAAAAGTTGTGTGCCTTTTTCTACATGATTACTTTAAAAACAGCATAAATGTTTTTATGCACGGTTTAATAAGCTTTTAAAATGTTTTTGTTTGGCTGGGGTTAAGTTTTTTTTATAGCCAACATCAAGGTTTATTAGTGTGTTGTAAAAGAGGCGTTTAAACACTTTATGGTTAATTAATGATGTTGTTTTAAGTAATTATGATCGGGTGTAAGTGTGTGTGTGTGGGTAAGTTCGAGTGTAAGAGGGACTCAGTACTCATTGAACATGAAAATAATAGTAAGCGAAAAGTTGGCATGCAATGCCCTTTTTTAGTTGAATTTAATATATGTTAAGAGTTATTAATAATTCTGAATGTCTTGCAACGTTACATAAAAAAAAAATTATTAAAAAAATTTCCAATTCTGAACCAGATCCGTGAAACCGAAGCATATACTTTGAGGCTTAGAGGAAAATTTACTCTAACTAAAATTATTTCAGTTTCCTACTATAAATTGATTAAATTTAAACAAAATGTGTATTTTTACTTAAAACTTATTGGAATTCACTAAATTTATAGTAGTATACAATTGAAATTTGTTGAAAGTCACTTAATTTATATTAAAAGACTGAAATCAGTATACACTCAAAAATAAAATCTCTGCCTTATCAGCAGAAAAATCTGCCGAAAATACACGAATTTAGAGCCATATGAGAAAATCTGTTAATACATCAGAAAAATTTTCTGATAAAACTGCTAATTTTGCAGAAAATATTTTTTCAGGAATACATATTTTCAAAGTGTTAATGTTATGCTGTTTCTTTTTCAATAAAATGTTTTAATTTTTTTTTTTTTCTTAGTTAAATCTTTTAAAAAAAATTTATTTTTTTTAGGAGCATTTTTGAATATTTCTGTAAAATAAGTAAAATAATCTGCTAATTTTATTTATTTTCTAAAACTAAATGACTGATAATTTAGTTGAAATATCCATTTCAGCAGAAAAATCAGCTAAAAGTTTGCTAATTGAATCTAAAAGTTGCAAATTTTCCAAAACAAACACAGTGGAAACAAACACGATAATGAAAGAACAAGTAAAAAATTAAAAGTCGGCATTGCCGAATGTATGGATACCCTCCATAATGTAAAAGGATTATTGCAAAAAAATTGGTAAAAGAAATTTATTTTGGAACAATAGAATCCGCGGAAAAATTGGTTAAAAAACCCCTTATAAAAAAGAATTTCGCCAAAAAAATGTTTGGGGTAAAAAAATATGTTTGCACTTATTTAAGTACCTTTCGGTATCCAATTCTGTTCACATATGTTAACCAACAGCTTATGTGAAACGTACCAAAGTAGACAGGTGGCCGGACATATTCCGCACGGACATTATCCTCGTAACCAAAATGGGGATTATAGCACAATACATCATGGTCATAATCCCCACATACGTTGTGGATCTATGGCCATTTCGAGACCGGTCACAATCCAATGTGTTCGGTCATAACCCCCATTGATATTATGGGGTCTAATTGTAAGTCCAAAACAATTTGCTTTATTTTGCAGCGAGGGTTGGTTAATGTATGGGTTTTGTAATCCCTAAGCTCGATCTAAGGCCGGCTACTCAGAAAACTTTTAAGACAAACAAAAAATATTCATATTATTTTTTGAATTATGACCAACTAGTATAGTAAACATAATTCATGTAATAGAGATTATGTCCATTTGTTATGTGTTCATTATCTCTATAAACGTGGGAATTATGTCAACTTTTTATTGGGACTATGTCTAGGGTGACCATTTTTTTCTGAACTCAAATCAGTACGCCAAAGTATTTTTTCGGGAAATAACTCTCTGAAAAGTATTTTCTATGGGAAAGCGTTGATGACTTTTTCAACATTAAAAAAATTTCGGTTAAACTAATTTTCTGTAAAAACAACTGTCATAAACTGTTGTCCTTATTTTTCAGAAAATTTATGTGACTTCAAACAACTTCTTTTGACTAATTTGATTGTTTCAGTTCAGAAAATATAACAAAAACCCACATGTTTTGAGAAAAATAAAGTCCCTCAATTCTGAGTACGTTTTCCCATAAGTTTTGATAACCGTTCCTTTTCTTCTTCCCATAAAATATGCACATGTTTCTTTAAATAGCCCTGATGTTCCGAGCGCTTTTTTCAATAAATTCTGATGACATTACCTCATCGAAAATATCAGAACCATTTGCATTCATGCAATTACGTTATATTTAAAAAAATATAAAAAATCAATTATCCCTTAAACTTTTCGTTGTAGAAAACCCCAAAGATTCTGTACGCCTTTTTACATAAATATATGAAGATCAAAATAACCTCGTGCTCAGAAATCTTTTGCGTTAAGGAACCTCTTGGTTCACAAACTCCAAGTTCCTTAGAATTAACTCATTATAAATTACCTCATTGTCAAACTTATAAGTTTTAAAAAACTACTCTGGCAACTTGAATTTCCAAGTTTTATAGAATTTTCAAATAAAATAATTTTTTATGTTGAAATGTTCAAAAATCAGTACAATCAGTACATATTTCAAAAAATCAGTACAAATCAGTACAACGTTTTTTGATCAGTACACGTAATCAAAAATCAGTACATGTACTGATCAAATCAGTACGAATGGTCAGCCTAACTATGTCCCAATTATTTTTTATTATAGTGTTCATTACCGTTATGGGCATTATGACCGAATTCATTTCGGTCATAATCCACAAACCGCGAAGAAAACCGCTTATAAAAGACTAGAAGTATCCTCCAAAATTTTTTTAAATTTTTCCTTTTGGTTGACGATTTTTAATTTTTGATATTGGTTAACGAGATTCGCAAATATGCAAATCATCGACCCACCCAAATGGCCATATAAAAGTAAATAGATATTCAGTAGATAAGAAGAACTTCTAATTTTTGAAAACTTCTTCCCGGAGTTGTTCTTATCTACTGAATATCTATATAATTTGATACCATTTAAAAGCTGAATATCTACAAATTCTGGATAAGAAAATAATTAATTATGGTACTTTACATTTGTTGTAGTTTTAAAGCATTCCACTTGGAAATTGTAATGATTTTTTTTGCTGGGTATGCCTGTAAACTTAGATATTCCATTTAATATTTTTTTAATCTTTTCTTTGAGGCGAAAAAAAAATACCTATTAATAAATAAAACTGCACACAATAATAAAAATACATATCACGTGCCCAACATAACGTATGAGTGATGCACACAATTGGATTTTTTATGAAATCCAATCGCAATAAAATTACTCATACGACAGTAAACATCTTGCCAGACACGAGAATAGTAGACAACAGAATAAGATTAAATTTTTCCTTTTTCTTTTTTTTTAATTTAAATAAAATGCACTGATATGTACATATGTGGATATATGTGTGCACGTAAATACATTTGTACACTCTACATGCCAACATGCATATGAGGCATTCCACACCAAATTTTCAACAAAAAAATTTATGCCGTGCCAATATGAAATCAATTGCACAGAAAAAGTTTGAAACAAATTTCAATCAACAAAAACGAGGATTCAGTCAATTTTTTGATTGAAATTCCTCCAATTAAAAAAATAAAATTATACCAATCATCAAATTGTGGGTGATTGATTGAATTTTTTTTTCAATAAAACATTTTTTCGATTTTGATCAAAAGATTGATAATTTTTTTTTTATAGTCAATCAAAATAATGATTGATTTAATAAATGAATTGTAACCTTATGACAAAATTATCAAAAAATTCATATTTTTTGCTTACCAACATGTTGCCAATAATAAAAAAAGTAAAATCCGACTATTTTGTATTTTTTTTGAATTAATCTATTCAAATAAATTAAAGTGAAAAAAAAATTGACATGTTGCATGTTTGTAACTCGACAGTTAAAGAAATTATCAAAAATTTTAATCAAAACATTGATTGACTTACTCGAATTTTGTTGATCAATAGATTTAATTAAAAATTGTTAGCCAATAATTTTTTGAGTGTGCTTTAGGTTTTGTCAAAAAAGCAAAGTATTGAAAACTTCAGCATTTTTGGCCGGAGTAGTTTTAGGCAGAGTGATGCTATTAAAATAAAAAAACTATAGATTCTAATCAAGTTCTTTAAAATCATACATGGTGTTTATAATATTATATATGAATATATCAAAACTTTTTTTACTTGGGTTCCCAATTATGCAATTTTAAATTTTTTTTCGAATTCAAGGCTGAAAACATCCTTCTTTGTATTTTTGATTGAAGAAGAAAGTTGTGTGTTCTACAGATTATATTAAATGTGGGTTTTTTACCCTAGACCCTACCCTAGTGAATGCTTTGCCATAGATATCCCATTGAAACCAATATGCTTTTTCCCTAGTTAAAAAGTTGGTGTGAAATGCCTCATATGTATGCGGGAGTATTGTATTTATGAATAAATAAGATTCTTACTATTTCCAATAAGCTGCAAACTACTTACAATTACAGAAAGAAAGAGAAAAATAAAAGACAATAAGTGATGTCGCAAATTGTTAGTGTTTGTTTTCGTTTTCATTTCCCTACTATGGAAGATTTGATAATGATGATGATGATGATGGTGGTAGTGTATAGTACAGTACTGTGCAGTTTATGGTGCATACAACTCACGTATAATATGTATGCAGTACAAACACACACACATACATGCATAAAATGCATGTTTTATTTCTCAACTAGCTGTTTCGCACCCGGCGTTGCCCGGGTTGAAAAAAATATTATATAATGAATAACAGTTTGTAATACCCTATGGTTGTATCCTCGGTTAGCACTACATCTGGTGAAAATTTCAATTTCGCATTACTTTACACCACCTCTGTCCGATCGCGCGCTGATATGACCCATTATTCCCGCCTTGTTTAGTACTCGACGTTTAAGCGTGATAACCGAATAGGCAGAAATATCTTTCAATCAGTGACGGTCCGTGAAGTTGTCACTGGGTGTTCTCTAATTTTTAAAAACAGCAAATTTAAGTATAAAATTCATGTTTTCCTGGACCTAACGCATGTCCGAGAGAGATAAAGATCCGATGTTATTAGTTTTGTATATTTTTGAGTAAGATGCAGCCCCAATTCTTTTTTATTGCCGTTTTGTTGGCTCACCACATCGTCAATTAACAAAAAGCATTATTTCGCAAATAAATGGAGCACAAAAGTGAATTTTGACTGCATGTCAATAAAAAATAATAAAACTGAGACTTTGTTAATCGCGGGAACGTGTTAGCGCCAGAAAAACGTACATTATATTCATAATTTTGATTTTTAAATAAGTAGAGAACACCCAGTGACAACTTCACGGACCGTGACTGCTTTCAATATATTATAAATGGGTGTGGCAATTTACGTCCCTTTGTTCGATCGCACACTGATATGGGCCCGCATCGGTTAGTCAGTTATTAAAAATTGGCTGAGCCGTTTTTGCGTGATTGCGGAACTGGCAAAAATACACGCCTTTGCCCAATCACGCGCTAATATGGCATATTGTTCCCGCCTCGGTTAGTAAGTACTATATGTGTTAAAAGTTTGTTAAAATAAGTTAAGGCGCTTAAGCGTAATTACGGAACAGACAGAAAATAACTTTCAGTGTGGTGCAAAGGGCCGTTACAACTTACGCCCCGTGGTCTAAACACGCTCTATTATGGATTATTATTCCCGCTTCGGAAGTACTATATGTGGTGAAAAACCCATTAAAATCGTTTAAGCCGTTTAAGCATGATTATGGGACACGCAGAAATAACTTTCAATGTAATACAAAAGAGCGTGTGATTTTACTCCCCTTTGTCAAAGCGCACTCTTTTGTGGGCTATAGTTCCTGCCTCGGTTAGTACTATCTGCGGTGGAAATTTCTTCAAAAGCAGTTAAGCCAAATAAGCGTGATTGCGAAAAAGGCAGAAAGGAGATGCAATAAATTTAACAGGGCGTGTCATTTTATGCCCCTTTGTCCGATCCCTCATTTTATGTTCTATAGTTCCCGCTCGTTTAGTACTATCTGTTGCGAAAATTTCATGTTAATTGATTCAGCCGTTGATGCGTAATTGCGGAACTGACAGACACGGTTGGGAAATGTGGCACAATAGTGCCATTTTTGGCACTATTCAATGTTCAGTGGCACCATAAAAAACTGTTTTGGCCCTTTTTCATTCTCACCTAATATTGGTAATTTTTTTTTTTAAATAAATTAAAAAAATTTGTTTTAGGAAAATTGAATGAGTTTCCAAAAGTCAAAAAGTACCACATTTCCCCCACAGAATCCTACTTTTTATTTTTCTTTAACCCTTTAACGACCACTTGCGAGTATACTTGATTGAGGGTTTTAGCGGTTAATTTTTTTTTCCGGTAAAAGATAAGTTCCAAAATAGGAATTGTGAAAAGTGTTAGTAAGAAGTGTTCAAAAAGTCTCTCATTAGATCCCCTTACCCACTCTAAGTCCGCAAAGATTGTAAACTAAAATTGATACCTAGGGACAAAAGGATCATTACTTGTCAAGAGAAATTTAGCTCAAGAAGCGGGTTAAGAGATCCGATATTTTAAAGAATAACAATTTTTGAATAGATCTTAATAACAACAGCGAAATAAAAAGAAAAACAAAATCGCTTTGGCCAAAAATGTATGGTAAAATTTGTTCGGCCCTTTCAATCCATTTTGGCCCTTTTTAGACTTCAACTTGGCACTAATCAAAAATTCTCAAATACCAACACTGCTGACAGAAACAACTTTTAGTATATTACAAAAGAGCGATGCAACTAATGCCTCTTTGTCCAAACGCTCTTTATTATGGCAGTCAAAAATAATTTGAAATTAATACAAAGAGCGGCATTTTAAAACGCCTTTGCCCAATAACGTGCTGATATGACATATTGTTCCCGCTTTGGTTAGTACTATCTGTGTTGAAAATTGCAACAAAATCTGTTCAGACGACTAAGAGTGATTACGGAACTGGCAGAAATAACTTTCAATGTAATACAAAGGGGCGTGGACTTTTACGCCCATCCGTCAGAGCGCCCTCCTATTATAACCTATAGTGCCCGCCTGGGTTAGTACTATGTGTGGTGAAATTTTCATTAAAATCGGTTCAGACGTTTAAGCGTGATTACGGGACAGATAGAAATAACTTTCAATGAAGTACAAAGGGGCGTGGCATTTCGGCCCCTTTGTGTGATCGCCGCCCTATTATTAACTATATTTCCCGCTTGGAATAGTACTGTGTGGTGAAAATTTCTTTAAAATCGGTTCAGCCGTTTAAGTGTAATTGCTGAAAAGGCAGAAATAATGTTCAATATAATATAAAGGGGCGTGGCATTTTACGCCCACTTGGCCGATCGGTCTCTCTTATGGCCTATAGTTCCCGTCTCGGTTAGTACTATCTGTGGTGAAAATTTCAGGTAAATCGGTTCAGCCGTTTATCCTCGATTGTGGACAGACAGACAGAAAAACCAAAGGATGCCACGCCCCTTTGTAAGGATCTTAAAAAGAGGCGTTGCTTCCAATCAAGATGCGGGATGGCATATATTTCCTTGCAATAAACGCCTTATTAGTATGCCAAATTGTATTTTTATCAATAACAAACATCCAAATATAGTACAACAACCAAATATATTGAAAAATCTGAAATTCACAAAAAGTGGGCGTAAAAGGAGGCGGGGCATCCAATTGAGATGCCATTGGTGCCATTTTTCATTCCAGGAAACGTACTATCTACATGCCAAATTTCATTTGAATCGGTTCAGTAGTTTTTTTCTGAAAGCGACACAAACAAACAAACATACAAACAAACAAACTAACATGTCATTTTTATATATATATAAGGATTGTAGTAGCGATAGCAAATGCAGCAACCAATGCGACAAAAGACTACAAAAAAAAATCAACTTGTTGTTTCAAATGTATGTATTAAGGCTTGTGTGTGTTTCGGTTGTCATTGTTGTTTTTTGAGCAGTTTTGCTTTGGAGCAAAAATGTCGATACAATTCTTTTGTGTATTTGAATGCAGAAAATATATTCATACTTGTGTGTATGCGTGACTCAGAACTTTGAAGATTCAATTCCTCAATTCAATTTCTTTAATCTGATTTAAAATAAATGAGTCAATTCGCTGTTTCTATTAATAGGAATGAAATAATTCATTATTTAATTCACTCAATATCTTTGCAAATAATTAATTCGTATAATTTTTAAATCATATTTTAAATTATTTATTGATTTCTTATTGAATTAATTCTTTAATTTAGTTAGATTTGAATAAATTGAATTTATTTACTTTTCATTTCAATCAACTGAATATTCATTCAATAACTATGAATAACTATGAATTAACTAACTTTTGAATCAATTCCCTGTAAATTAAACGTTTGTCACTTAAATCAAACACTTTTAAAGGCACATAAAAAAACGTTTAATAACGTTAAATATATTGGAAAATAGTCAAGTTTAAGCACATGCCATCAATTAAATGAACAACGCATCAAATTTTACAGTATTATCAAATACTTTTAAAATAATTTTAAATTTAACACAAAAACAATAAAAAATTTAACCAAGTTTTTTTTTTTTTTTTGTACAATGAAAATTTTATGCGCAGTTTTATAAAATTCTTAATAACATTGGTGTTTGCCCATAGATTTTTTGAACCCATTTTGTTATCTTTGTAAAGGTTCCAGCTTTTAAGATAAAAAAAACTTTTTGATTTACATCAATTTATAGGTTCGTTCCAGAACGTTACAGCGGGTGCCCACGGGTACCCAAACCTGCCCGAAAAGCGTTCCCGTACGCAAAAATTGGGTAAATGAGAGAGTTTTTGAGAGAATAAATTACTTTCTCATTTTACCGAACTTGCCCGCACTTTTTTTTTCGGGTAAATTGGTAACAGTCAGATGTTGAAAAAACAGCTGTTTTTATTTGTGAAGCTAAATTGGAAATTTAAATAAAATAAAGAACTTAACCATAGAAATGTGTTATTTCAATACAAAAAAAGAAAATTTGTTATTAAAATAAACTTTTACAATTTGTTTTCTTGTTTAAAGTAATTTTTCTTACGGAAATATTTTAGCGTTATTGGTTTGTTTACATTTTCTATTATTTTGGGCTTGAAACGTGGTTTTTCGCGTTCCCGTACTTTTGTGCATTTTTGTGGTATCGTGGGAGGTTTTTTGATTTTCTCCCATTTGACCGAACTTTACCCGGAAAGTTCTGGAACAGACCTTATGTTAAAAAAAAATGCTTGTCTATCGCGCGCAAACTTATGATCTAATGGGGAAATTTTACACCATATGCTATTACTAATATTTACATACATCAAAAACATCCCAAAAAATAAATATTTTGGAGTTAAGTTTACTTATAATCTACTACTAATGCACTGTGTACGTTTTTGTAAAAAAATAACAAATTGAAAATACCGTGATTAAAAAGAGAGACCATAACTGTTATGAGATTTATTGCAAAAAGTCAAATTTAACTGTTCAAAAATATTTTTTAAATAAAAACTAAAAATAACAGTTTGGAATGATTTATATAAATATCTGTTCAAAATAACAGAAATAAACAACTTTTATTTTTTATAACTGTTATCTAAAACTATTAGGGCTTTAAAAAAACTTGAGTTATTATAATAAAACTAAAATTAACGCTTGCAAAAGAATTCTATTGATAGCTAAAACTTCAATTATTGATTTAAAGATATAAACTTTGATTGATTTTTTTTTAAATAACTGTTATAACAGTTATTTACTTCAATAAATATAAAATAAAAGTTATTTTAAATTGTTTGAACAAAATGTTTTTAACAACTGTTTTTTATACTTTTATGATAAAAATCAAAAAATAAAAGTTATGGCAAATTTTAACTCGGGACATCTCTAGAAGTCGTTTCATATATAAAGTACTTACAATTAGTTTGGACAACATTCGTTTAATGATTTTTTTAAAATAAAAAGACGCATATAACTGTTATATTTGGTCTCTGATTCATTCATTATTCATTATTTACTTACATCTTACAATTTTATCGGTTTTGTTGGAAAAAAAAATGCAATATTTTTATTTATTTATTGAATTTTTAACATATAATTACAAATCATATACTAAATTTACATAACCGAGACGGGTGATAATGACCGTTGTCCCCAAAAATAAAACAAAATACCCCAAAAATTCCCAAGCAATAAAAAAATAAGTTTTTTTTAATCACACACACACATTTTTTTGAAAATTTTTTAAAAAAAATTTTATGGAAATAGGATTAGAGTTTTTTTTTCCCCGCACTTTTTCATTTCCAGGGAAAGCGGGACATTTTTTTTAATTTTCCCGGGATCCCGGGATCCCGCAGCGAAATTTCCGCTCCATATAAAATGGATGTTTATTAGGAAAAAATTTTGTTAAAAAGCACGAAAAACTCTCTAAAAAAGTAAGTTTGAGAAATATGTACCAAACATGTCCATTTAAATTACGTATAAATATTATAGTCATTGCCAATGACTTATTGTTCGTAGTCCAAACACGAACCGATTGGATCCATATTTGGTTAAATCTTTTATTATTGTGAAATAAGTCCCAAAAGGGTCTGGTTATAATCAGACTTAACAAGATCACCAAAGAACCTACACGTAAACATGTACAAAGAGTATTGTAATGGAATTTGAGAGAGTTATGCGCATATGCAAAGGGTGGTTTGTATGGGGATTTGTAGTAAAAATGTTCCGACTCCTTCATAATTTGGAATTATGAATACAAAGTACATATGCCAGCAAAATTTTTAATTTAGTTCTAAAAAGAACAGAAATTAGATGATTATTTTGCTAATTTATTAATATGAATTAAAAAATTTGTGAATTAAATCAAAAAGTGAATTAATTTTTTAAAGGTCTGGTGTAACTGTGTGTTTGGTTAAACATGTTTATCCAAGTAATTCGTTTGTATTTGCTCAAAAACAGCAACAACAAAGTTTATGCCTTGAAGGAGTTCAACAAGATAAAAAACAAAAAACTGAAAAAAAACAAGGATAACAATACCTTTAAAACTAACAAAAACAACAATAAACATAACAAACGATTGAATATGTTTGTACGTAAGCATGTAAATTAGGGTGGCTCGAATTTATTGGAAAAGATTTTTTTTTTTTTCAATTCAATTCAGTATAAAATAACAGTTATTAAAAACTTTTTGTTCAAACAATTTAAAATAACTTTTATTTTTTATTTGTTGGAGTAAAAAACTGTTATAACAGTTGTTTTTAAAACAATCAATTAAAGATTATAACTTTAAATCACTGCTTGAAGTATTAGCTATCAATAGGATTCTTTTGCATGCGTTTATTTTAGTTTAATTTTAATAACTCAAGTTTTTTAAGGCTCAAAGACTGTTTGATAACAGTTATAAAAAATCAAAGTTTTTTTATTTATGTTATTTTAAACAGATATTGATATAAATCATTTGAAACTGTTATTTTTAATTTTTATTTGAAAAAGTATTTTTGAACAGTTAATTCGAGTTTTTTCAATAAATCTCATAACAGTTATGGTCTCTGAATTTAGCTCCAAAAAAAAAAAACAGAAAATAAAAACATAATATTAAGCGTTCCACTCTAATTTAAGTCCACTAAATAAGACTTGAATTTACAAGATAAATAATTTTTCATCGATCAGAATGTGATACAAGAGAGACTTCTGGAAATCAAGTGTAATCAAAATTTTATTTACTGAGTTTCTTTGACACAATGGAAACGTTGTAATAGCAAACGGTACGAAATGCATATTGATGATTGCAAGTTAAAATTGTTGGGCATTTAACGAAATTGAAAAAAAAAACACACAAAATATTATATTTGTTACTTAACAGCATTGGATTTAAATAAAAGCTAAATAAATCATTCAACCCGCACTTTTTTTAACAACCTTTTAAGAGTTCTTTTTTTTTTTGTTTAGATTTTAAATCGGGTTCAATTTTTGCAATGCCTATAGTGCAAAATATTTTTTTTTTACATATAAGGGGTGGTCCAATAACTGGTATCTTTTTAAAACATGCAATGAAATGAACAATACTCAATAGTTTTGAAACCTTATGGATTTATTGGAAAGAGCAAACATTCCCGTTTTTTATGGCAAACGACTTCATTGATGCGTCTTCGGCTTGCTCCGCTGTATCGCGTTGTAGCGCAGTACTGCACTGCCAAACTGCACGTTTTTCGAAAAAAAGTTTTTAACCGAAATAAGGCACTCAAATGAGGTTATGTTAACAAACAAATTGGTACATCTTGGGATCGTAAAACTTGCAAGGTATTGCAAAGAATCCAATTCATCTATAGAAAGCAATAGATTTGAGTATCAGCATCATTACACAATATTTTCAAAAATACAGCTGAAACTCCCATTTTCGTCAAAGATGAGCGCTACATAGCCATGATTACCGACTTTTTGCTGGCCGTAATAGAATATACCAACTTGGATGACATTTATTTTCAAAAGAATGTCGCAATATGTCCCACAGTCCATCAAACAATCGATATTTTGCGCACTTAGTTCGAAAATCGTGTTTTTCGCCATATTCGCGGTGACAATTGATCACTTCAGAGCTGCCGATTAAAAACTTTAAAAATTTTTTTGAGGGGTCTCGTTAAAGATTCATGCAACATGGGAAATCCAGAAATGTTCTAGGCCCATTCGACGAATATCGTTCAAGCCATTCGTGAGATAGAACCAGAAACATTAGAAAAATTGGTGCCGAGAATGAGCTACTGCGGAGCTAACCCAGGCAACCGCATGAATGAAGTCGTTTGCCATAAATAATGGGAATATTTGCTCTTTCAAATAAAGCCATTAGGTTTCAAAACTATTGAGTATTGTTCATTTCATTGCATGTTTTAAAATGATACCAGTTATTGGACCACCCTGTACAAAGCAAATATGGTTTAAATAATTTATGAATCACCCTAATGTACAAATTTGCAATTGTACATGTATACATATCATAAAAAGTTAAACGGCTTGTTCAGAGACTATAAGTACACTGAAAAGAAAAACTGCATATACTAAAATTAAGTTCACAATGTAATAAATTTAAGTAAATAATTTTGTTTTGAATTTATTTCCATTTAACTTAGTATACGGAAATTTTACTTAAAATATGCAAAATTTAGTTAAAACAAAGAAAATGATCATGAAAAATTTATATAGGGCATTCCATGCCAAATCGGACCCAACAATTCCATTAACAAGACAAACCGACATTTAAAATCCTTCTGATGATAACACTAACTGGAATGTTTGAAACCGGTATGGGAATACCAAAAATGTCTATAATTTTTAGAAATTCAATTTTTCTTCTGCATTTTTTCAACTTGAACCTTTATAACAAATTTAATTAGAGCCCGAGCTCGATCTGTACTTACACAAAAAAACAAATGTTTTTTTTTATATTTTCTAGGGATGTGCGATTAATCGAATAATTATTTTTTTGATTAATCAGTATTTTGATTAATCAATTAATCGATTAATCATACTTTATGATTAATCAGAACTATGATTAATCAATTAATTTGAATTTTGATTATTCAAATTTGAATAATTTTATTCAATTTCGAAAAATCTTGAAAAACAAAAATAGAAAAATTGTTGTACAAACAAAAGCATTAATTTATAGAGATTGAAACAAAAATATCTTTATTAAATATATAAAAGTCCAGCGAAAGGAAATGATTGGACCTATACATTTAAGGCTGAATGATATGCTTCCAAAACATGGGCGTTGCATCTGACAATAAGATCAGCGAATCATTTTAACGCACCCATGCTCAATATAATTATAAAAGATTAATGGTTCACTGCACCGAAAGAGCCACAGATCATGTACAATATGGCCGCGGGTGCATATAATGGCCCTATTATTTTAATAATTAGGTCCGCAAATGGAATTTCAATCATATGGGATCCACTTCTTTTTAGATTTATTATTTATTCGAAGCAAAATTTATTTAGCTTTCTTAAAATTTGGGATTTTATTTAACTGTTTTGAGATTTCTAGCATCTTCTAAAAGTTACCACATTACGAAGATTTTTATTGACGATCTGCCTGGATCTTCTTTAATAATGAATGGTTTATTAGAATTTGGGTTAAGAATTAGGGTCCAAGTTAGTTTAAAGATTTATTAAAACATTGGAGCTTTTAATTTTCTTAAAATATCTTTAAAAACATTTTAAAATTCAATATTCACAAAATTTTTCAAGCCCAAAAAAATAAAAAAACATAACAAAAATAACAAAATATAAACAAACAAAATTTATTCAATTAATCAAATTTTTGAATATTCAACTTTCTGATTAATCAATTAATCATGAGTTTTGATTATTCAAAATTGAAATTAATCGATTAATCATTATTCTGATTAATCAGAATTTATGATTAATCGATTAATTGATTAATCAGGATTTTGATTAATCATAGTGCTCGAATAATCGATTAATCGCACATCCCTAATATTTTCCATTTTTTAAACAGTTTAGTACCCTTTGAAAACTCCTACCTAATAAATGTTCAGATATTTTTGATAGCCGATTTAAAAGATATCGAATTTTCAAAAATGCAGAGATTCTCGTTTACTCATAACTCCTTCAAAAATGGTCCAAATTTTTGTCCGATTTTTAAATTTTAAAATTTAAATCAAATTTTTGAAAATATTTTTGCTCTCTGATTATTTTGTGGAAAACTTCTCTCGATTCTTCAAATTTATTGCCCAATAAGATCATGAGATTATGATTACATAATGGTATTTTTTCGATTATTTTAAACAAATTATTTCAGTTGGCCAATCTTTATATCATTTCCACTGCTCCAATGGTGCATCCTAGAGGGGTCAATTCAACAACCGCCCCCATTATCTTTAACTCTAAACATATTTTTAGAACAAACTTTTACTTTACACTCAAAATATTATATAAGTAAATTCAACAGAAAATACGTTTCAAACAAATGAAACTTCATTTAAAAAACAGACTGATTACATTTCATTTAAAACTAAAACATTTTTCAGTTATTTTTAAAAAAACTGCTAAAATCCGTAAAAGCTTTTTTAAAAAACATTTACTGTAAAAACAGTAAAAAAATACTGTAATTAATATTAATTTTCAGTTATTTTTTTAGAAATAGTTTTAAAAAACTTCTACTCATAGGCCCTTACCACAAGAAAACAAAAAGTATATTTTAACAAAAGTTTTATTTTAAATTTCAAATTTTCAATACATTTTTTGAAAGTCGATTTTAAAAACAAAAACAATTTGTATGGAAATAAAATTAAAAGCTCATTTTAAATTTATTTTATTTTCTTGTGGTAAAGCTGATAGTTTCTGGTTGATATCCCAGCACCCTCTGGTACCCTCTCTACCATAAGCTACCCAGCAAAAACTTCGCTTACGAAGTAATTAACTTAAGGGGTTAGCAAAAATATGAGTAACTAGTTACCTCCCAATTTCAATGTAAATTACTTTAACACGGTGATGTCATTGGAGGTAAACACATATTTCCTTTTTTGGCTAAATGTAATGCTAATGGTAATTATTATTATTCAAAGCCATTACCACGTAAGCGAGGCAGGTAATGGGGTACCCATTACCAAGTTTTTGCTGGGTATTTATGTTTTCAGAATATATTTTATTTCAAAATGGCACTCAAATGGTGCATAAGGTCGCGAATGGTGCATAAGGCCGCGATGTGAAAAAAATTGCAATATACAAAAAAAAAAATCGAAATGGTTATCGAAAATTTGGTAAAATAAATCCTATTAAGAAAATAATATCAAAAAATGTGTAAGCGGCTTGGTCTGGACTAGAGTTTGCAAATAATCGAGATATTTCATAATCGCGATTACGATTAAAAAAATTGCCGTTAATCGCGATTACGATTAATCGAATTTTTTAAATAATTTGAGTTGCAATATATTTAAAAAAATCTTTTGAAATTTATATTTTTAAGAACAAAAACTATTATTTTTAAGAAATAAAATTAAAAGCTTTCGAACTTTTCCAGAAATTTTTTTTCGAGATTTTGGCACTACAGTCTCTTTTTTCAGTATATCATTGCGCTCGAGCGCCCTTGAGAATTTTTTGTTAAGATTTTTTTTAAAACTTATAATTAAAATTCTTTGTTGATAAAATTTCAAACATACTTTAATTTTTGACATCTTTAACACTTTTTTAATGATCAAAAAAATTTTTGGAGAAAAATACTAGATTTTCTTACATCTTTATTGCGCTTAAATAAACTCTATAAAGAGTGCTGTAATCAGCGCTGAAAAGATACATGATTTTACTGGGTCTTAATATCTTTTTATCTTTGATACTAAAGAGTACTCTAAACTGTGACTGATTTGGATTTGCTCTTTGGATCATGATTCCTTTCCAAAAGCTGCTTCCTGTTTACCAAAATTTCTGCGGGGTCATGTCAGAATACCTGCCCATGGCCAGTTATCTGTTGTAAGGAAATTTATTTAAAAAATTTACAAGGCATCATTATTCAACCAGCGGTCAAAGTATGAAAAAATTAAGTTTTTTGACAATATTTCATGTCCAAATTTTTTGACCAAAGCCTTTTGGGTATATTTTAAAAACCAAATTCTTTAAAATTAACTCAGATCAGAATTTAAATTTTACTTTAAATTTAAATGACTTTTACGAGAAAAGAAAAGAAAAATCTCAAACAATTTAAATGAATCATATGCCAACCCATAAAAACTTTCCAGTCTAGTTAACATTCCAGAATCAATGATTTTGTTTGAAATTGTCCCGAAAGTAATCGTTTTTAACACTAATTTACTTTTTTTTGACAAATAATTTTAGTTTCTTTTCAAAATGGGTTTCAAAAAATTTTGGAACTGATTTAAATTCGTTATAAAAACAGTGTATTTCATAGAAAATTTTTAATCGTAATCGCATGATTTTTTTGTCGATTACGATTACGATTAATGGGCGCGATTAATCGCGATTACGATTACGATTTTAATCGTTTTGCAAACTCTAGTCTGGACCATGTTTTATGGATCATGCCGATCAGCTACCTTTTTTGTTTTTATTTTCTTAATACGCTTTATTTTACTAAATTTTTGACACCCATTTTGATTTTTTTTTAGTGCAAATTGCACATTTTTTGCAGTACGCGGACAGCGAAAAATACCCACCAATTTTTTATTTTTTTCTGTACTTCAATCGGACTTATATTTTTTTTATATAAAAAAACTTAACTTTTCTGGTTTTTGAAATGCTTCCATGGACCAAAATTGGTAAGCTAATATTTTTTTTAAAATATTTTAATGCAAATTTTTTTTTTCGAGTGTAAGAATTTGTTTGAGTGTAAATTTTGTTTGAGTCTAAAATATTTTTTTTCAGTGAGCAATAAACTTTGTAAAATGTTTTTACTACAAAATAATTTTTTAACACGTTAGTACTAATTTAATATAATTAAATTATATTAAATTAAATTATCGGCCAAAAGTGTAGCCGAAACCAAATACTGATTTATGCCAATGCCGAATAAGAATATTCGGTCGGACACTATAAATTAGTATAAAATATAATTAGTATGTAAATTAGTATGTAACCACAAAAAAGATTTTGAAGCAATTAAATTCTTAAAATTCTAGAAAAAAAACTTTAAATTTGCTCCTTGGGTCACTTGTGGCCCCCCTGCCAATATGGGTAACGATGTCCAATTAAGTTAATAGGGAATAACTGAATAACTTTGATCAAATGAAGCAACAAACAATACAAATTTGGTTAGTTTATTCAAAAATCGATTTTCACAAAAAAAAAATATTAACCAAATTTCAATTTCCTTGACAATTTTTTCAATATTCAACCACGCCTCCTTAGCGTCGGTATTGAAAAACTAAAAAAACCAAAAAAGTTTTTTTCTTAGTTCCATATAGGACCTTTTCAGTAATTCATGGGAGACATGATTTTCTGTAGCGGGACATTTGGTGAGGAATGATCGCATATGTAAGGCATTTCAATATTGGATTTCATAAAAATTCTGTAATTCTCTTATATTTTATTGTGCCAACACCGCGTATGAGCAACGAATATTTGCGAAACCAACGAATTTTCGTTACTCATACGCAGTGTTGTCACAAGATAATTACAGAATTTTTATGAAATTTAATATTAAATGCGATTATCTCGAATAATACGAAAAATGCCCACCTGATTTCTATGGAAAAATTTAATTTTTAGATAAATTTAAAATGCGCGACCTTGGCGATCTTCAAATATCTGACAAAAAATCTGAAAAATCATTCGGACTACAAAAACTCATATTCCTTCTCGAGAATTGCAAAAATCCAAAAAAAAAAAGTGTTTTTGTGAAACGCCCTAAAACTCATACATACATATTAAATAGATTTAATTTGTTTTCTGTATAATTTTACAACTTATTGTTAGTACAAACAATTTTCATACTATCTTCATTACATCATTCATAATTCTTATTTATTTTTTGTTTAAATTTTATAATCTCCAAGATATAAAGATTACTTTTGTTCCTAAACATTCAATTTATTTATTTTTTTATTTACATTCCATCTTTTTAGACACCACTACATGGTAAAAATGGTTCTCAATATGTTAAACAAGGGGCCTTTTGTCTGGAGACACAAAAGTATCCCGATGCTGTCAATCATGTAAGTTTCCAATATCATTGTCTATGGACCATGAATAAAGAAAATCCTAAACAATAACAAAACCATGAAAATAGCAACAACTACAACTACAACGATATATAATAGCCATAGTATGTTTATATGTATATGTGTATCTGTGTGTGTGTGTGTGTGTGTATGGACAGGCATTAACACAGGAGACCATTTAACCAAATGAGTATCTTAACAAAGTAAACAAAATAGAGAAGAAGAACAAACAAACAAACACATTTTCACTTCAACCTTGTTTGCCTAACAAATAGACAGTGATATCTTTATAAATTTTTCTCCTTCTTCGTTTTGTTTTTTTTTTCTTTTTGGTACTTTTAAGCTGAATTGTGTTAACTATGCATGGGTTACAACACTGAGGTGCTAAAGTCTATTTTAGCTGTCAAATACTGACTTATTGTCTGACAGGGTGTAAATCCAATAATTGTTTGTTGATATTCTAAAGCTGTATATACGACAAAAAAAATGTATATAACCCACAAGACCCCCTCCCCACCCAACTTATCACAAAACGACATTGTTTAAATATTGTATATTTGAATTTCATATTAGTTTGCTCCTTAAAATATGCTACAAAAGTTAATTTTTTTTTTATTGGAAATTTCATTTAATCAATTTTTTTCTCTATCTTCTTATTTCAGCCCAATTTCCCATCGATCATTTTAAATCCGGGTGAACGTTATAACCACGAAGTGATTTACAAATTTGGCACATGTCGTACAGGCTGTAAATATTAAATAAAACCAAAAAAGTTGTAAAAACAAAAATTCAAACAACAAACAGCCAGAAATAATGGAGAATTGGAGTATGAGAGACATGTCAAAATAGATTTAACCCTAATAATGAAATTTAATAACCAATAATTCGACATTGGTTTGTTTGTATTTATTTGTTAAGTTGTTTTGTGTGATTAGTAACGATACGAATAAACACTAATAAATAAATAAATCAATTTATTGTTGTTTTACTAAATAAAAAATTATTTTATAAGCAAATAATTCAGATTATGTATACAAGTGTATTAGACTGGGTTGTAACCCAACAAAATGGTTGGATGAAATAGCAACATAATTCCAGGACGCCAACAGTGCACCGCCCTGATGTTTTGTTAAGGTTTCTAATTAACTGCAGACAAAATTATAGTAGTTTAAAATGAAAATGCACACTAACCGCGACTATTTTTTTTGTTGTTTGTAATATGGAACGCTAATCTCGAAAATTTCATCGAACAAATTTTTCACGGATACATTTTTTTTTTCGTTTTTTGATGTATTTTACTAGTTTTCATATACCGTCGATCCACTTGCGATAAAAACACAAATTAAAATTAATAAAATTAGCAACAAACCCTTCAAACATTATTTTCCCATCAGTTTATGATATTTAAATCAAAAAAAACTTCTTCAAAAGCAGAAAATAGCGGTTTAAGCAATAAAATGGTTAAAAAAAACTAACCATTTTTATTGTTTTCAAAATAAATTTTTACGTTGAAATTCATAAAAAATAAAAGCGTTTACCAACACAAAATTTTGTTTTATAAACCTCTTATTACCCTTTTTAAATATTATGAATTTGAACGTAACTATCTAAAATAGATTTTGAAACATATAAAATTAAATTTGTATTTTTCTAATTTATGCCAAAATATGCTAGAAATTGCACTACAAAATTGGAAATATGCACATAATATCCATTTTAAGCAAAAAATATGCAAAAATATGCATTTTCACCAAAATATGCAAAAACAAATCGATGACAAAACGCAAATTTCTTGATCGGATAGACTATTGGTTGATATTGTTTTTAGTCTATCGACAAAAATTATTCATTCTGATGACCAATTAGTCTCGCTACAAAAATTTCAAAATTTCTTTTCTATTTAAAATAACTTGTTGACCATATTATGTGCCATTATATATTAAAACCCCATTGTAATGTTTCGAAAGTTTTATCCATTTAGATTTTACGTTTTTACAACAATTTAAATCTACTGCTTTAAAAAAAAAAAATATTTACAAATTTAATTTTAATGTAAGCTGACAAGAATTCCCATTTTGAATTATCATTCATTTCACTGACCTAAATTCTAAATCTTTAAAATTAAACCAGAAACAGTTCATTTCCTGGTATAAAGTTAATTAAATTAAACCTTTTTTGTTGAATCCGATATTCTTTAATGAAGTTCATGTTTTGAACTTTTCAAAAGTTTAGTTCATCATAATTCCAAAAAAAAAAAAAGTATAAAGTTTTTTGTTGTTGTAGCTAAACGCACACACACATATATTTTTATATACAGACAAACTGACATCCACAAATACAAACATACATAAAGGACATTCCACATTTTTCCCTATTTTTTTTTTATGATTTTTTGATATTTTTATGTAAATTTTGAAAAATTGTTCCATTTGATATAGTTTTTCCAAAATGTTCCGCGACATAATCCAAAAGTTAGGATGCCAAAATGTTCGTTGGTTTACTAGCTTTCAGACTGACCTGCCCGCTTTTGCCCGTTTTTTCATCTGCGTATATAATATCAATAGAAAGGGAGATGAACAAATCTAAAGTTGTTAAAATGAGCCTTTTTTATTGAATTAAATTAATTTTATGAATTAACAACTTTCAAGTTTTTCCTAAAGTACATACATAGTGTTTTTCTGTATTAATACGGGATAAAATGAAACCCGGTTACCCAAAAACCCGAATACACAAAAAAACCGGTTACGAGAAAAACCCGGTAACACAAGAAATCGTTTTTTTTTTTTATCGTACTAAAATTTGTTTTTAATACATTAAAAAAAAAAAATAAGTACCCAGTTAGGCGGTCCAGACAGCTTTTTGAAAGAGAGTGGAACTTTTGATAACGATGAGGTAAAATTAAGGGGTTTCACAAATTTTTTTTATTATTATTTTTTTTAAATTTTTGGTATTTCAATTCCATTTGCGTAAACGGGCAAGTTTTTTGGAAGGTAGGAATAAAAAGGATAATTCTGGCCCAGACAGTTTTTTGAAAGGGCTGGGAACTTTTGATCACAATGAGTTTTAAAAAAGGGGGGTTTTCACAAACATTTTTTTTATTTTTTTTTTAATTTTTGGTATTTTAATTCCATTTGTGTAAACGGCCACAATCGGGTAAGTTTTTTGTAAGGTGGGGTTAAAAAGGCTAATTCTGGCCCAGACAGTTTTTTGAAAGGGCGTGGAACTTTTGATGACGATAAGTTTAAAAAGGGGGTTTTCAAAATAAGACAAATTTTTTCCAATTTTTTATAAACTCTTGTTTCAATTCAATTTTTGAAAACGGGCACAAGCGGAAAAGTTTTTTGAAAAGTGGGGATAAAAAGGATAATTCTTGAGCGTGGAACTTTTGATGAGTTTAAAAAGGGAGTTTTTAGAAAAAAAAAATAATTTTTTCCAATTTTTTATAAGCCCTTATTAAAAGTAAATTTTTAAAAACGGGCACAAGCGACTTTTTTGGAAAGTGCTGATAAAAAGGGTAATTCTGGCCCAGACAGTTTTCTGAAAGGGCGTGGAACTTTTCATGACGATGAGTTTAAAAAAAGGGCTTTCAAAAAAAAAAAAAAAATCCAATTTTTTATAAGCTCATATTTCAATTCAATTTTTGAAAACGGGCACAAGCGGGTAACTTTTTTGGAAAGTGCTGATACAAAGGATAATTCTGTTCCAGACAATTATTTTAAAGGCCGTGGAACTTTCTTTAACGATGAGTTTTTAAAGGGGGTTTTCTTAAAAGAAATAATTTTTTCCATTTTTTTATAAATTTTATTTAAATTCCGTTTTTGAAAACGGGCACAAGCGGGCAACTTTTTTGGAAATTGTGGATCGAAAGGATAATTCTGGCCCAGACAGTTTTTTAAAAGGGCGTGGAACTTTTGATAACGATGAGTATAAAAAGGGGGTTTTCAAAACAAAAACTATTTTTTTTTTTTCAATTTTTTATAAACTTTTTTTCAATTATATTTTGGAAAACGGTATATTCACGTGATTTAAATGAAAATCACTCACGCTCACGCGTGAATCACGTTATTTTTAAACTCTTTTTTCAATTCAATTTTTAAAAACTTTTAAATCACGTGATTTAAATGAAAATCACTCACGCTCACGCCTGAATCACGTTGTTTTCAAAAATCGGGACCAGAGACCATCTCCTATTCAAATACATAAACAAAAGACAAGAATCTCTTCATTTGTTTCATCTATAACATATGTAAATTTTAAATGTTGTTTTTTTATTTTTAGTACCAAAAGGTACATAAAAATAAAATGTATTTATTCGGCCTTTATATATGTATATATATTCGATTAGAGTTTTATTCTAGTTCGAGGCCCAAAAATATTTCTATTTATGATATTGTCATAATAGAGTATTTTTAATTTATTGCTTTAAAAAAGTTACTATCTCATAGTATGTCTGTACTGATCAGTTTCATCCCCACTAAAGGAATCTTCAGCAGACTTTAGAGAATCATCGTTGGTCAATCAAACATCAAACCAGACATAATATTTGATATATTTCCCAAGTTATATGAGAAGTACTATTATGAAGGTCCGAAATCTGTTTTCCAACAAAAATAACTCTTTTAAAGCAAAAATTGTATATATTAAATCACCGTCGGTAACTATTAATATATGTGTTGCTGTTATTTTACAATAACAACAATGCCTAACCAAACAATAGTGTTGGTAGGATAAGTCGTACTAAACTTTGTGTTAAATGTTGTTTTTTTATTTTTAGTACCAAAAGGTACATAAAAATAAAATGTATTTATTCGGCCTTTATATATGTATATATATTCGATTAGAGTTTTATTCTAGTTCGAGGCCCAAAAATATTTCTATTTATGATATTGTCATAATAGAGTATTTTTAATTTATTGCTTTAAAAAAGTTACTATCTCATAGTATGTCTGTACTGATCAGTTTCATCCCCACTAAAGGAATCTTCAGCAGACTTTAGAGAATCATCGTTGGTCAATCAAACATCAAACCAGACATAATATTTGATATATTTCCCAAGTTATATGAGAAGTACTATTATGAAGGTCCGAAATCTGTTTTCCGACAAAAATAACTCTTTTAAAGCAAAAATTGTATATATTAAATCACCGTCGGTAACTATTAATATATGTGTTGCTGTTATTTTACAATAACAACAATGCCTAACCAAACAATAGTGTTGGTAGGATAAGTCGTACTAAACTTTGTGTTAAATGTTGTTTTTTTATTTTTAGTACCATTGTTGTTATTGTAAAATAACAGCAACACATATATTAATAGTTACCGACGGTGATTTAATATATACAATTTTTGCTTTAAAAGAGTTATTTTTGTTGGAAAACAGATTTCGGACCTTCATAATAGTACTTCTCATATAACTTGGGAAATATATCAAATATTATGTCTGGTTTGATGTTTGATTGACCAACGATGATTCTCTAAAGTCTGCTGAAGATTCCTTTAGTGGGGATGAAACTGATCAGTACAGACATACTATGAGATAGTAACTTTTTTAAAGCAATAAATTAAAAATACTCTATTATGACAATATCATAAATAGAAATATTTTTGGGCCTCGAACTAGAATAAAACTCTAATCGAATATATATACATATATAAAGGCCGAATAAATACATTTTATTTTTATGTACCTTTTGGTACTAAAAATAAAAAAACAACATTTAACACAAAGTTTAGTACGACTTATCCTACCAACACTATTGTTTGGTTAGGCATTGTTGTTATTGTAAAATAACAGCAACACATATATTAATAGTTACCGACGGTGATTTAATATATACAATTTTTGCTTTAAAAGAGTTATTTTTGTTGGAAAACAGTTTTCGGACCTTCATAATAGTACTTCTCATATAACTTGGGAAATATATCAAATATTATGTCTGGTTTGATGTTTGATTGACCAACGATGATTCTCTAAAGTCTGCTGAAGATTCCTTTAGTGGGGATGAAACTGATCAGTACAGACATACTATGAGATAGTAACTTTTTTAAAGCAATAAATTAAAAATACTCTATTATGACAATATCATAAATAGAAATATTTTTGGGCCTCGAACTAGAATAAAACTCTAATCGAATATATATACATATATAAAGGCCGAATAAATACATTTTATTTTTATGTACCTTTTGGTACTAAAAATAAAAAAACAACATTTAACACAAAGTTTAGTACGACTTATCCTACCAACACTATTGTTTGGTTAGGCATTGTTGTTATTGTAAAATAACAGCAACACATATATTAATAGTTACCGACGGTGATTTAATATATACAATTTTTGCTTTAAAAGAGTTATTTTTGTTGGAAAACAGATTTCGGACCTTCATAATAGTACTTCTCATATAACTTGGGAAATATATCAAATATTATGTCTGGTTTGATGTTTGATTGACCAACGATGATTCTCTAAAGTCTGCTGAAGATTCCTTTAGTGGGGATGAAACTGATCAGTACAGACATACTATGAGATAGTAACTTTTTTAAAGCAATAAATTAAAAATACTCTATTATGACAATATCATAAATAGAAATATTTTTGGGCCTCGAACTAGAATAAAACTCTAATCGAATATATATATATGTAAATTTTATTAAAAATAAAGTGTCCACCCTGAAACAGTTTCCTTGTAGGTCCGATTCCAAAAAGTTTCAAGTCACTTATTTATTACCCTAATGTAGGCTTATATTCTGAATTTCAACAAAATCGATTAACATTTACGACCTGTGGAGACTTTTGGCCAAAAAACCTACCATCTCGGCCCAGTGTGCACTGTACAAAAAGAAAAATTAGTCTCAATGGCTTAAACTCGGAATAAAAGTAGACCATTGGATTAACAAAATCGCTAAGTTCAAATTTCGTTTTTTATGGCGTTTTTAATTTTTTTTAGGAAAACCTCAAAAAACTGTTCTAAAAGCACTTTTGAGATAAGAAATGTGTTCAAATGCCGCAGCAAAATTGTATGGCGGTTCTTTTCTTCGAACATATTAACTTTCTCTTTCTTTTACTTTATGGGATAATTTTAGTATATTTTACAAAAATTAAAGGGGCTAAGAGGTAAAGGTGAACTTAACTGAAATAAAATTTTCCAATTTTTAGTTAAATTTTTTTTTTCAAATTTTTATAAAGAATATAACCTTAAAATCCTTCGAGCTAAATCAATATAACGCTTAGTCAAAATTATTTAAATTCCTTATTTCAGAATGTGTGACGAAGAGAAGATTTTCGACATATACGAGGGCGGTCAAAAACTAGCCGACCTGACGTGTGGATTGTGGCAGTAGTTTGAAAAAAAAATATTTTGGTGAAAAATGGCAACCTTATAAAACATATGTTTTAAGTTTCAAGGCTCTACGTTGATTAGTAATTTTATTTGAGCCATCAGAAGTAAAAGATCTCAGCGAATTTGTAAACATGGAAAAAAATTGTTCACAGTTCTGTAAGTCAATATTTCCATTTGAAGGGTATCAGTCCAACCAATATTAAACCCGAGCTAGTTTATACTCAGGGGGAGTCTGCTCCTTCGGTAACGATTGTAAAATATTGGCTAGTAGAGTTTAAACGTTTTCCCAAAAAACCGGTTGGAAATCTCAAGCAAATGATCTATGAAAGTTGTTATGTTTTGTTATGATTTTTATGGCCATTGTAGGTAGAGACAACCATGTGAAACACATTGCTTTTACTGAACATTTTCTGTGGAATTCCTCACATACAAAATGCTTAGTATTTATTTATTTCATGTTTAAATGAAAGTTTTGTAAATGTTTTGATTACTCTTTTGGGAAATATGTTTATATGTATGTATGTGTGTATGAATATGTACCCAGGCAGAAATATGTTCGATCTTCAATATAATAGTGTTATAAATTCAAACTTTAACACAATGTTGTTTGTATCTCTACCCTCAAAAAAACCTTGTCAACTATCAGAAAAAGATTCGTAATCCCATTTTAGCAATATATGACAGTTTCCCTTGTTTTTAAACAAACAATTTTAAATAGCAATTTAAATTTTTTCTTGTAATTTTAAATTTTTTTTCATAAATGTCCAAATTTCCAAGGTAATTTTACAAAAAAAATTTAGTAAAGTTACGAGAATTACATGTAAGTTTAATAGAGTAAAAAAAGTTGTAAATTTACAGTATTATTGGTAAAAAATTGTAAAATTACAAAAAAAGCTGGTAATTTTTACTAGGAATTCTCGAAAAATAGAAGGTAGAACAAAATCAAATAAAGTCATGAGAATTTCTTGTAATTTTGATCGCGTCAAAAAAATGTAAATTTACAACTATATTGGTGAAAATCTTGTTAAATTTACAAAAAAAAAAGCTCGTAAGTTTTACCAGGAATTCTCGTAAAACAGGAGATAGAAAAAAATAATTCTACAACTTGTGTTTTTTTTTTTTTTTTTTTCAATGGACACTGTCCACTATGGTCGAAAAGATGAAAATAATTACAAAATGCGGTGTATGAAATAAGAAATTTGACGCTAGAGGCCCTTTTAACGGTTTTTAATAAATGCATTATGGATGCAATAGGGATATCTTAAATATTTTTAATTAATTTTTTTACAATTTTAGTACACGAGATTAGTATAAGGTTGTTTTTTTAACTTTATCTTGTATTATTTCAACTAAAACACTGCTTAATAAAATTTAAAGTTTATTTTGGGACAAAAAAATCTGTAGAAATGTTAAGAATATTTCGGGACGGAGGTAATATATTTTACTGTTATTTTAAATTATTATAAGAGCAAATTTTTTTGAAACTGTTATTTTATATTTGTATTCAATTTTTTTTAACTGTGTCTTTGAACTTGTTTTGTAAAAAGTTTTTCGAAACAGTTATTTTGTATAAAAAAATCACAATAACTGTTATTTTAAAAATGTTTAAAAAAAAAAAATCGGGAAAAACTGACTCTTAAGCATCGCTATTTTGTAAAATGGATAAATTAATTGTGCTGCTTTCTTAGCGCATATATTTCTTAAAGTGGTACATTATAAATCTATCTGGAATGCTTTTAAAACGCATATACGCTAAAGCCCAATCCATATTGAAGCAGTTTTACAGCAAAGGCACTGACCATATTTTAAAACCATTCTTATCAAGGCAGTTCACAGCGCTGTGTTAGTGATACTGTCAATTAAAGTCCTAAAAGGTTTTGTGTCGAAGAATGATAGTGGCATCAAACATTTAGTAACAATGTCTGTGCATGCTTCCTTTACTTCCGAAGTTGAGTACTCCACCAAAAATGTCATCTTCTTTGTAACAGGTTGGGCATCAACTTGCGGCACTTACTTGTGTGCTTGTTTGAGATGTCTTTTCAGGTTTGTTAAATGATCATCTCCCACAATAGTGTCACACATTTTACACTTCCAAGCTTTTCCGACTTGCACATAAAATTCTGTATTGCGACCCATTGTTGATTAATTTTTTTTATTAATGTTCAGAGAAAAAATAAATATTAAATTTGTTTAAACAATTTTAAACGACAGAAAAAATATATCAAAATATCAATTTAAAATAACTTTTTGAAAAAAATCATTCAAAACTGTTATTGCTGACAGATATCTATAAATATCAATTTTAACTGTTTGAAATATAAAATATTTTGAAACTCATTTATAAACTCATAATAAAACGATTTCTTCAAAAAATAATTCAAACTGTTTTAAACAACAGAAATTTTTAAAAAATATTTGAAAACAGTTTTATAACGAATTTTTCTAATAAAAGTAACAAATCCTATAGTCTGTTTAAAATATACATACAGCAGATCTCTTACGCGAGTAAGATGTTCAGATGTTTAGTTCGGTTTGAGTCCATGTTAATTATTTCTGAGAAATAAAAAATGTTGTACAATGAGAAAATCTGACAAAAATCACGTGACAACATAGGCTAAGTAGAGATGTCGACAGCTTTCGAAAGATGCCACCCTTCCATCATCAGTCCAATAATATATAAGCACAATTTTTATTAATTTAAAAATTACAATAGAATTAAAAAAAAATAATCTTTGTTTTTGCTCTTCTGGCAACGATGAATTAACGAATTTTTTTGTTAAAATTAAAAAAAAGTTTTCATCCATTATCGATTCTAAGACATTCTATGAATGTCCGTCGGTCTGTCTGTATGTATAAGACATGGTTCAATCCGAAATAAAAGAGCTAGTTCATTAGCAAATGCCGTTTTTTTTTTGTCCCGCTCCCATGTGTGGGCGTGTATATTACAAAATATATTTAAATAATAATAAAAATGTAATATTTAAGAGAAAAAAGCTTAAAAAATAGATTTGTTAACATTACCGTCACCCCTGGATTTTTTTACATGTCGGAAGGTATAAATAAAAGATTGGTCACAGCCGAATTAAACAATATTACATGTTTTTTTTTTTATTTCAGAATTTTCTGTGTTGTTGCATTTTTATATGAATCAGAATTTCTGCCTGGGAATTAGATGATGTTCGAAAACCAAACTCTTTTTGACTTGTTGTTCTGTGTGTGAGTGTGATGGAATTTGTAAAAACAATTGTGGCATGTATTGCATTGTTGTGTGTGTGTGTTAGTGTATGAATCAATTATATCAATGTCAAAATAATTGAATAATTGCTTAGTCATTGACAACAAATGCATTTCTCATTCAGATCGATATGTGCCATTTTCAAATAATATTATTAAATTTATGAATGTTCAATATGTACATTGTAAACACATACACAATATATTTATGTAAGTACCTATGTTTTCATTATGTGAGTATGTATGTTATATTTTTGTTTAATTATTTTAATTATTTAAAAGAAAAGAAAATTTTCACAAACACAATTGTCATTAATATTGTTTTTCATAATTGTATGTAAATTATTATTAGAAAAACCTTACTTGTTACTTCATTAAATACAATAGAATTCGAAAAACAGCTTGACATCCTCCACATAACCTAAAACTACAAAATAATTTTAATAATTTTTTAAAATTTTTGGACACAACAAAATTCATAAAATCATTATCTTAGTCGGCAAATATTCTAAGTCCTCGTTTATGAACCTTGAAATTTTAAAGTTGTATGCTAGTGTAACCCAAACTACGTACATTTACAGATTTAAAAAAAAGCTAACCCAAAAATGAAAAATAAAAGAGGACTAAGCCAACGAAATTTATACACATACATATTTTTTTTTAAATTTTGTCTGTTTTTTGTACTGTTGCCTTTTAAAGTGTATTTTTTTATAATTTTAAAAAAATGGTAGTAGTTAGGACTGTCAAAAGTTTTTCAGAAATTAAATAATTTATAAAATATGTGTTTAACGATTTTTCTGAAATTTTTTATCTGCGCCCATTTTTGTAGAAAATACGTTGAAAACGAAAAAGTTGTGAGACTTAATTTTAATTTAGCCAAAAATCCCTATGCGTATACTTAATGTAAAGTTTTATTTGTATATTGTTCATACGTATGCACAATGGTTTATTACAGATTTTTTTTTTATTTGGCCATTCAGTAAGTACCGGACTGATTCCAGTGAAATTTATACCGGTTATAGCTAACGTAATTTCGAGCTTAGATTTGGACGGAGGACCCAACAGGTCCAAAAATTAGGACACCTTTCGCATACAAAATTTTAAGAGCTTGCCAATTTGTTGTTTATTATCCAATTTTTATGAAATATGGATTTTTTTAAAGCACTTGAAGTAGTTGCTATCTCTTTTTAAAAATTTTAAATTTTTTCCGATCCTGGTCCATTTTTTCGGGAATAGGTTTGTCAACTAACGCCCGATTTTTTTCAAACCTGAATTTTTAGTTAACTAGATAAATTTTTGATATTTTAAAACTGTAACGAAAAAAATATATTTTTTGTTCAAATTTTACACTATTTTAAACTTTAAGAAAATCAAAAAAAAAAAAAAAATTTGGGATTTTTTGCCCAAAAACTACAAACACCCTTTTGCTTCAAGCTTAAAAGTTTCATAAAGAACATGTAAATTTTTTCAATTGACCAGATAGGCAATATCACGTAGATGATTTAAAAAAATCAAAAGTTGACCCATTTTTAACAAATATTTCCCCCATGAGAAAAAAGTGCACGCCACTGCAGGGCCTACTAAGGCAAACATAGATTCTTTAATATGTAAGTAGCTTACAACATGAATAGCTAATAATCCCCGCCTTTGATATAGGCTTGGCAGCAAAATCAGTTTTTTTTTTGGAAATTTTTAACAACCAAATTGGAAAATGGGATGTAAGACCTTTATACTTAATTTAAAATTAAAAACAAAAATTTTATTGCATATCGAGGGCCTATATTCAAAACCCTCTATCTTCCATATTCACGAAAATGACTTTTTGATGGCAAAATATTCAGTAAAACGGCCTTCATCTGTGGTGTAATTTTCAGAACAAAAAACTTTTTTTTTTGCTATTTTATTTGAATTTTTGATTTTCTCTATCTCTTACACAATTAACTATTCTGAATGCAAAACCCTCTATCTTTCCAAATAATTAATTTATAAATACTTTTTTAGAATAATTTCATCATGCATTACAAGTTTTCATACTAATTTTTGCATGCTGCACATGCATTTGTCAACAAAATTCCAGAACCACGATTTTGGTCCACTGATGCTAATTTTTTCTGAAAATTCTTGTTTGACTTTTTTGAAAAATATGGCTCAAAATTTGGATTTCTTGTGTACATTATGAAACAAAAATTTTAATCTTAAGAATCCCGATGCTGATCAGCATCTGTGGACCAAAATCGCGTTTTTATTTTTTTTTACTATTTTTTACAAAACATACTCAATAGTTTGTCAACTTTTGAGACGAATTCGGTAAAAAAAAATTTTTTGTCTTAAAAATCCACACCTGTGGACCAAAACCGCGATTTCGGAATTATTCATAAGCCGTTATCATTAATAAATTACGTTAAAAATTTACCGATGTCGTAAATGAAATCATAATAATTCATTTTTATTAAAATGCAAAATCCTCTATCTGATCATTTTCATTCATGTACTTAATATTTTTGAGAAACAAAACCCTCTATCTAGCCTCTAAAATCCCCAATAGTGCAAAATTTTAAAAACGAATCATATGTGAGATTCAGTAGTTGATTTAAAAAAATATTGTAGAATATGGAATTTTAATTACTCTAACAATACGCGAAATAAACAGTTTTTTTGCTCTCCTGAAAAGTTGTGTTTTTTTAGATAGAGGGTTTTGAATATAGGCCCTCGATATTGAAAATTTACTTGTTAAAATGTTGCCTAATATTTTGAAAAAAGTTTGACTTTGTGGGGGAGCCCCCTTTGGAAGTGAAGAAAGGGGGCAGGTATGTTCCTATTATTTGTTAAGTAATATTTTTTTTTTCTGAAATGGTAATAGCTATGGATATGAAAAAAACATATTTTTAACTAATAACTATATTTTTTGATCAATATTTAAAAATAGTTTTTAAATAGTAACGCATAAGAAATATCACAAATATCAAATTGCTAATAATAATTATGCAACAATAATTATTTTTAAAAATTGCGATTTCACTTTTGGTGCACTCAACTGTGATTTGACTTACAAGGGAAGTATACACTCTTATAAATTTTTGTTGAAATTTACCCACTTTATTGTAGGTAACTGTTCTCCTACAATAAAGTGGGTAAAAATACTCTATGTGTTTAAATTTCAACATTTGCACACAAAGTGTGTACAACTAATAAACATTTTGTGTGTAAACCAATAAGTAAACTGCTTTCAAAATTCTCTGGCAGTACACACAAAATGTGTAATTTTAGCTTATTTGTGCTCAAAAATAGATTTTAAATGTTCAAAATTGCGTCTTAAATGTTTTATTTTACATTTAAAGCAATGGTTCCCAACCTTTTTTACGCCACGCCCCACTTTTAAGTTAAAAAAATTGCTTTGTCCCCCCTACACTCAAGAAATTTTTTTTAATTTTTTTAATTTTTGTTTCTAATGAAAAATTACTACAGTTTCAGCAAAGTTTTTGTAAAATAAGCATTAAAACTAAGTTTTAAGCAAAAATTTTTAGCAATTAACAAAATTTTTGTAGTAAATTTTGCTAAAAAAAATGGTTTTTGTAGTTAATTTGACTAAAAAAATCTTCAAATTGCCCCCCAGTGGGGCGAGAATCAAAGGTTGGGAACCATTGATTTAAAGTGTTTGATTTTTAACAACCTGCAAAAACTTGTATTCCTATAAAAAATAAAACCAAAAATGCATTTCTTAAGATTTTTATCGTTATTATTTAAACTAAAATGAAATTTTGTATAATAGGTAAATATAATATTCATAAATTATAAATTAAATGCAACTTTTTTTTGTGTTTATAAAATTATTCGTATCAAAAACAAAACATCAATAACAAAAGAAAAATAACGCGTTAACATACATTAATATGTTAACGTTAAAGATGAAATTTAAATGTTAAATAAAAAAGAAACACTTGATTCACTTGTTTTATTAAATCCACCATTCCATTAGTACTTTCTTCTCTAGAGAAGTATGAATATAAATATTTTTGTGAGTCGCCTGTTTCTAAAAATATATAAAAAATTATATTTTATTGTTTTAACCAATATAATGCAATTATTTAAGAAATTAAATACGTACGAGCAATCGCAATAATTGGAGAATTCGTTGGAAGTTGACTTTTCATTTCATTAATTGTTGTCCCAAACTGCAAGTAGAAAAAAATTCACGTTATTATCGAAATATTTCTGATATTTAAATCATACAAGGGAAAACTCTCAGAATCTGAGACATTTTGCTAAAAAAATTTCTCAGAATCTGAGATATTTTGCTATAGAAAAATTCTTAGACTCAGAAATTTTTTTTTATGGAAAAATCCTTAAAATCTTTTCTTTAGAAAAATTCTCAGAATCTGAAACATTTTTCCTATAGAAAAAGTTCAGAATCTGAGATATTTTTTCTATAAAAAATTCTCGGAACCTGAGATAGTTTTTTTATAGAACAATTCTCAGAATCTGTGATATGTTTTCTATAGAAAAATTCTCAGAATCTCAGATTTTTTCTATTGAAAAATTCTCAGAATCTAAGACATTTTTTCTTTAGAAAAATTCTCAGAATCTGAGATTTTTTTCTTTAGAAAAGCTCTCAGAATCTGAGATATTTTGTCTATAGAAAAATTCTCAGAATCTGTGATATTTTTTCTATAGAAAAATTCTCTGAATCTGAGATATTTTTTTTATAAAAAAAATCTCAAAATCTGAGATATTTTTTGAATAGAAAAAATATCTATAGAAAAATTCTCAGAATCTGAGTTATTTTTTCTATAGAAAAATTCTTAGAGCCTGAGATATTTGTTCAGTAGAAAAATTCTCAGAATCGAAAAGATTTTTTCTTTGGAAAAATTCTTAGTATCTGAAATATTTTTTCTTTAGAAAATATTTTAGAATTTTTTCTATAGACAAATTCTTAGAATCTGATATATTTTTTCTATAGAGAAATTTTCAGAATCTGATATATTTTTTTAGAAAAATTCTGAGAATCTTATAAATTTTTTTCTTTAGAAAATTTCTCAGAAAATTATATGTTTTTCTATAAACAATTTCTCAGAGTCTGTTATAGTTTTTCTAAAGAAAATTTCTCAGAATCCGGGATATTTTTTCTATAAAAAAATCTCAAAATCTGTGATTTTTTTCTACAGAAAAGTTCTAAGATATTTCTTCTATAGAATAATTCTCAGAATCTGAAATATTTTTTATATGAAAAAATTCGCAGAATCTGATCCAATTTTTCTGCCGAAAAAAATCTATTAAAATCTAAGAATTTTTATTCAAATATTTCCAGAATCTGGTTTGGATCTAAAACATTTTTTCTATAGATAAATTTTCATAATCTGAGACCCTTTTTCTTTATAAAAAATATTCCCGAATTCTGATATCGAGACATTTTTGTAAAGAATTAATAAAAAAAATCAAATCATTTGTGGTTCTTACCATTCCATTTTTTGATCAGCCTCTTAGAAATTTTACGTTGCAACGCGTTGCATTGATCTTTGCTTTATATTTTCACTTTTTTTTAAACTTTATTTTCTCTTATTTTATATTTTTTCGCGTTATTTTGGTTTTATTGCGATAATAACAAAATTTTCAGATTATATTTTATTTTATTTTGACAATTTATATTTTAGAATTATTTACCATTACGCATTTAATGTTTAATATCGAAAATTAAACACTAAATGTTTACAATTAACATTAAATGTGTAATTTTAAAATTTTTGTGTTTATTTCTTTATAAATATATTTATCAACACACAAAATACTATATAATGTGTGTAATATTAAAATTTTTGTGTGTAAACTAAAATTTTAAACACTTGGTGCTCAATTTTAGGCGTTGTGTGTTATTTTATATAAAAATTTACCCACTTTATAGTAGTATTTTTACAAGGACTTTTTAGAGTGTATTTATGCAATTAATATTACTCATTCACAACGTTAAATCAAGAAAATACACGCAAATTACAAAATTGTTATGAAATTTAAAGTTCAAATGCGATTTTCTCGAAAAAAAAACGAAGAACGTGTTTTTGATTTTTTTTGTGTGGATGGACAAACATCTAAACTTTTTAAAAAAAAAATTTAAAAAAGAAAAAAAAAGTGGCATGTTTTTTAATAAATTGACATTTTTAAAAAATGGAAAATTTCAGAACGGGTTCTGAAAAAAAAATTAATTGATAGCCCATACAAAACTATATAAGAATGTAAATTTTTGAGATTGTGGTGCATTCCGTTTTAATGTGATAAATATTTAATCAAGGTAACTCGCCACAAATTTGACCATTTTTCCAATATTTGACCACGCCTTTTAAGTCCAGTTTTTGAAAATTAGAAAAACCAAAAACGCAATTTTCTTAGTTCCATATAGGGCTATCCAAACAACCTATTCAGAAATTTACTGGACACATGTTTTTCTGTAACGGGACATTTGGTGTGGAATGCCTCATATTAAAAGAAAGGTTTTTAATGCCTATTCAACGGTGGCATAACCTTGTAAAATTTCGGCTTCGCTAAATATTTTTTCATCAAAATTTATAAATTTTGGGGGATATTTATGGAAAATATATATCGTTGGCAAATTGAGTTTTTGATGTAGTATGCTGGTTAGAGTGTCCCTTATTTTGGAAATGTTGGAAATCTTGAGACGGTACCCGCTCATTTTTTTCCTTTTGACTTAAAAATAACTCAGGAAAAATTTTACGCCCCTAGGACCACGCCTTCCCTACGCGACGGGGCCTTAAAGAGCGGGGCCTAAAAAATCATTTTTCCATACAAACCAAAAAATTTTTTTTTTTATTTTTAATTTTTTTGTTATTAATTATTATATTACTTGGTTTGCTTATTCACGACAAAAAATTTGATTTTGGAGGGATAAGTCTTTCAGCGCTAAAAAATTTTTCGCAAAAAAAAAATTTGGGCGGCCGGGGTCCTACAGTAAAAAATTTTTAAAAAATATTTTTTTTTAGTTTTGACCAGCAACGGTTTTAGTTGCTATGTTGCTTTAAATGATATATATTCCAAAAAAAAAATTATTCATATCTGTGACATCTTTATCTTTTTCGAAAAAAAAAATTTTGAGCCGTAGGAATCCTACGGTAAAAAATTTTTAAAAAATATTTTTTTTTAGTTTTGAAAAGCAATGGTTTTAGTTTTTATGTTGTTTTTAATGATATATATTCCAAAAAAAATATTATTCATATTTGTGACATTTTTATCGTGTATCGAAAAAAATCATCAATGCATTTTTTACCCTTTTTTAGAACACGATTAAGATGTCACAGATACAAAAAATATTTTTTTATGAATATATATCATTTAAAGCAACATAGCAGCTAAAACCGTTGCTGGTCAAAACTAAAAAAAAATATTTTTTAAAAATTTTTTACTGTAGGACCCCGGCGGCTCAAAATTTTTTTTTGCGAAAAATTTTTTAGCGCTGAAAGACTTATCCCACCAAAATCAAATTTTTTGTTGTGAATAAGCAAACCAAGTAATATAATAAATAATAACAAAAAAATTAAAAATCAAAAAAAAAATTTTTTGGTTTGTATGGAAAAATAATTTTTTAGGCCCCGCTCTTTAAGGGCCCGTCGCGTAGGGAAGGCGTGGTCCTAGGGGCGTAAAATTTTTCCTGAGTTATTTTTAAGTCAAAAGGAAAAAAATGAGCGGGTACCGTCTCAAGATTTCCAACATTTCCAAAATAAGGGACACTCTAATGCTGGTATAACTCAAAACACATCATTTAGAAAAAACAAAATGCCGTTATGTTGTGTTTTCTTCTTGTTATGCAGTGGGTGGTAAGAAATTCTGTCAAGTCCAAAAAAAAAAAAAAACATCGAAAGCCACGTGCTAAGTCCAGCTGAAAACAACACACATATTGTATCAACAAATTTCTTCAATAGATTTAAATTCGATGTTTGTTTATTTTATTAAAAGGACGCAAAAAGAAATGTATGGAATACATGCTTGTTTTTTTTTTTTTGCAAAATATAACTTATAAAGGCAAAAATTCCAAAAAAAATTTACCTGACAAATTTTGGTACATGATGGCATTTCCAAAGCCAGAAAAGATAGATTTTTTATGTAAAAAAGCATTTTTTTTCTTCAAAATTTCATTCAAATGGCAAAATTTAGTAAAATAAAGCGCATTAAGAAAAGGAAATTTGGCTTTTTATGTGCTTCCATGGACCCCTATGCTCCAATGGGAGTTAGAGGAACATATATATATGGACCAAAATTTATCAGCATTTTTTTTAATTTTTTATTTCACAAAATTGTTTAAAGTTGTGAATAGTTGACCTTTAGTTTAGTAGTTTGTTGATTTTGTTCGGCATTAGGTCATGAGTTAATAAATTAATTAAATAAAAAATATAAACATATTTTATTTTATTTTTTTTATTGTCCCCGCATTTCAGTCAACATTGCTGACCATCTTCAGAGGGATATTTAAAAATTAAATAAAAAAAAAGAAAAAAAATTCACTTTCTGGAGCTGTTGTTCAGCTGAAAGCTTTTGTCAACATAAAATTTTTAAAATATTTTTTTAAAAAAAATATTTTTTTTTCCAAAAACCGCGAACTTAAACCGCTTGTAGAGGACTAAAAGTAGTCTGCACTTTTTTTTTTTTAAATAATTTTTCCCGTTATCAGCACGAAAATGCTCACCGACTTTTTGCTATTAGTTCACGAGATTCGCAAATATCCATATCATCGACCCATCCTACGATTTAGGTTATAAATAATTTCTTTTTTTTTTGTCAACAACAAAAAACAACAAAAAGTATGTACTAGTAGTATTTTTTATTATTAAAAACACAAAAAAAATCAATAAAAACAAAAAAAAAAAAATACAAGAAAATCTGTTAAGTCCACAAAATGGAAAGAAAATCTGCTAAGTCCACATTTAAAATACAAAATTATAAAGAGCAAATGTGCTAAGTCCAAAAAGAGCCCATAAGTGTTCCTTTCTTTAATTTTAGAGTTCTATGTTTTTTTGGGGTTAAACAAAATAAACTTAAGAAAAAAACTGCGTTTACAGATTTAAAAAAAGTTAACCCAAAAAAAAGTTAGACAGTTTTTTGTCCCTCCTGGAAAATTAAAAAAAACGGACTTGACAGGTTTGCCGACTAAGCCAACGATATGTCTTTACATTTTACGATATCCATATGAGTACGAAATAATATTTATTAAATTTAAGTCGACGCGTATTTTTTCTCTAGACGATATTCCTGTTAGTTAGGGAGTTATCGAAATTTTCCCGAAGGCCCAGATTTTTTCATAAGGGGACAACGAAATTTTTAAACACTGATATGGCCGATAAGACGAGAAACCCCAACCTTAAATTGTCTTTTATATATATTTTAAGTTTCAGGCAAATCGGTTCATAAGGGTTGAGATACTTCCCTTGTTAGATAAAAAACATCCATTTAAAAAATATTTTTGTGCTGTTGTCATCAATAAAAGAGCCTGATTTCTCAAATAACTTAAATGGGTTTATTTTCAAAAAACATTTTCTTAAAAAAAATAATTGTCAAAATAAAAATTTTGTCAAAAAAAAAATTTGTCAAAAAAAAAAAATTATAGTCAAAAAAGATGTTTATTAAAAAAAAACAAAAAAAAAAAAAAAAATTCTCAAAAAAAACCTATGTGCCGTATTTTTTATTTTTGCTTATTAACAAATAAAAATAATTATTTTTGAATTAAAAATTGGATTTAACTATAACTATTAAAATCCAATTTTTAAAAAATTCATTAAAATATAAAAGTTATGCTTAAGAATTTTCTTATTTAGTTATTCATAACTATTATAAATCAATAGAAAAAACATGAATTGGATAATAATAGTTACACTGAAAGAATTATTATTATTTAACTTGTTCATAAAAATTTTTCGGATTTTTAAATTTTGATTATAGTTATTTTGGGTCCTTGATTAATTTACATCAGTATAAACAAATTTTAATGCATTTGAAAAAATAAATTCCTTTTTGTTTTTGTTGGAATTCTCTTTTGGCCTGCAAAAAAAAATTGCCTAGTACTTTTTTTTTTTTGCCCATTCTCATTCTTTTAGCGTCTAAAAACATAATCCTCTTAAAAATTAGAGTAACACCAACATTTTATTGAAATCCTATCCAGGGCACCGTGTTGGGTGTAAAAATTAATGGGAGTCGGTCTTACATTGCATTCCTCTAAGAGATGGGATCGTGATTGAGTTTTTATTAACGATCACTCACGGTAATGAAAGAAAAAGTTTTTTCACTCACGAAATTTTATTTTACTTACGCTCACGTGAACGTCGTCACCGTGACTTATTTTTTTTTTTTTCTACTCCCGCGAGCGTGCATGAGCTTGAGCAAAATTAAATATCGTGCGTTATTAAACTTTTTCTTTCATGAGCGTGCGTGATCGTTAATATAAACTCACTCACGATCCTATCTCTATTTAAAATATTCTGCAAGTGTGTATATTAGTCATACACATACGTTATATACCCCATTTATTACATTTCCATAGTGCAATCTTTAACATTTTTCTTTTTTTTCTCGAAAACAATGAAAAATATACATATCTCTGAAAATTTCAGAACAGATAGATAGAGATGCACTAAACTTTCCTTAAAATATATTCGATTAGAGTATTATTCTAGCTCGAAGCCCAAAAATATTTCTAGTGTTTTAAGCAATAAAACCGTCATCAATATTTAATAGATCAAAATAAATTACCTTGATTTGTATCCATGTTAGTCGGTTTTAAACTTAATTTCTATTGATTAAATTTTACTCTTTCATTTGCATCTACTTACAACACTTTTTGATTGTATTTCTCATATATTAGTATACTGCCATCTAGAATGATTATACGGCAATCTGAAGAGCTTTAACAATTAAAAGTTTCAATAAATTAAACTTTGTCACACAAAATCTATTTCAGTCACTACATAAACTATTATTCTGTTCCAGACCCTTACAAATATTTACGAATATGTATCTATGTTGAAAGCTCTTTTTGGAAAAGCATGTAAACACACATACATATACAAGTTTATCTGAAAAATACTCTCACATAATGATGAAAGTTAAACGCTTTCCGGTTTCATGAAAGCCCGTACACTGTGTGTATCTAATCTAGTGTATCTAGTTTACAATTTATGTCAAACTCTGTACATTAGCGCAATTCACTAACTTATTAACTACAAATATCGGTAGTTATATTGTCATACGACATATCGCTCATTTACTTGTATAGTGTCATAACTCAAAATACGTCGTTTTTGGGTAAACAATACGGAGTTATTTGTTATATCCTGCTTTATATTGTATCAAAAATACGTATTAATATCTTTTAAACTCTCCGTTTGAGAAGGGAACACGCCATTATAACATTTTCTACTCACGGGCCTTTTTCAACGTAAACCAAGTTTCAATTGTAAACTTTAAACAGGTTTTCTGTAAAATCAAAATGTAACATTTTTCTAAAGAATTTTATTCTTTTAAAAAATCGTTAACTTATCAACAAATAATTTGTTGAAGTTAATAAAAACGAAATTTGTCTACTTTTCATATAATTTCCAAATAAACAAACTTTAAGGACTGGTAACTCAAAAAAATATAATAAATTACACCGCTCAACACTCATTTTCCGGTTCTCCAAATTTTTCCATCACGTCCAGATTTTTAGTTATTCATGGTTGAAAATGCGAAAAAGGACGATTTTTGCATTATTTGAAAGCCTGCACAGCAGCCATTGAGTGGAATACAAATCTGGTATAAAGCGCAAAAGAATAATTTGTCTTTGGTCTCCAACATAGAAAACAATTTTTTGGTAATTATTGCGTTTAGTTGGGTTACAATTGCGTTTCAAAATGACTCTGTTAAAATTATCATTTTTGTATATTTTTCAAAGAAAAACTAAAAAAAATAAATATTTTACAAATTTAAGTTTTCTGTGTTATTTTTCGTATAAACCGAAAGATATCTTTAATGGGTTTAAAAGTCTATAAGAAAGAATGAACTTTTGCCTAAATTTTGAGCTCATTACAGTAAAGATTGATCATCTGGTTTTTGTTTTAGACCCTTTTAAAAATAATGATTTTTCTAATTTTTTTCACAGTGTTTTTTAAAAATACATGTTTGGCCAATAATAGTGCAACAACTTCAAATTTTTTTGATCATATATTTGAGATCATAGTTCAATTCTACTCTAACGCTTTATACCAGATTTTTATTCCACCCAGTGGCTGCTGTCCAGGCTTTCAAAAAATGCAAAATTCGTGAATCAGCGAGTCAAAATCTTTAAAAATTTTGTATCAAACTTCAAACCGGAGTCAAAAACCTTCGATTTGTTGAGTGGTGTTATTAGCGCTAATAATTTTTCCAAACGTCAAATTTATATGAAAATATTCAATGATTAGAATTAATCATTGGGCGTGTTCAGCAGAGAAACCTGCTACTTAACAGTTAAGATGTAGCATGTTTTGATTAGTTGACTCTGCTGAACGCACTTTTTTGTTAATTTTGTAAAACATTAAAAAAATATGGACTTTTGTCATTAACTTTTAACGCTTGTGATATTTTACTAATTTCGCAATAACATTTTTATTTGTAAACTAGGTGGTACCTGTGAATGTAGGTATGTTAAGGGAACCATAATGAGTAATTCTGCAAAGGCACAGCGCAAGTAGTCTCATTATCTCATGGTAAGGAACGTGCAAAGTTGAAAAATGTAAAAAAATCGCTTGATACTCTCATGAAATTTTTCGTTCAAAGTTCCATATTGTTGGGTGCGTTAAAGCTATTGCTCCAAATTTAATACCGTTTAATCAGTAGACTTGGGCAATTATTTGGTGTAGGTTCAGTGGATGTGCCATCAATAAGAAAAAAGTTACATGGACCTAAATCTTTGATACCAATTTTTTTCAATTTTTAATTTTTCGAGGTTTTTTGATTGTAGCTTTTGGTGCAAACTGTAATTTTAAAATTCAAATACACATGGTAAAAGCCCTTGTAAATATGCACAATCTGAGACTGATTCGAGTGATGTGCTCGCAATGGTTACGAAGCTGCAGCTCTCCAAAGATGGGAAGAAAAAACGTGAATTTTTTAAAAAGTCTGTTTTTTGCGAGGCACACTCCCAGTTTTATTCCGAATGGTTCCGAATGCTTTGTGAACTTTATAACTTACCATTTCCCACTTGATTTACAAACGCACCCAAAAAATATTCAATTGCAAAAATTTTATGAACTTTTTAAATTTTTTGCAAAATTTCGATATTTTAGTTTTGCATTATTTGACAGCCAAATATGTATGGCTGAAAGTTGAACATGTAGAAACAATGGTATGTGCAAATATAATAAATCATGGAAAGCAACATTGATCAAAAGTTAATATTGGCGAATTCCGCGGCGTTTTTCTGTTTTTCGTTTTTTGTAAGGCACATCCAGGCCGCTTATCGAAATTTGTCAGTGAAAAGCGCGTTTGGTAGTATTTTTAATGCTTTATCTTCAATCCATTCGCACCCAAAAACAATTGACGTTTTAGTGGTTTTTGCTGGTTTTAAATTTTTGATACTTTTAAATTTAATGGTTATATAAAATCTTACATTACTTAAATGAAGTAGAAAAGAAATGTATTTTGATAGATTTTGACATGTCTTATTCAAATAATATTTCAAAATTAGTCCACTGATTTTTGCAGTCGCGAAAAATCGTTAAAATTTTTTATAACCTTGATAAAATTAGTAATAACGTTAAAATATTTCGTAATAACGTTAATATTAGCATTATTAATCATACTTTGAATAGTTTCAATATTCAGTGAAGAACAACACTGTAAAATGAGACATTTAATATTAAAAAAAAAAATAAATTCGAAATTATTAAATTTTTTTTCAAAATGTTCCCTTTAAACCACTGCTGTTTCTTACCTGTTAGTGATAGAATAATGGTGTTAACTAAGAATTTGTTGAGATTTTGTTAAAGCATTTGGTAACATTTTTCTAAAAAAAATAAAACCGCTGGAAACATTTTTATTTCCAAAATATTGGAAAATGTGCCGAAAAAAAATTGGTTAAATGCAAATATCTCGATATTTTGCAAAGATTTTATGCATGTTTGAATATGTATTTTAGCTCTGGGTAAGCATAATACAAAATGGTACGTTTGGTTAACTTCGGATAAAAAATGTAATTTTGACAATTTTTTAAAAATTTTAACTTTAAACCGCCATAGTTTTGGGTGCGATCGCTCAAATTAATGCACGCGGACGGATTTGAATTACTTATTTATAATGTTATTTACCTACAAAGTCTTATCAATGTGCCACGAAAAAAAAATCGCACTTTTTATACCCTCCACTCTAGTGATAGAGGGTATATATAAGTTTGTCATTCCGTTTGTAACACCTCGAAATATTGGTCTAGGACCCCATAAAGTATATATATTCATGATCCTCGATCAATTTTAAGACGATCTAGCGATGTCCGTCCGTCCGTCCGTCCGTCCGTCCGTCTGTCCGTCTGTCTGTCTGTCTGTCTGTCTGTCTGTCTGTCTGTCTGTCTGTCTGTCTGTCTGTCTGTCTGTCTGTCTGTTGAAAACACGCTAACTTTTGAAAGACTTTACGGAGGCTCCTGAAGTTTGGCATATATGTTGGGCATTTACCTGGTCAGGTTGGTATTGCAATCCAGCGAAATCGGTCCAGTGGTTCAAAAGTTATAAGCAAATGAGTGAATTTCGGCAAGGGTTTTTCTGGAATTTACGAGATAAAACACACGGTAACTTTCGAACGGCAATTCTGAGGGTACTGAAGTGTGGCATATATATTTGCCCTTCCTCTGGTCCAGTTCGTTTTAAATTTCAGCCAAATCAGTCCAGTGGTTCAAAAGTTATTAGCAAAACCGTAAATTTCAGATTCGCCTCACCTTAAATTCACGTGTTGAAACCCCGTTAAACAGGTTTTAAAAACATTGGTAAGTCACAAAAATATTTTACAACGCATTTTTGTCACTCAAAAATATTTTTACACTAAAAGAAAAAAAAATACACTCTTAAAAAATTTTACACTCAAAAAAAAATTTACACTCAAAAAAAAATTTAGTAAATTATTATTTTTTTTTTTTTCAAAAATTAGTTAAAAAAAAAGTTTTTTTAAGCAAAATAAAATATTTCTAATCAAAAATGTTATTTTTTCACTCTAGAAAATTTACTATAACATTGTGGAGGGTATTCATAGATTCGGCCAAGTCGAATTTAACTTTTCTACTTGTTTTTTTCTTAAATATTAAAAGTTAATGACAATTGCTCATATATATTTTTTTTACGGTTTTGATTTATTTTTTCAGTTAAAAATACTTTTTTAATAAATTTGTTTGTTTATTTTCTTGAATAAGGTAAAAAAAATAAAAATAATTTCAATAAAAAAGCTAATATATCAGTTTGTGATTAAATGTAGCATAATTTTTTACAATACCAAAGTTGAGAAGCGCTCAGTCAGTCAGGTGACTGAAATGTCAATAATCAAGACGTTCAGCAGAATGTTGAGTAGCAGCTTTCTCTGCTGAACACCATCATTGATTAACTTTTTATAAATTACCAGTCCTAAAGTTTTTTTTTTATAAAATTCCCATCAGAGTTTTCCAGGGAATTCTCGGACCCAAACACTAGTTCCCATAAAAAAATAAAAACCGCAAAAAAGTTTTTAAAACCGCTACATTCGAGCAAAAACTAATACAATTGGCAACAGTGTTAACATTTTATTCTGGTAATGTCAATTTTTCCTCTGAAAAAATGCATTTATATAAAGTATTCAAAAAAAAATAGTCAAAAAACAAAAAAAAAATAATTTTGAATGTATTTTGTGTGGTATACTCAAAGAAAAATTCTTCATCATATTGATGATACGGTTTCATAAATTTTAATGACAAATTTCTTCATATTGATGAAGATTTTCTTCAATATGATGAAACATGTTATCGAAATTGAGAAAACAAATGATGACACATTTCATCATGCCATCAAAAAGTGTCATCAATATGCCTTTCAAATTTGTTTTTTAAATAAATAAAATAATACTAAAACAAGTAAGAAAATTATAGTCGGTCAAGACCGACCATATAATACCCTACACCAGAGTTTCCCGGACCATGGGTCCCAAGTTCAAACATGGACTGATTAGATCAATATTTTGTCAAATCTTTAATAAGTGTAAAAAGCAATCACTAATCAAATTTGAGTGGAATAGGCTTCTTTTTGTTGACAATAAATCGCTTCAACTGAATATCGGGCGAAATTTCCACATGGGACCTAAGTCCAAAATGGTCCGATGATAATTAGATTTGATAAGGTTATTAAAGTACGCGTTTAACATACACAAACAGAATTTTAATTAAATATTTTCTATTTTCATGAAAATTGAGAGATTTATGTGAAAATCGGGAAGGTGGTTTGTATGGGGGCTACTAGAAGAACTGGTTCGATTTCTTTAAAATTCGGAATGGTGATTTGTGTGTATAAAACATTAATTCCTGCCAAATTTTGAAAAGATACCTATTAAAATGCGACTATTAGAGTCATTTGAGCCAAAACTAAAGAGGACCTTTGTATGGGGGCTAGGTCTAAATATGGACCGATTTTTTCCAATTTCAATAGGCTTCGTCCTTGGGCCAAAAGAGGCTTAAGTTTTAAATTTCAAGTCAATTGATCGAGAATTGCGACCTGTATCGTGTTTACACCGTTTACATGGACAGACAGACGGACGGACAGACGGACGGACGGACGGACATCGCTAAATCGAATCAAAAAGTGATTCTAAGTCGATCGGTATACTTAAAAGTGGGTCTAGGACCAATATTTCGGGTAGTTACAAACATCAGCACAAACTCATTATACCCTGTACCACAGTGTGGTGTAGGGTATAATAAATAAAACTATTTAATAAATATATTAAAAATGTTGGTGATTTTTCGCAAATGTTATAAATAAGTTAAATGTTGGTGTCTTCTGATAGGTACCCAGCAAAACTTAGATTACCAAATAAGGTATAAAATAAGGTATAAGATCTCTTATCTTATACATTGCAGCATTGATGATTTTAACAGGGGATGAGACTCAAAGTAATGCATACGAGTAAGGTATATAATATAGCATACCAGAACGTAATATATAAGGTGTTACGAGTAGTGAAAAAGTAATTTTGTATTAAATTTACTCACGTGATCGTAAGTGAGTGTAAGTAGATAAAATATGCTCGTGTGTGAGTATGTGTCATTAGAAAATTCCTGTCGTGAGCCCATCTCTAGTTTAAACTTATGCATTTTTATATAAAATATTTATTTTTATGTTATTGTAATACATTATGCATCCAATTATAAATAATGCATTATTTCAAACTCTGAAATAATACATAATGTAATCAAATATAAGTCATCCATGATTTAATGTTTAGAAATAATAAATATGAAATACATTTTTTCCAATAATCATGCATTACGTAACAAATTATTAGTAAAGCATTATTTTTCACTTTAAAATAATACGTTGTGGAATAAATGTTTCGTAAGACATCCTAAAATAATGCACCAAATAAGGTATATACATTACCTGGTAATGTGTTACATAATCACCACCCATTACCAAAGTTTTGCTGGGTAGTCATGAGTTTGTGATAATTTTCAAATAATTGAGATATGACGTCATAATATAAATAAAATTTTTAAAACAAAAAAAAATAAATAATTCTTGAGGGAGTTTTAGAAATTGCATTCGGTGCTTGAAATTTTTTCACCAAAATGACCGAAAAAATTTATTTTTGTTATCTATACAACATTGCCCATATCGTGGTGGGATGGACTTTTTTTGTCCAAAAAAAGTTATAACCCTAGTGTATATGTAAAGACTCAATAGCCCTGTTTTTTGCAGACCGGATTAAGATTAGGATTAACTCTATTTAGTTAAAAAATGGATCAAATCAAGTCCAGAAATTTTTTTTATATTTTTTTTTTTTTGAATTTAAATCCAATTAGTTAATATAATCAGGAAAAAAATTAAGCGTTGTTCAAAATTTAAAGCAGTATAAATAAATTTGAGTTAATCCTAGGATTTAACTAAATTTATTTTTCATTCTTTGCATTTGGACAAAGCTTAATTTGTTTTTCTGTTTATATTTACTAACTAGCTGGCCCGGTCCGCGTTGCTGGCCCAAATATAAGATTTCGTCTCGCTTCAAATGTATAGCCCTGCAAAAAATGTAATGAATTTCTTGGCTTAGAAAAATTTGTGGGCGTGGTTTTAAAGACCCGATTACGCAGATAATCATCTTGAAATTATATTTTAGGAACTAAAAAAAATTACCAGGTCTTAGACTTTGCGATCTGTACATATTTAAAACTTCTTTGGTATTATTACGAACAACACAAAAATAAATTACGCATATCCTTCGTTCTTATCGTGAGCTATTGTCTGGAGTTCAAACAAACCTTTATAGTTTTCCCGAATTTTCAATTTTCCCGGGACACTTTTCTCATTTATATTTCCTTAAAAACCTAATTGGAATTGGAACATAAAAAAATCGGTCCGGTGTGCTAAGTTAAACTTGTATATATGTTAACAATACCCAAGGATTTAAAATCATTTTTACCAAGTTTAAGCGGAATCTATTAAGAACAATTTTTTTTTAATCGAATTAGAGTAAAAATTAATTTTAGATATATCGAAAAAAGTGGACGACGACAATTTTTATTTCCGAACAATTATATGGACTATTACTAACATTAAAAAAAAAATAGCCAAATCGGTCCAGGCGTTCTCAAGTGTTGCAAATTTTAAGGATATTGAAAAATGTTGGCTTTGAAGTGCTGGAGGACAATAATTATTTCCGTAAAATCCGTACTTGGACTATAATGATCATTAAAGAAAAAAATTACCAAATCAGGCAAGTCGTTCTCCGATTTTAGATGTATTGAAAAAAGTTGGTGTGGACAATTTTTTCTTTCCGTAAAAACCTTAGTTGTACTATCACGAACGTCAACAAATTCTACTAATAGCCAAATCGGTCCCGCCGTTCTTCAATTTTAGATATATCGAAATAAAAGTGGGCGTGAACAATTTTTATTTTCATTTAAACCTAAGTTGGTCTACGGCGAGCATTTGAAAAAAAGTTTAGCCAAATCGATCGAGCCGTGCTCCGATGTTAGATATATCAAAAAAAGGAGGCGCAAAGTGGGCGTGATTTATTTATTTCTGAAAAAACCTAAGTCAAACATTTAAAAAAAAAATAAGACGAACATTAAAAAAAATATTTAACAAATCGGTCAGTTCTGAAGGGTCAGTTACCTACGAACTACATTTTATTTTTATTTATATTTTATTATTCTAGAATCTCAAATAATTAATTATATATCTTATTTTTCTATAGAGCACATTTTATATATTCGAAAAAAAGAGTGGGTCGACAACTTTTCTTACCGTAAATAACTTATTTAAATTTAACCAACTCGGTCCATCCATTTAAAAGTGGGCGTAGAAATGGAAAATTGTTCTTTCCGAAAAACCTTAGTTGGACTATGACGAACACTAAAAACAAAATTAGACAAATTGATCCAGCCATTACATGATTTATAATATAAATATTGGGAAAAGTGAGCGTAAATAGGCGTGGACAATTTTTCATTCCATAAAAATCTTTTGTGGACTATAACCAAATCGGTCTAGCAGATATAGTTCTTTCGATACATAGAAAAAAGTGAGCGTGGGAAATTTTACTATCCGTAAAAACCCTAGTTGAATTATGACGAACATTTTCATCAAAAATTAGCCAAAGTGTGCGTGGTCTATTTCTTTTTTCGTAAAAACAAAAGTTGGAATATGATGAAAATTCATTTAAAAAAATTTTGTCAAATCGGCCCAGCCATTCTCAGATTTTAGATAAATTGGAAAAGTGGGTGTAAAAGTGGGCGTGGTCGATTTTTCTTTCAGTAAAAACTTAAATTGGATTACTACGAACATTTAAATAAAAAATTACCCAAATCGGTGCAGCCGTTTTCCGATTTTAGATAAATCAAAAAAAGTGGGCGTAAAAGTGGGCGTGGTCAATTTTTCTTTACGTAAAAACCTAAGTTGGACTATGACGAACATTTCAAAAAAAAAAAATTGTCCAAATCGGTCCAGCCGTTCTCAACTGATGCTGTTACCAACGAACGACAATTGATTTTTATTTATATAGATTGTATGTAATTTCAGAAAAAAATTACAAAAAAAAATTCTGGACTTGATTTGACCCATTTTTTAACTAAATATAGTTAATCCAAATCGTAATCCGGTCTGCAAAAAACAGGGCTAATATGTTTTGTTGTATACATTCATACATATATATTTTAAAACATTGGCTTATGGGGGTTTTGTAGACACTAGGGTGCGCCAAAAATGTCAACTTTCGATTTTATACCGTCACTCCCCCTAGAAATATTCGTTTTGGTATCAAAACACACTATGCAAAAAATTATGGCGATCGCTTGAGGGGAAAGGGTGCCTCAAACGCCTTGAAAATTGAGAAATATGTCAAATTTGACCATTAGATAAAAAAAATTTTTTTTTTTTGTTGTTATTCAATTTCGCCAAAAAAAATTTTTTTGTATTAGGTTTAATAAGAACTACTTACAAAAAAAATATAAGCTCTCCACTACATCGCTTACCCATTTTAACTTGCAATACAAAAAAGGGCAGTTATTTTTAGGGGTACCCAAAAGTAACATTTTTACATTTTTGAAAATTTTATTAAAAAAAAAAATTAAAAATTAAAATCGCTCTCCACCAGTTTTTTATATATATTACAAGGTTGGCAATCGAAACGAATAACGGTATCGATATCGGTATTGGTATCGTTTTTTTATTTATTTCGGTATCGGTATCGGTTACGGAATTTGAGTTGAATCGGTTACGGTATTACCGATACCGAAACGTCAATACCGGTACGTACCGGTATTATCGAAAAAAAATGCTAAAAACATAAAAAAACGTATAAAAACATAAACATTTTTTTTTTATTTAATTTAAACACTAAACACGTATTTATATTTAGCATTTTTGCTAAATGCCCTCTAAAATGTGAAAAAAATTAAAAGAGCGTTTTAAGGGGTTTCGGCGGGGGACGTTGTTGGACTACAACCACAAAAGGGGACGGGCCGAGGAATCTGTAATTTGTTTAAGAAAAATATGTAAAAACAAGTAGAAAAGTTAAATTCGACTTCGCCGAATCCATGAATACCCTCCACAATGCCCTTTGAAAATGATAGTTAATTTTCTAACGTGAAAAAAAATTAAAAATTTTTGAGTAAATATATTTTATTTTGAGTAAAAAACTTTTTTTTTTAATTTTTGAAGAAGAAAAAATTAAAAAAATTTTTTTTTTTTTTTTTTTGAGTGTAAATTTTTTTTTTATTTTGGACTGCATCGTGTCCTCCATAGACGACGGCCACACGGACATTCATAGAGTGTCTTAGAATCGATCATGACAATAATTCCGTGAATTTTCGAACTTTTTGCGGCGTTTTGTAACTGTGGATGAAACATGGTTCTATTACATCACTCCGGAGACCAAGCAGAGGTCTAAACAATGGGTTTCTTCGGGTGAACCGGCTCCGAAAAAGGCCAAGGTAAATTTGTCGGTCAATAAAGTGATGCCAACAGTTTTTTGGGATGTACGCGGAATAATCCACGTCGATTAATCGACGTGGATTATTCCATGGAATGGAAATCTTCGGATAACAATTGATCTTTTTCGAATTATATACAATTGATCTTTTTTTAATAACAATTAATCTTATCCAAACTACAATTAGTCTTTTTGGAATTACACTTGATATTTTTCGAATTACTATTGATCTTTATGTAACTACAATTCAAATCTCCGAATAAAAATTTATCTTTTTTGAATTACAATTAGTCTTTTAAAATTTCAATTGTAATTACAAATATCAATCGTAATTCGAAAAATATCAATTGTAATTCGAAAAAAGTCAATTGTATTTTGAAAAATATCAATTGTGATTTGAAAAAGATCAATTATAATTCGAAAACATAATTAGAGCCTTCGAATTACAATTGGTCTTTTTCGAATTCCAAATAATCTTTATGTAATTAAAATTGTAATTTCCCAATAACAAATGATCTTTTTCGAATTACAATAGGTCTTCTTCAAATTACAGTTGATCTGCATTCTAATTTTCGAATTATAATTGATCTTTTTCGAATTAAATACAATCACATTAAACAAGATTTTTGCGTATATTGTGCGAGAACTAATAATATTTTACCAAGCGCTTGCATAATTATACCTAACTTTGCAAACGTTTCTAAAAATTTCCTTTGAGCTTGCATAATTTTACTAACTTAAAGATAAAACAAGCAAACGCTTGGTAAAATGTTATAAGTTTTTGCATAATATACGAAAAAATATTGTTTAACGTGATTCCTCCCAAGCGCTTGGCAAAATATTTTTTTGCGTGTAGTGTAGAGATAAGCCGTTATTTTTAACCTATAGAGCAGTGCTGCCAGGCTTTTCTTGTGAAAAATCGTCAAAATTTGGAAAAAAATCGTCAAAATCGTCAAAAGTCTTAAAAAAAGTCGTCAAAAAATCGTCACTCTAAAAAATGTTAATAAACACATTTTTTTATATATTAAAATTTTTAAACGCACAGTAAAATTTTTTTCTATCCACTTTTGTTAAATGATTTTTTTTTTAAATTTACGTACACTAAATATTTTTTAGCTAAATAAAAAGGAATTTTCTTTTAAAACAAGTGACAAAATAGTTGAAACTTTCAACTATTTTTTCAACTTGAAAGCCATTCGATTTTTCATTTCATTAAATAAATATCATTAAATCTTAAACAAATAAAATTTCTTACATTTATTTTTACTATAGAAAACAAACTACAAGTGTTATTTGTTTTAGAACTTTAGACACCGTTAAGACCCACGGACACTTTTTTCAGATTTTAAAAGGATATACATTTAAAAAAAATTTTATTATCAAACATTTTTTGTCAAAAAAACTCACCTTTTTAGAGCTAAGAATAAGCCTTCGAAAACACTCCAAAAAATTGACTCACAAGAGCTTAAAATGAACGTATCAAGTATTTTGTTTAAAAAATTATTCGATAAAGACTCCAATTATTCTCAGAGTTTTAGTTTTGGAGTCTAAAAAGGGGGTTCCTTTGGATGAATCGTTTTCATACAAAAATTTTAAATATTTGCGTCATTTTTGGAGTCACTAGGTGCCCATACACTTGCAGTCTCGTTGTACAGCTTGCTGGATAGACATGTGCATTTTGTTTTTGTAATGGTCGTCCAACCAGCCCATATCGATCAAAATCACGTTTTCATCCAGCAAATTGTACAGCATGCAGTATCGTGTATGGCCCCCTACTAGAGTGTGTGGTTGTTCACTGGGAATTCAAATATTAAAAAAAAAAGATTTCTCATCTAAAAATAGCAACAATTAAAATTTAATTAAAAGAATAATCATTTATTTTTTCATACAGAGCAAAAATTAATGTAAAAGTTGTAAATTTTGATTTTTGTGAATAAAAGTAGAGTTACAAAAAATCGTCAAAATGTATGGGAATCAAATCAGAAAATCGTCAGTCGTCGTTTTGCAAAATTTCATGAAAAAATCGTCAAAATGACGAAAAATCGTCACTTCTGGCAGCACTGCTATAGAGTTCCTTTATGTTATTTGATACACTCTGTTAGTAATACACTCTTAAGGGCTCGTTAATCAACTGGCAAAGTAATCAAGTAAGATCTTACGTGATAATCAAAATGCATTAGATTTTTACTTAAGATGTTACTTCGTTCAGTAATCGTTTACATGTATTGCCATATGACAAAAACGAACAGCTGATTTGTAGTGTCCGACCGAACGTTCGGGTTCGGTTACGGAGTTCGGCAAAAAGTGACGTTCGTCCACTGTTCGGTGTTCGGTCAAATTTTTGCCGAACTTTACCGAACACCGAACTTTTGTATGTATTGCATTTTATCGTCTTAAAATTAAGCCATATTACCAGTACAACTACTTTACACCTGCAATCGGGCTATTATTAAAAAGAAATATTTTTTTTTCCAAAAAAATCAACTTGAGCTATATTTGCCCACTTTTTTAAGTATACAACTAATAAAAAAACACATTTTTAGTTGTTTTTTCATAATTATTTGCAAAAACAACTTTTTTTTTAAATAAATAAAAGTTCGGGTACGGGTTCGGCCGAACTTTGCAAAATTTACCGAAGTTCGGGTTCAGTTACGGGTTCGGTCTGAAAAAGTGCGTTCGGTCGGACACTACTGATTTGTTAGCAATACTTTTGTTGCGTTACCAGTTGAGTAACGAGCCTATTAAACGTAAAAATATAAAACAAAAATTGTTTTCATGATTAAAAAAAAATTATTTGAGTCAAACGTATCGAGTAATCACTTTAAAAATACCGTGTAGTCAATACTACTCAATTGTCAAAAGTATCAACTATTTACAACACTAATGTTTTTATTTTTTAACGCTCTTTATTTTAAACCACAGTACATGAGTAGTAGGTTCACAGAGGTGCATTTGATGAGTGTAAGTATTAGTGACAGCACACGGTGTAACCACAGACTATATACAGACTCGACAGTAGAGTTTTACAAGAAAAAATGGGGAAAAACTAAGCGATTTTAGGAGAAAACACAGCGGTTTTTAGTCCTTTTTACGCTAACATGGCAACACTTTCTACGACTTAGGAGTAAGTGAAACAACAAAAACCGATCTGGCATCCATTTTTCTTATGGCGCGTTATATCAGTTATCTCTTTCTAACCTAATTCGTAGAATAATTTGAAAATATTAACCATATGGTTAAAGAATACTTTTTTGACACCTGTCACTTATGTCGAGTCTGTATTAGTCTGTGGTGTAACTTTTGACGTTTCATACAAAACGTAAACAAACAACATAAATACATACACAAAAGCTCACACGTAGGCACAAATACACTAGGCAGCGATCATAATTCTGTACTAAAAACCATGCCACCATATTGGAAAGTACGAAATTAGCACCATTGTTTGCTTACTAGTCTGTACTGTGTTTTAAACTCTTTATATTATTTAACGCTCTTTATTTTACGCTCTTTAACATTAAACATGACAACTCACGCAACTTCTGTACGGTTATATTAACATAAGCAAAAAATGGAATAGTTAATGCAGTTTGTGTTGTCTTGCTTGGAATTTTCTTCTTTTACACATTCTTTAAATGTGTATTAAAATGGGCCGGAATTCAACAATAAATGTCAGTCATTGTAATCTTTTGTTTATATTTGTATAACATTTTTATCTTGCTATTTTTAAGAACATACATATTCTATTATTAGTTTTGGTGTTTTTTTTTTGGATTTTGATTTGGCACTAAACCTATAGATTTCAAGTCTATAGTTTTCTTTAGGCCTGTCAGACCAGCTCAATGGCTGCCATAACCAGGTTCTTCAAATAATACGTCCAATCGCATTTTGTATGTATATTAAAAAGTTGGCATACGTGCAAATTGCAACACCAGGTTCAAATAGGGACAATAAAAAACATTACAAAAAAAAAATTTCGACCAACATTAATTTCAAAAAACATGTGTTTAAAAAAGAATGGCAAAAATGCAGGAACAAAAAAACAAAATAGTTGTCATTCTTTATTCCTCTATGTTCTAACTCACTTTTTTTGTCTTTGGACGTTTAAATGGATATAGAAAATAATGGTACATTTGGAACTGTCCAAATAAATAATAGATGTTGTTGAAGAAATAAAAATTGTGGCTTTTCTTACGACGCCACATTCTATTTCAGTTTCCCAAACAATGGTTGAACTTGGGAGTTTTTCATCTGATTTTTGGTAAGTGGTAGTGGCAAAATTAAAGGTAGTGCAAACGCTAGCTGTGGTAGCGATGAAGCTGCCACAACTTTTTCTTCTTTTACAGCTGGTGTTGATGATGGCTACTTGGCTTTTTACTTAAATGTAAAATATACATCGTCGAACTATATTCAATAAATGCCAACTCGAAAAAGCTTACTGTTCAGGAGAGCTAAAAAACTAGTTATTTCGCGTATTATTGCAAAAATAAACAATGTACCTTCCACAAGATGGTTTAAATATTCTAAACAATTTTTACCTATGCAAAAATTTTCATATTTTGCACTTGTTTGCATATTTTTGAGAGATGGCATTTATTACTATATCAAAAAACAAATATTTTTTTAGAGTTGGCATATTTTGTCGGAAAATAAAAATACATTTTTTTTTGGAAAAATTTAAAAATTTATTTTTTTTTGGTTTTTGTTATCCTTAGTACGGTAATTGCAAAAACTGAACAAAAAATTAAAAATCTTTGCATATTTTTAAAAGTTACTAGCTCCGAAAGCCTTTTAATCTCAGGGTGGTCAACTTTGGCACTCTGTAACTCACGCTGTATTGCAATAGGGTCACTCCAAACCAGCTATTTTGAAAGCTTATATCATTGACTTTATTTGCCCCATCCATAATGTTTCAATCTGATAAATAGTTTGAAAGTTACATAAATATTAGCAATTTTTTTTTTTGCAAACACTATTTACCGATATTTTTAAAATGGCAATATCTCGAGAACCAGTCATTATATATCAAAATCTTTACAAGATTCGTGTTTAGCATGGCAAATGCAATAAGATATGTGGTCTAATTTTTTTTTAAAAAATTTTTGAAAAATTTTTGGAAATTTACAATGGGAGTTGGCATTTATTTTCACCAAAAAAATATGTACTTTGAGTTAGCAGAATAACAAAAATGGATGTAAAACGACAACAAATGATTTTTTTGCTCTGAAATTTTTATGACAGATAGGTATTACATAGGGGAGCTATTTGCCATCGGAAACTCATTTCCGTCAAATTTGAGTTGGCATATTTTGAATATAGGTTCACGACATACTAAAATCAATTTGAGACTGAGAATTACAGCCCTATTTTGGGTTTTGGTCACCTACTTAGCGCTTATTTTTTATGGCCCAGCGATTTTTGTTTTTAATACCCTTAAACCACAGTATGGGGGATACTCACTTTGTCATTCTGTGTGTAACGCAGCGAAATATCGGTCGGAGACCCCATAAAGTATTATTGATTCATGACAGATTTTGAGAAATTTCATGAATATACGTTCGTCTGTGGAAAGCACTATGCAGTCCCAACTAAAAGAGCGAGACTCCTAAAGTTTAGCATGAATATGTCATATGATTATAGTTTGGTTATGTTCGGAAATAGGCGAAATCAAACCAGGGGAAAAAAGTTCCCCTTTGAAAAACCTAACTAAAAGTAATTTGTGTTTGCTTCGTAATCTGCACTTCTGCCATATGTTCTTAAAAAAGAACCATCAAAAAATGAAAATTTCCGAATTTTTTTGGTGTTCTAGATTTTACATCCGAATTTCTTTTTCTTTTGTTTTACATAAATAAAATTTGGTGAAAGTGAAACGAATGCAGTTTTTTCCAAATAATTTTTTAAATTTTTATTATTCGATTTCAACTTCGAATGAAAACCTGATCAACAAAATACTTAACTTGATTTCATGCGATTCAGAAATTTTCATTTGAATTGAAAAGTTGTGAAAGACAGAACAGAGGCCGTAGTTTTATATTTTTTTGTGCGTCTTCAAAATACCTCAAATTTGTTGAACAGTGTTAAGATTTGGAACAGGTTTTAAGCCGATGTCTTAATAAATCGTGTTGTTTAGTTTCAACATTATCATGTTGTAGATGATAGTCATGATGACGAAACAAAATTTTTTTTTTTTTATTTTCGAAAAAATTAGCAAAATTTTTTACAATAATGTTTAAAATTCAATTAAAAAATTAATTCTATAAATTAAATATTTAATTAAAATTAATTTAAAAAAAAAAAAAAATTTATTAACATAAAATAAAAAATTCAATTAAATTATTAATTGAATCAATTAAAATGTTTAATTGAAGTTAAATTTAAAATCAAGTCCATTTTTAATTGAAAAAAAAATTGCGATATTTTTTTCTGTGTTACATTCCAAACGGAAAAACAATAAACAGCGAATATTATGCCAACTTACTGGACCGATTTAACAAGGATTATAAAAAAACGACCCCATATGGCCAAAAAAAAAGTTATTTTACATCAAGATAATGCACGGGTGAAGTCTCAATGGTAAAATTCCATGAATTGGGCTACGAACTGGTACCGCCATATTCTCCGGATTTAGCCCCCAATGATTATTATTAACTATGTCCAAACCTAAAGAAATGGCTCGGTGGAAAGAGATTTAGCTCCAACGATGAAATTATTGATCAAACAAATACCTTTTTTATGGTCCTCGCAAAATCCTATTTTTTGGAAGGGATACAAAAATTGGAGAAACTTTGGACTACGTGCATTGAGTTAAAAGGAGATTATGTTGAAAAATATTTTTTTTTGCAAAAAAAACTGTGCTTCATTCGAAGAGTCACGGAATTATTGATCTGCCCTCGTATATTAGGGTGTCCAGTCGATTAATTCTGGTTCGATCACAGAAAAAAAATATTGAAAAAAAAAAACAATTTGAGTAATGACTTGGTTAAATTAAAAAAAAAAAAAAAAATTAATTGACGCAATTAAAAATTTGCTCAAAAATAAAAGAAAAATTTGAGTAAATAAATTATTATAACTTTAATATTTTTTAGTTTGTGGAATTCTCTCTTCCCTGTCTAGACAAGATCACATTTAAAAATATTGGAAACAAATTTTTCGCTAGCCATGGGACTTTTAAGTAATAAAAAATCACGAAATTGTAACTTCATTAGCAATTTATTTCTACGAGTTAAGCCACTTCAAAAAGCTATACTCTTGCTAGTACTCCAAATGCCTCCCCCGAAGACCTTTAAATATCAAAAAAATTGGGCACCCACATCGCGGATTAAATAAAAATCCAAAAAAAAACTATACTATACGAAAGGGTTCAGAAAGTTTCTATTAGGAGTCAAAATGGCTCTATAAAAATATCGTAGAAATCAATCATTTTGTTCTGCTCCCGCATCGCGGTTGAAGTATAGCTTTTTTGGAAATTTTTACTTAATCCACTACGTATGTGCCCAAAGATTTTTTGATTTTTATAAAACTTCGGGGAGACATTTGGAGTACTACTTTTCATTTACAAAAATAAAAAAATTTACAAACTTTCAATTAATTTTTTTTTTGGTAAAAAAACATGTTTTTAGGAAAAACCGTTTTAATACCGGTACGTACAGATACTGAAGGAAAAGGTTTTTGGATACCGGTATCCAATACCAAAACTGAGTTTCGGTATTGGTATTGGTACCGGTATTCAATTTAAAGGGTTTTGAAACGGATAACGGTATTGAAAAGGTATCGATTGCCAACATTGATATATTATAAAGATAAAAAATGTGAAATATTATAAATATCCGTTCGGCAGTTTTTCTTTTATAGCGACTTGAAGTTAGCGGATTTCAAGGAAAATTGATTTTTTGCTGTATTTTCTTTAATTTTGAAGTTATTATTTCGTTTTAAACAAAATTTACGAAATTGGCTTTGCAACTGATTTAATTGGATCATAAATTTTAGTAAGTAAATAATTTTTGCAGGACAGCATTAACCCTTGTAAACCCGGGTCGAAGATGACCCACAGGGCAAATATTCCCCATTGTATGCCGGCTTTTATATTTTTATTAAATATAATAAAATTAATCTGTAAAAATAAATGTTTTAGTCCAAGTTTATTTAAATCTTCATGTGAAAAAACAATGTTTTTAAATTATAGCGCATTTTTTATATACGGTGGGTGACAATACAATGAAACTTTTCTAAAGTAGATCCAATTTGTTAAAAACAAATTAAACGTTATTTTAAAGTGACTCACTTTAAGTGAGTATTATTTTTAAAAATGTTATTAATGTAATTTATAAAGCTTTAATTTAAGTTAAATAGCGTGCAGATTGAGCAAATATTAAATGAAATACGCGTGTTGCGCTGGAAAATGAAATTATTTATACACATTTTTTTTAGAAAATTATTTAAGAATATTTTGAAGTCGATTTTTTCTAAATTCAAAGAAAAAAAAAGAAAAAATTGTCCATTAGCTTTTCTTTAGTCATCAACAAATTTTTTCAACAACCCAAACAAAAAATCAAATTTTTTAAATAAAGTAGAAGAAATCATGAATGCTTAATGTGTTTGATACAATCAAAAAATATTTCATCATATTTATGAAAAGCTTCATTAAATATACAAAAACTTCATAAAAAGGGTTAAATTCTTTAAGTGCATACACGATGAATAGCTAAAACTATTTCCATTTACTAATTTCATGAAATAGTAAAATAGCTTAAAGAATAATAGCTTAAAGAATAATATTTCCAAAGTGGGACATAATTGACCCGAGTTTACATGGGTTAAAGCTAAACTGTAAAAATTACTAACTAACTAAAATTTATGATCCAATTTAATTATTTACAAAGCCAATATCGTCAATTTCGTTTAAAACGTAGTAATAAGTTCAAAATTAAAGAAAATACAGCAAAAAATCAATTTTCCTTGAAATCCGCTAACTTCAAGTCGCTATAAAAGAAAAACTGCCGAACGGATATTTATAATATTTCACATTTTTTATCTTTATAATATATATAAAAAACTGGTGGAGAGCGATTTTAATTTTTAAAATTTTTTTTTAATAAAATTTTCAAATATGTAAAAATGTTACTTTTGGGTACCCCTAAAAATAACTGCCCTTTTTTGTATCGCAAGTTAAAATGGGTCAGCGATGTAGTGGAAGCTTATATTTTTTTTTTTGTAAGTAGTTCTTATTAAACCTAATACAAAAAATTTTTTTTTGGCGAAATTGAATAACAAAAAAAAATAAATTTTTTTTTCATCTAATGGTCAAATTTGACATATTTCTCCATTTTCAAGGCGTTTGAGGCACCCTTTCCCCTCAAGCGATCGCCATAATTTTTTGCATAGTGTATTTTGATATAAAAACGAATATTTTTGGGGGGAGTGCCGATCTCTAGCATAATTTTTTTTTTACCCATACAACTTTGGCGCACCCTAGCACATTGGTTCCAAATCAAAATCTAGCTGGACAAAAGTCCAAAAATTAGTGTCCTTAAAATTGGGAATTAATAGTGCTAGGGGCAAGCTAAGGGTGTGTTCTGATCAAACTAATAACCATTTTTTGGAATTAGGTCTTTAACTTTGTTAAATATGCGAATGAAATACCATTTTTGGTATCCAATATTAAAAAAAAACTATATATATTTAAGTGTTCAACTAATAACATCATATTATCCATGTTACATCAATGGTTTCAAAACGGTTTATGTACAAGAAAGCTACAGATTTATACTTAATCTGGACATTAATAAGAAATTTATTATCGATCTTCTTCTTATATTTTTTGTACTTTGAAGTATGGTCAATAATAACAATATTTTTAAGGACTTATGAAACTTTCGCAGCTTGCCAAAACCGAATCCAGGCATATCATGTCGAATTACTACATACAACTTATGGGTAATTTATTACTGAACGTTGTCATGCAGACATTTCTTGCAGGTTTTTGCAGGTTTAAAATTAATCACAGTTTTTATGAAAATAGATTTTCGCCTAAAATTTTTTTTCTAAATAAAGTATCGAATTTTTGTAAGTTTTTAATAACTTTTAAGTATTATAGTTATGCTTAGCTTAAATAAAGCATTAAATGTGATGATTCCTATTAAACCGCGGCCAACTACACACTTCGACTTAATTCAAAAATGTCCCTCCGTCTGTCCTTCTGTCCGTCTGTAGAGGACACGATACAGTCCAAAATAAAAGAGCTAGACTTCCGAAATTTGGCACGAATATGTCTTATATTCCTAGGCAGGTTAAGTTTGGAAATGGATAAAATCGGACCAAGGGGAAAAAGTTCCCCCTTGGAGAACTAAACCAACCTAAGAAAAATAACATTTTTTGCAGAGTTTTTTGTACTTTTGCTAAGCAAAATGCAACATTCTTCTCTCCGATGAAGTTCGAAATCGCAAGGGGAAGGTGCTCCCTAACGTTCGGCATAGCCGAATTTAACACACTCACTTGTTTTTTTCAATTACACTTCTCGACAAAATTTTTTTTATTTTTTAGAGATTACAAAACTTTAAAAAAATAAGTTTTTGCATTTCATATTTCTGTTCTGCATATAAACCATTTTTGTCATTAATGAATTACTGAAATTAGAAAAAAAATAAAAATTTGTCGATTAGTGTAATTGTCTTAGAAAAATTTAAACACGTTTTTTGAACTCAGCGACCCCAAAAACATATAAAACGGTGATAAAATAATTTTGTCCAGCTAGATTTGGACTTGGAACCACTGTGCCTAGTAGACACACACATTTTATTATTGGACAATATCCCTCTCTTTCCCTCTCACAGCTTTTAGCAGAGCATAATTACGCACCAATTTTAGCGTTATTTTTAGCACACAACAAACAAAACGGTATTATAATGCTATTATTTGTTGATACTCTGTAGGCTAGCGGCTAGAGGCTAAGCTCAACGAACAAGAGGTCCGGCGTTCAAATCTTAGTGGATACGAAAAATAGATGTAAGTTTTTAAAAATAGGAAATAAGAAATAATTGTAAATAAATAAAAATAAATAAAATAAAATCAAAATAACAAAAAAAAATTGATTTTTTTTTATTTATTTTTTATTTTTTAATTTTCAAATAAAAAAAAATGTTATTGATGATACCGCTGTTTTTAATCAAAATTTGGTCAAATTTTAATGTTTTTTATGATTTATGTATATTAATAATGAAAATTTCCCGAGAAAAAAAAAATGTTTTCCCGTTTTTAAGATGTTTTTTATGATTTATGTATATTAATAATGAAAATTTCCCGAGAAAAAAAATCTTTTTTTCCCGTTTCCCGGGAAATTGAAAAGTCCGGGAATTTCCAAACACTAGTTTTAGCACTTTTTTTCGAAATTTAGCGGGAGAATTTTAACTTTTCTCTTAATGGAAGGGCTTAAGAACTGAGAAATATGGTACCAAAATCACATTTTTATCATAATCCGTTAAAAAGTTATAAAGCTTTAAAATTTATATTTAATGAGCTATCTGCTTAGGTTGATAAATTTCAAATAAAAAAAGTTGGATTTTGTTGCTAAATATTGCATACACCACTCAAATACATTTAAAAAAAAATATGGTATTCGCACTGTTTGGTTACAGATGGATCGGACCACCCGTGAAGCATTTTCTAGTGATTTAAAGAAATTTTAAAATTCAGTATTCACAAGTAAACTCTTCTCATCCGTTAACTGGCCGAAATTAATTTTATATATAGTACAAAAAATCTTTAGCTTTTTCATATCTATCAGTTCTATCATATGTACATTAGGCGTATAACCAAAATTAGAACCTATCATACCGGTATGGGCAATATTATACTGATAACAAAAAACGTTATCCGGGGTTATTTTGGTCAAAAAACCTTCGGCACCGACTGCATTTTCTAAAACACCACAAATTTTAATTTTTTATGTTTTGTGGTGGGAATCCTTCCCTTCAACGGTTTTTTGGGTTTTTGTCGTTTTACAACATAAATGAAACAAAAATAAAATAAAAGTATGGTTTTCAGCATTAGAAATATGGGTTGCCTGAATAATTGAAAAAAATTTTAACGAAAACTTTATCGCGATCGGTGCCGAACCTTTTTTAACATTCGCGGAAAAAAGAGCACACTTTTCTTGTTGATTTTTTATGTACTTTCTCACTATGATAGGCTCTTTTTGATATTTGCAAAAAAATGCAAATGGTTATATCCCTAATGTACATATATGTCTTCTTCTTACATTATGGATTTTATTCCATTATAATTTTATCAAACTAATTGGCCAAAATTTTAATTTATAAAAATATTAATTATAAAAAAAATAAAAAATCTTAAATAAATTTCTAAAGAAATTTTGTTGCACAACCCGTTTGTAGTTTATTAAGAATTTACAGATCATTTATAAACAAATCACGTATTAATTGGTAATAATAATATTTAAAAATTATATGTCAATAATGATATCTACAATATATTTACACCACACTCGTAAAAAGCGCACATTCTATATCGTTAGCTAATTTGTAAAATGACTATTAGCTTCCTAAACTCATACTGCATATGGGGTATTCCACAACAAATGTTCAGCAAAAAAAAAGTGATTTTGTGTTAAAAATTTTAAATATTTAAATACTTTCATAAAAATAGATTTAAATAAAATATTAAGAGACCGTAACTGTTATGAGATTTATTAATAAAAGTCAAAATTAACTGACCAAAAATATATTGCAGTTAAGGCGACGGTTTGCAAACCATAAGAGATTTAGAAGCACAGGTTCGAAGCTCGTGGCAGGCTAGTCTTCTGATAAAAAACATGTAAAGAGTTTTTCTAGCAAATATCAACCAACCAATTTAATGTAATGTCCTACTGATGAAGTAGAAGTGGCTACAGAAACCATGGTATAGGGCAAATCCACATTTAACTTAATCTTTAGAAGACACAATTTTCTTCTTCAATCAAAAACACAAACAAAATACAGGGTGATTCAGTTATGACCCACCGATTTTCACCAGCGTATTCCTTGGCTTATTTCATGAAAATAATTCCAATACGATCATAAGATCTTCAAGAATCATTAACAAAATAATTAAGATCTTTAAGAATAATTAACAAAATAATTAAAAACAAGTAAAATCCCCGAAATACAGAGCTTTTTTAAAAAAAAGTTGGAAAAAAAGACATAGGAACTTGCAAAAAAACTCAATTTTCTCAGCCAGATGGCAGGTGACTTATGTTTTTTTCCTTTTTGCCCTTAACGAAGCCCAGAGGTTTTACTGTTCCAAAGTTATGACCATTTGACTGAAATGCAAAAACATTTTTTTTTTGTTTTTGGAGGCAAAATAACAGCACACATTCATTCAATTATAAGTTATACCATATTCGCATTCATTTAAACTAGTTTAATAATGTGTTTTCCCCATACAATTTTAAACACTTTGTCTGTCAAAATACAACGAAGTTTAATTTTGACGTTTAAATTGTATGGGGAAAACCAATAATTAAACTAGTTAAAAATGAATGCGAACACTGTTTTACCGGCCAACTGGCTGAGCAAATTGAGATTATGCGCACATTCCTATCTCTTTTTTTACAACTTTTTTTTAAAAAGCTCTGTGTTTCGGAGATTTAACTTTTTATTATTTTTTTTTTTTGTATCATTCTTATAATTTTTTTATTAAATTGAGTTTCACCCAATATTCACCCAAGATACTTTACAATTTTACTTTTTTAAGCATTTTGCTAGCATCGCACAAATAACACTGCGTGACAAAAATAACCACTATTTTAGAAAACAAGAGGTACGATCATAATTTATATATATTTTGGACATTCTGAATCGAATGGCGTACTCCGTTTTTCGATGTATGGTACAGTTTTCTTGCAAAATGTCATTAAAGATTGGCTGATTTTCAGCTGCTTTTTTAACAAAAAAATTTCCAAAGCTAAAGATTTTTAAATTTTATGGCATGGAAAACAAATATATAACTTGTAGCAATATTTCTAATGTAAATTTGGTTTAAAGCTTTTTATCTTAAGCCCTTAAATTCGCGGATTTCTTCGTTTTTTTTACGTTTTCGCGAAATTAACCCCTAAATTGGTCTCTGATAAGAATAGTGGACAAAAAACATCTATGTTATATGGACCATCATGATGAAAATCGCGAAAAACCGTTTTTTTGTATATGGCAGCATCACTTTACGAGATGATTTAAGGCTCCATCTTTTAGGATATAATGTGGGAACCTTAAACAATCAACTGACCCAAAATTTGTCCAAAAAAGTTTTCATTTGCAAAAGTTATCTTAACAAAAACTATAATAGTTGCATGGCAAACACTGAAATAAAACTTTTTTGGCAAAATTTTTGGTCAGTTCACTGTTTAAGGTTACCACATTATATACTAAAAGATGGAGCCTTAACTCATCTCGTAAAGTGATGCTGCCATATACAAAAAAACGGTTTTTCGCGATTTTCATCATGATGTTCCACATAACATAGCTGTTTTTAGTCCACTATTCGTATTGTTAGGGATGCCTTTTTGATTCACTAAAAGCAAGTTTTTTATCAAAGACCAATTTAGTTGTTAATTTCGCGAAAACCTTAAAAATGAAGAAATTCGCTAATTTAAGGACTTAAGATGAAAAGCTTTAAACCAAATTTGCATAAGAAATATTGTTACAAGTCATATCATTGTTTTCCATGCCATAAAAATTATAAATCATTAACTTTGCAAATTTTTTTGTTAAAAAACTGGCTCTAAATCAGCAAATCTTTAACGACATTTTGCAAGAAAACTGTACAATACATAGAAAAAAGGAGTACGCCATTCGAATCAGCATGTCCGAAATATATAGAAATGATAGTCGTAACTCTTGTTTATTTTTTAGTGTTCCGCAGTGTAATTGGCGTTTGACAAATTGAAATTTGATGCAGACAATTTTTGTAGAACATTTTAACCCTTGAAATGCACGATTTGGTTTTCTAGGAGAGCATTAGAAATGAGGACAAAAATTACACTAAAAAAGGGAAAATAGTTAATATGTTCTACGAAAAGATCTGTCTTTAAATGTCACTTCATATTTTAACATTAGTTAGCCTTCAAGTAGATTTAATAAATTTTTGGATTTATTTCACACTAATTTGGAAAAACATAACATGTCGGTATGATTCATGTGTACAAAGTGTATGGGACAGTGTTATAAATTATAAAAAAAATTACCCAAAAATTACCAAATTTATTCTGTAGAAACTATAAATATTTACATATATAAAATACAATTTTCATTAACAAGACAAACCGACATTTAAAATCCTACTGATGATAACACTAACTGGAGTGTTTGCAACCGGTATGGGAATAACAGAAATGTTATAATTTTTAGAAATTCAATTTTTCTTCTGTATTTTTTTAACTTGAACCCAAGTATTTATTTTACCAACATCATCTTTTTTATTTTTAATGATATTTTAGTAATAGTTTTCATGCATTCTTTGGCGTGTTGATTTCACATTACTTTGCTTGCAGGGTTATTGTACATATTTATATTTCTTATTAATTTTGTACTATTTGTATATGTACGATTAGTATTTAGAAAAGAAACCGTCAACAGTAAAAAAAAAACTGAAAATAAAACGAGTTCAAAAAAACAAATAAATATTTGCGAATTAGACCTTCAAGACGTACAAAAAAAAAAATACACTCCCTCGATAAATCAAATATTCATCAGAGACAAAGGTAAATAGATGTACATATAAGGAGGTACATACATTAGAAACACATAATACCTTAATGCACTAGCCAAACCAATTTGCTGGCTTAAACAAGAAAAGTGTTGCAACTCTTTAGTTACTGAAAAATAACATTCTTTATTTTTTTTCTTAAACTGACGTGGCGTCCTGCAGCTTTTTTAAAATTAAAACATTATCATGCTAAAATTCAGAACATGTTCGGAAAATTTTTAAATATTATTTTTTTAATCGAAAGCCCAACAAAAATCTATAAAAACATTTTATTTTATAGATATCACTGTGTTTTATTTAATTTGCATAAAAAATAAAATAAAGATACTCAGGCAAAAAATGCTGAAAATTTAAATTTTATTTTTGTTATTTACAAGTGCCCTAAGGGCAAAGTTATTATATAGAGATTTATGGTAAAATCGCCATTCTCTAGAAATGTTTTTTACTATAATCGAATTTTCGTATAATTTAACATAGCACATAATTATATTAATAAAATTTTTCTTTAAGCCGTTACAATTCAACGACAAATCAAAAAAAAAATAAGTAAAGGCATCGCAATGTAGAATTGAATACAATTGAATCTAGCATTTTAAACAAATTCAAAATTTACTTTTACACCAAATTTGATTTTTAAAATAAAAAAATTAATATGTGCTAATTTGTACATCAAAAAAAAAATCAAAACTTTTATTTTTGTTTAATTTACTAAATTGATGCTCTCTCTCAAGGCTTTTTTTTATTGTTAATTTTTTTAGATCGATATAGTACCAAACAATGTCTTCATAAATATGTTTATGGCGCTTCAAATTATGTCTGATCATGACTGTATATTTTGTCGTTTAAGTGTCAAAGACCTTTGCTTCTAAATAAAATTTTCATCTCTTTTATTTTTTATGACAGAATTTTAAATGTATACAGCGACACAGTGACACATTGACATACTGAGATATACATAAAACAAATTAGAACATAATTATTCATAAAAACCACTTCGATAGGCACAATTTTACTTAAGGCCAAGTATCACAATTTTCTATATTATTTTTTAAAGTATTTGTAAAAAGAGACAGAGACAAAAATCATATATTTTACTTTAAAAATCATTTTCCATTTTTTTTTAACATGATAATGCTTTTAGGTTGGTGTCTAATTTTAAAAAAGTTGCAGGACGCCACCTCAGTTTGACTATATAAGTTAACAATTAACGAAAAAGAAAACAAGAATTACTATTTTCGTATTCTTAAAACCAAAAATTTTAATAACTTGGAATTGTAACTTGGATAATAATTCACCTCGTGGTGAATAAAACCGTTTTTCACCAGCTGGTGAATAAAAAGTAACATAATTATTTTTCAACAAAAAAAAAAAAAAAATTTATCAATTTTTTTTTCATCAAATTTTTTTTTAATCAAATTTTTTTTTTTTAATTTTTTTTTTTTTTTTTCATCAAATTTTTTTATTTTTATAAAATTTTTTTTTTTTATCAAACTTTTTTTTTTTATCATTTTTTTTTTATTATTTTTTATCAATTTTTTTTTCATCAATTTTTTTTTTCATTAATTTTTTTCACCAAAAATTTCAATAACTTGGGTTTGTAACTAGGATAATAATTCACGTTGTGGTGAATAAAACCGTTTTTCACCAGCCGGTGAATAAAAAGTAACATAATTATTTTTCAACAAAAAAAAAAAAAAAAATTTCATAAATTTTTTTTTTTCATCAATTTTTTTTTTTTCAATTTTTTTTTTTTTCATCAAATTTTTTTATTTTCATAAAATTTTTTTTTTCATCAAACTTTTTTTTTCATCATTTTTTTTTTATTAATTTTTTTTATTAATTTTTTTTATCAATTTTTTTTTTTTTTCATCAATTTTTGTATCAATTTTTTTTTTTTCATAAATTTTTTTTCATAAATTTTTTTTCATAAATTTTTCTTCATAAATTTTTTTTCATTAATTTTTTTTTTCATCAAATTTTTTTTTCATTAAAATTTTTTTTTCAATTTTTTTTTTTTATCATATTTTATTCTTTAATTTTTTTTCATCAAATTTTTTTATCAAATTTTTTATTATCATTTTATTATCACTAAAATTTTTTTTTTTATATTTTTTTTCATCAATTTTTTTTACATCAAAAAATTTTTCTTTTCATCAAAAAAATTCATCAAAACCTTTTTTTCACCAAAAATTTTGGGTTCATTAAATTTTTTTTAACAAAAAATCATTTTTTTTTACCAAAACTACTTTTTCACCAAGTCTAAGCTTTTCGCATACAAATTTTCCATTTGTTTATCAAATGTTTATCGACTGATATTCAATTCGTTTTGCATGGAATAGCAAAGTTAACATTATTTTTTATAAAAAAAACTTTGCTTTGTCAAGTACACCCAAATCTTCCGCAAAACATTATCATGATTTAATGTTTTGGGCAAGAGTACAAAATTCGCAGGCATTTTTTCCACCAAAAGAAAATTGTTTTCTTATACCACTCATGCTCGTAATTTCCACAACTACACTTAAAATAATTACTCTGTTAAATACTCTGTAAAATGACTGTAATCTCAATTAGATAGATAATTGACAAAGTTATCTGTCGAAATACAGATGTTAAGAAAATACTTTGTATTTTCTTCTGACCGAAAAACAAAATTTTATCTGTAATTTTACTTTTTACTTTGTAATCTCTATTTTACAGATAATAATAATATATATAATAATAATAATTTGATCCAATGATCAGTTTTTATTTATTTTTCCAATTTTTATTTACAACTCATTTTAAATAATTTTAACCTAACCGAGAACTGGTAACAATGACCGTCGTCTCGTTGTAGCGAAATCGACCAAGGGCTTTGGTGGAAATCGAACCCACGACCCCCTGTTTCATAGGCTAGCACGCTACCAACTAGCCTACAGGGGGCCCCTATTTTACAGATAATAAACAGAGTTTTTTGTTAAATGCAGATTTAAGAAAAATAGTTTGTTTTTTTTTCTCGTAACCAAAATAATTTTACTTATTGCTCTGTAATACAGTTGTCAAATAAAAATCACTTCAAAAAACTTCCAAATATGACCGATAAACCCGTCTTTAAAAAGTGTCTTAAATTACAATAAAAACTGGTAAATTTTACGAGGATTGCGAAATTGGAGTTACTCGTTAAGAACTCGTAATTTTCACAAAAATAAAAAAAGGAAATTTACAATTTGGAAGCATTAAAGCGGGAAAATTTAACAAAATTTGTTTTTTTTTTTAATTTTAATTAATGTTTTTGAAGCAGAGAAGTTTTACTGATAAAATGGATTTAACTAAAACTTTGTAAATTTACAGTTTTTTTTTTTTTTTGTAAAATTTTGAACTTATTAAATGCTAATGCATAAATTTACATAATTAAGGTCTACAAAAATGCCTTTGGAACTTTTTCGTATCTGCAGTATTTGTTTAAATTAAAGAAAATGCATTTACAAATTAGAGATACCACATATTTAATTTATGGTATTGAAAATGTCTTATTTTTCTATACAATTTAATTATTTTTTTCGCACGTTTTTGGTACGCCCTTTTTGTGGGCGTGGATACAAAAAAATAATAAAATAAAGATAAAATTGTATAACTTTAGCGCAAAAAAACATAATATATTAGTAAACCTTAATCGCGAGAACAACCGCCCCAGCCAACAATAAATTTTTATTATTTTTTTATAAATTTGTTTTATTAAACCACCTCTTACTGCCCCTATGGTGTCTCCTAGAGAGACATACAATTTGCTTCCACCGCTCTAACTGTTCAAAGGGTGCCCCTAGAGGAGTCAAATGAAAAAATATTCCCAATTATCATTTTAGCCAACCAGGACCAATAATTCATACTCGATGAATTTCCAAAGGCCGAAAATGGGAAGAGTGTGAAGACTACCAGCAAGCGCTTCAGATATTACGTAAACTACATTTGTCACCAACGCTGCCGAAAGAGGCGTAAAGTTATTAGAGGACCACAACAACATGTTGTGTCGTAACGAGGAGGAAAAAATATTTTGATTCACATTTTTGTATTTTTAACATTTTCGAATTATATAAACATTTTTTTTTAAAAACTTATAAAAAAATAAAAATTTTGTATGGGGACCGCCTTAAGTGTTGAAAATAGAGAGTAGGTTTATTTTGAGAAAATGTTAAGGCTGAAACAATATTGGCAGTCGGTCATACATTATATTCCATTAAGGGCACCCTGTGAACACTTAGAAAGCAAATTGTATAAAAATGTCATTTTGTATGAGAGCCCTCTTAAGGAGTGCAGATGGGCTCCGTTTTAATTTGGATCTCTCTATCACTATAGGGACAGTTAGAACGGTAAGAGCATTTTTTTTTTTAATGTTACTTTTGCATTTCACACCTCCAGGGGTGACTCTAGGGCCGCTATGGGGCTTTTTTTACCCTGATGAGGGGCCATGTAACCCCACCCAATCTCCCCCATTTTTGGGCTCATGCATTTTTTTCGATCCTAACAAAATTACGGGGTGCTGCATATCGAAACCGAAAAGACGTGCACTGTGCCACCCCTATTGCCCATTAACGAACTTAACCAACCTATGATCATAAGAAATATTTGTGCAAAACAGGGTTCTATCACTCTTATTTTGGACTATATCGTGAACCTATATTCAAAATATGCCAACTCAAATTTGACCGAAATGAGTTTCCGATGGCAAATAGCTCCTATAATACCTATCTGTCATAAAAATTTCAGAGCAAAAAAATAATTTGTTGTCGTTTTACATCCATTTTTGTTATTCTGCTAACTCAAAGTACATATTTTTTTGGTGAAAATAAATGCCAACACCCATTGTAAATTTCCAAAAATTTTTCAAAATTTTTTTTTTAAAAAATTGTATCACATATCTTATTGCTTTTGCCATGCTGAACACGAATCTTGTAAAGATTTTGATATCTAATGACTGGTTCTCGAGATATTGCCATTTTGAAAATATCGGTAAATAGTGTTTACAAAAAAAAAAAATGCTTATATTTATGTAACTTTCAAACTATTTGTCAGATTGAAACATTATGCGTGATGCAAATAACGTCAATGATATAAGCTCTCAAAATAGCTAGTTTTAAGTGACCCTATTACAATACAGCGTGAGTTACAGAGTGCCAAAGTTGACCACCCTGAAATTAAAAGGCTTTCGGAGCTAGTAACTTTTAAAAATATGCAAAGATTTTTAACTTTTTTTTTTCAGTTTTTGCAATTAGCGTACTAAGGATAACAAAAACCAAAAAAAAAAAATTATAAAAATTTTTAAAAAAAAACGTATTTTTATTTTCCGACAAAATATGCCAACTCTAAAAAAATATTTGTTTTTTGTCATAGTAATAAATGCCAACTCTGAAAAATACGCAAACAAATGCAAAATATAAAATTTTTGGCATATTTAAAAATTATTTAGAATATTTAAACCATCTTATGAAAGGTACTTTGTTTTTTGTTACAATAATATGCGAAATAACTAGTTTTTTAGCTCTCCTGTACAGTAAGCTTTTCGAGTTGGCATTTATTGAATATAGTTCGACAATATCGTGTCTTTCACAGACGGACATATAGGCATCACTAGAATGTCTTGAAATCCCCTTTATTATTGTTTCTGAAATATTTTTAGATATTAGGACATTACTAAAAAAACAATGAAAATGTATTTATTTAAAGCCTTTGAAGCCCATTGTCATTGGCTAACGTTAAATTATATAAAAAAAACAAAACTTTTTTAAAGGAAATCCTTACATTACAACACAAAACTCACCACATAACACACCAATACTTAATATTTCGTAATAGAAAGGACACAAACCCATATTATGTAAAATTAAGCTTTCTTAGCTTTTAGTTCTTTGTATTGCATAAAATCCAATTCAAAAACCATGTTAAAATACAAACGAGACATAAAGTCTCTAGTGAAAACAGTCCCATCCAAAGAAAAGAGGGTTGTTATGAAAAAGGTGAGGGTGGCAGGCAAATAGCGATGATGATGTTAACGACTGTGTTATTATTACGACTTTCTGTTGATTAAAAGCAACAATTGTACCATCGAATGACTATGATTTGCTGTTTTTGCTCGGGTTATTGTTGCGAACGTAAAGAAGATTTTTTTTATTTTAGCAAATATACAAATCGCGCACTTTGCTGTTAAACGTTGACCAGCAAACATCAATAAAACGCGTTACGGAAAATAGGAAATTTGTTGAGAGCAAAATAAAATAGAATTATTAATTCATAATAGAGTGTTTGCTAGTGATGTGAGTGCAAAAAAACACAAAATAAAACACAAAACGCAAAACGTTATAATTTGAATAAATAAAAAAACCACCTGTTGAAAATTTCAAAACATCGTACAAAAATAAGTTTAAACAAATTTCAAATTTCAAAAAGTGTTAATTAATTCAATTAATATGATTAATCATTGTCACAATAAATAAATTTTAGAACAATCACTTTGGTTCATTCAAAACTATAACGTACAAGCAGTTTAACTTATCATAAAAACCTCAAAAATAATTCATAATTATTATAATTTAAATTATAAGTCTACTTGTGTACCTGTGTATGAGTTTATACTCGTTAAAAACGTGATAAAAAATAATATAATAGTAGTATGATCTATGTCTGTATGTATGTATATTGTAATAAAACGGTTATAGATTAATATCAGAAGAATAGAGGAATTTAGCTTAGCGTGCTACACGTTAATTTCTACAAAGTGTTAAAAACTAAAAATAAAATAAAAAATAAATAAATAAAAAATTATAATAAAAAAAATTAATAATTACGTTCAATTAAAGTTACAACAACAATACAACAAAAAAGTACTATCAACAAAAAGATATAAAATTTAAACAAGTTCTATAGCGGGTATGTTATTTAATGCCATTTTTTTTTATTATTTATTTATTTATTTCGTTAACTATGATCACCAAGCTGTTTTAAGATATTTAACACTTATTCGGAGAAAGTTTTACTTTTGTAATGCTGTGAAATTGTTTAAATCTTGAAGCGTTAAGAATAACTCCTATTTTCAGTTTACAAAATAGTTAATTTTAGTTAGTTTTAATTTTAATCGTGTAAAACAACTGTTAAAAAAATAATGGTCATTAACTGTTGTCGTTATTTTGTAGAAAATGTTGTTGAATTTGAACAACATCATTTGAACGTTTAACCGGCTAAATCGTTTAGTGTACAAAAAATAACAAAAACCCCAGGTTTTAAGAACAAGAAATTCCCTCAGATTCTGAAGACTTTTTCTAAAACAAAGAGATATCAGAACTTAAACTTTTCAGATAATTAACAAATGATTATTCTGAACGCTTTTTTAACCAATTCTGACGATGAATACCTCATCGAATCATTTGGATTCATGCGATTACATATCTTTCAAAAAATATAAAAGTCCATGATTCAGTGCGGTGTTTATATAAATTTGTATATAAATAATCATGATCAGATACATTTTGCGTTAAGGAATCTCTTTATACGCGAACTCTAAGATCCTTACCATTAATTTAATATACATAAATTATATCATTCTTAGACTTCCCAGAAAAATTTTCGGTTACAAAGAACAGATTGTGAAAAAACTTATACTTCACTTTAAATCACTTTCACTAATCAAAGAGGAAATAAATTGCATAAAAGTGGTTTCGCTTTGCGTTTTACGAGTAAAGCACTTTTTTCGAATCCGAACGGAATTGAGTCTCTGACATGCCTGGAATTCTGAGACATTTTTTTTTTAAATATTTGAGATAATACTTTTTCCTTAGAAAATGATAAGGATAGTTATTCGGTTAGAAAATGTCCATGACTATGTTGTTATTGAAGTTTTTCATACGCAACTTCTTCAATTCTGAAACATTTTATAGTGGCTACGTGTGCTGTAAATCATCAGCACACATATACCTACCCTAAGGATTTTTTACATTTTGGTAATTTTCTTTCTGTTTTTGTTACTTTCCCTTCCTTTCTGCTTTTCCTTCTTTCTTTCTTTCTTTCTTTATTTCTTTCTTTTTTTATTGAAATCGTTTTGGGGGGGAAATCCCATTCTCCCCCCCCCCCCTCTATTCGCGCCTGATCATATATAACATGAAGTATTCACATTTTTTAACACACATAATATATCCTTTTTCGCCTCCAAAGTTGCATTTTGGGCTTTCCAATAATGACATACCATAACATTGATTTTCTGGAAACAATAATAACACACACTCAAAAAAATACGTTAGCAGATTTACTATTTTTTTTTTTTTTGCTACTGCTAGTTAGCTAACTTTTAGCAAATTTTTAGTTGAGATTAGCATGTTAGCAAAAAATTCTTGTAAACTTCATTTAGCACATTAGCAATTTTAAACAAACTTTGAACTAATTTCTTTTGCTAAATTTGAAATTGAGATTTTTTGCTAATATTAGCAAAAATAAATGGTAATTTTTTTTTATTTTCAGAAAACTTAAAATGGCGCTATCTCGGAAAAATGATTCTCGGGCTCTTCATAGTATCGCCGGTCCTCTTCACATGTGTGGACCCTAATGGGTCCTAACTTTGGATCCAAAAAAGTTAGCAATCCCGAAAATTTTAAAATGCTCATATCTCGGTAAATATTGCCGACACAACAAAAAGTCCAAAAGCATTTTTCTAGCTCTCAACAAGACCGCAAAATAACCAAAAGCTCTCCGAGTAATATTTTTGAAGTTATCGAGTTTTGTAATTCTCAAAACCCCGGTGGTCCCCTAAAATCACGTATCTCAAAAACTAAGCAAAGTAGAGCGCAACGGACACAAATTTTGGATCAAAAACTATGACGAATTTTAAGGAACCCAAATTGGTCTAGGCCCATCGGGGTCTGGACCTATCGGGCCCGAACCCAATGGGGTCCTCAAATGTGTATGAACTAAGTTGAAATAAAAAAAATTTTAGTTAACTAATTTTTGACAAAACATTTTTGCTAACTTTACCAAAAAAATTGTGGGTATAAAATCAGCAAATTTTCTTGTAGGTTTACAAGCTTTTTTTGCGAACATTACAGTTTTTTTTTGAGTGTAATAAAAACATAATATTATTATGTGACCCGACCCAGGCAATGAAAATTTAGTTTACTCACCTTTGTTAACACAACTTTCACGATTATATCCTGATATTTTAATAGAATTTTGTGTTTTTTCTTGTTTAACAAAAATAAATTGATATGTATTTTTTAATTTTTTCGACACATATTTTTTTTTAATTCCTAAGAACCAAAATGTTATGAAACTTTGATGGCAGAAAACAAGCTAAACAATCATTTTCAGTAACTTGTTCTGGATAATTAAAGTCTAATAGTGTATAATTACCGAAGAACCTGTTCTAGAACAAGTGTTGTCAGAATCGGTTACTAATAACTTAATTAACAACTTTTGACAATTATAAGAAAGAAAAAATCATAACAAAACTGAAATGTCACTTTTTCACGGCAATTTAAATTGTCTTGAATAATAAAAATGGATGAAAACTTTTTTAACAATTTCCCTATAATTCCTCGCGTTTGACAGATTTTTTCCCGTGAAATCGAACAGAGTACAATGCTTAAAGTTAAAAAAAAAATCTCTGGTTTACTCAAGATTTTGTATAGAGTTTTTTTTTATTAAAATTTATTTTTTGTTTTCAAATGTTCCAAAATCAGTACATTCAGTGTGTACAAATCAGTACACCGTTATTTGATCGGTACACGTGACCAAAAATCAGTACTTTTACTGATCAAATCAGTACACAGAGAAAAATAAATTTCCAGCTGAATTTTTCAGTTGTATTAACTCAAAATTCGGTTGCTGCTACTACATTTTGATATGGTTAACGAATTTTATAGTTGTTTCAATTAAAAGACAGTTGTAATAACAAAATTTTGTTGTAACTACCGATATTTAGTTGTTTCAACCTTAATTCAAATGCATCCACCGATTTTTTGTTGTAAGAACTGAATTTCAGTTGGAAATTAGCAAATTAGTTTTCTGTATGTAGGAATAGTAGGCTTAAACAAGGCAAAATTAGAAACAGTCTAGTTCTAAACATCTGAGGACCCAAGGGGGCCCTCATTTTAAATTGATGCTTATAATTCAGATAATACTGAAAATATGGCTAAAAGAACAAAGCATTTTGTAGCCGTCCTAAACTAATAGCATCTAATTGGGAAGACCCGAAAGACCTGCTAGCAGTACCGTTTTAACCTTTAGAGCACACTGGGCACGTGCCCAGCGCCCCCGACCTAAGGGGCCCAGAAATGCCAATAAATACGCTTATACGAAAATGGAGCAATATTTTTTTAATATGCCTTTATAGGAAATTTGACATTTTCTTACAGAAATATTCTCAAAATTTATAAGATTTTCGTCTAAGACTTTTTCTATAGGAGAAATGTACTTTTTCATAGAATTTTTTTTTTCATAGAAATTTTTAAATATTGTAAAGTATTTTTTTTATAGAAAAATTTTCAGATTACGAGACATTTTTCGTATAGAAAAAGTGTCTGAGACCTTTTCCGTATAGAAAAAGTCTCAGCTTCTATGAAATTTTTCGTATTAAAGAAGTCTCAGATTCTGAAAGGTTTTTCGTACACACAAAAAAAAAAAACCTTCTCAAATTACTAGAAAAAGTCTTGCAAACACATTGTACCAATATTTGACAGATTTTCTTGTTTTTTAACAAAAAATTTTCGATAGAAATTTACATTTTTGTAAATTAGAGCAAAACTTTAACACCCCAAAGGCACGCGTTAATTTTGTTCGAATTGGATAAAAATTTAAACATAGAGTTTTTAGACCAAAATCAACCACAACCCGGAGATCAACAAAATTTGAAAAAAATTACTATTCGTTTGTAAATGGGCAAAATCGGACCAGGTGGGGAAAAGTTTCCTCTTGCTGACCTAAACCATCCTCGGACAAAATCCTTTTTATAAGAAGATCAAAGGGCCCATAGAATTTGATCCGCCCCGTTTGTGGGCGTGGATATTTAAAAATTATTAAATTGCATTACTTTATTGCAAAAAGTATAATAAATAAACTTCTAAAATTTGTTCACGAAAAAGAAGGTATCCCCTAAAGACACCCGCTGGGACCTTCCACCCTCCAGACACCTTTGGATTTTTTTTTACATGTTGGATGGTATAAGAGATTCGGCACAGGCGAATTTAACACTCTTACTTGTTAATATTAACCCTGATAGGCAAACACTCTACAGTATATTTATATGAAATAACTTGTTAGAAATATTTAACCACCAAGACTCGTTTAAGTAATTTTTTGATTCAATTAACTTTTGGAAAAAGAGAAAAACTCAATTTTGAAAAGCTGTGTAATAGTAAGTATAACTGAATAATTGATTACCCTAATCTATGCAACAAATATAAATGATATATTGTTATATTGTTATATTTCAACAACAACAAAAAAATATTAAAATGCAACAGACAGACGGATAGGCTAACAAACAATAGAAAGAGGTGTGTACATTCTGTTCATTCACTACTACACTATAAAAAATAACCCCTGTAAAGCGCATTAATATTTTAATTAAGTACAGGAATGTTGCATTAGGGCCAGTGTTGCCATATATTTTTTTGAAAAAACTTTTTATTTCTGAAAAAAAATCTTTTTTTTTGTGAAAAAATCTTTTTTTTACAAAAGTATTGAAAAAATTAAAAATTAATACATTACCCAATAAGCACATTTAAAATTCAAGTGCAAATCAACTCTAAATCAAGTGTAAATCAAGCCCTTATTTCCAGTCTATGCTTGATTTATACTTGAATTACACTTGAATTCAATAGCATTCTCCAGCAAAACGGATACTTGAATTCAAGCGCTGTTTTTACGCTTGAAAACCAGGGAAAAGGCTGTAAAACAGGGCTTGAATTCCAGTGTCCGTTTTGCTGGAGTATGCTATTGAATTCAAGTGTAATTCAAGTATAAATCAAGCAGGGGCTGGAATTTAGGGCTTGATTTACACTTGTTTTATACTTGATTTGCACTTGAATTTTAAAATTGCTTATTGGGTATGTATTTTCATTATGTATTTTCAATTCATTTTTTATATCAAGTGTAAAAAAAGTAATAAAAAAAGCTCGAAAAGACTCATAAAAGAGTTCTTAGACGTTCAGAAAACATAATCCCTTTTTCTTAGCCAACGATCAGTTTTTATTTAGTTTTCGCAATTTAATTACAAATCATTTTTAATAATTAATTAAACCTAACCGATAACTGGTTACAATGACCGTCGTCTCGTTGTATCGAAATCGACCAAGGGTTTAGTGGAAATCGAACCCACGACCCCCTGTTTCATAGGCTAGCATGCTACCAACTAACCTACAGGGGCCTTATATGACTCATAAAAGATTCTGAAAAATATATGTTCGTATTCTTTCCTGACTCTTGTATGAATGTTCAAAAAAACATATTTTGAATTTTTTACATATCCAGAATTAAGAGTCAAACATGAATCTTTCAGGAATCCAAATGTCGAGCGTTCTATTAATTTTTTGGAGCCTTGAAAGAGTCGTAACTTATGAAGGCTCAGAAAATTGCTCGACAATATATGACGGATTGTTTCTATATGTGGTAAAATCTTTTATTAGTGCAACAATTTAAGAGAAAAATTATTCTATGTTGGCAACTTACAGATTTAAGTGAATATCGTGTGGAATTTTCATATGGCGACCAAGTCAAATAATGGTCTGATTTTAAATGGATTTAATAAGGTTACCAAGCTAGAAACAAAATTGTAATCGAATATCTCATATTTTCATAGAATAAAAACGTATTTAATTGTAACCGTTTACATAGACTGAAGGACGGACACGCTAAGTCAAATCAGATAGTGATTCTGAATCGGTCGGTATACTAAAAGCTTGGTCTACGACCAATATTTCGGGTATTTACAAAAAAAAATGCAAAAAAAAAAAGATGCTTTTTGTATTTTTTAACCAATTAAGAAAAACTTGAAAAAACTTTATTATTTTCCAAAAAACTTATTTTTTTAGAAAAAATCTTGAAATCTTTTTAGCACCTCAAAAAACTTGCAAAAAAAGGGAAATCTTGATATATGGCAACACTGATTAGGGCGTTTCAGCAAAAACTTTTTTTTTGATTTTTGCTACTCTTGAAGCGGAATATGAATTCTTATGGCCTAAAAGATTTTTGAGATTTTTTTCAGATTTTTGGAAGGTCGGGATCAACTCGCTCAAATCGATTTTATCCAAAAAAATGAGGTTATGAAACATCATTTTATTTTATTTTTTTCCCCTGGTGCCTTTTTTTGCAAAACTGGATACATTACTTCTAAATGTTGCTAGCCTCCTAAAAAAAATATTCGCAGTCAAAATTATAAGTTCAAGGGTCACTAAGATGACCTTAAAAGTAAAAATTCAGAATTTCCCGTGTTTTAACCTCAATAATTCGAGAAATAAGCTATGTATGAACATCATGTTGAATCCGTTAGATAGGTCTTTAAAACACCTTTCATTTAAAACCAATCTGACAATTGTCACTTTTGTAGAAATGTTAAAAAAAATAAAAAAACTGGGAAAAACTCATTTTCTCCCCCATTTTATCGAAAATTGAACTGGTGCATTAGGTAGTTTTTTTTTGTAAAGTTAAAATAATAACTTTTAAAGACTTTTTATAGATTGTAGTTAGTGTTTCCAAACCGGTTAACAAAAAAACCGGTTTTTTGTCAAAAAAACCGGTTTGACAAAACCCGGTTTTCCGGTTTGGAAACACTAATTGCAATCAAAAAAAACTTCTTTTAAGTTTATTATTTCAACTTTTAAAAAAAACTACTAATGGATTCCCTTGGATTTTCTGTAAAATGGGGGAAAAAATGAGTTTATCTTAGTTTTTTAATATTTCTACTAAAGTGACAAATGTCATTTTGGTTTTAAATTAAAGGTATTAGAAAGACCTACCTAGCGGATTCATCATTACGTTCAAATATTGGATATTTCTCAAATTATTAAGATTGGAACACGAGAAATTCTGAATTTTTACTTTAAAGGTCATCTTAGTGACCCTTGAACTTATTATTTTGACCGCGAATATTTGTTTTTAGGAGGCTAGCAACATTTAGAAGTATTATATCCGGTTTTGTTAAAAAAAGGCACCAGAGAACAAAAAATAAAAAAAAAATATGTTTCATAACCTCATTTTTTGGATAAAATCGATTTGAGCGAGTTGATCCCGACATTCCAAAAATCTGAAAAAAATCTCAAAAATCTTTTAGGCCATAAGAATTCATATTCCGCTTCAAGAGTTGCAAAAATCAAAAAAAAAGTTTTTGATGAAACGCCCTAATGTTGCATACTGATATACTCCAAGTTAGAGATGGGCGCGTGAGTGGTTTTTGACTCACACTCACTCACGCTCACAACAGGAATTTTTAAATCACGCACACTCACTATTTTTTCTACTCACACTCACTCACAATCACGTGAGTAAATTCAATACAACTCATATTCACGTGCACTCACGCAAGCTTCACTCACACTCACGAAACTCTTATTAACACAAAAAAAGATTTCAAAAACTAAAATTTATACACAAATATAATTTAAAAAATCTTTCAAAATTTTCAGCAAAATTTAAATTTAAAATTTTTTTTTTTTTTTTTTGGGACGAAATCTTAAGTAAAGCCGTATTTAACAATTTTTTTGTTGTTTTTTTTTTTGGTACGAAAGGAAATATGAAGAGAAAATAAATCACGCAAACTCACGCAAAAATATCGACTCACGCACACTCACTCACGCAAAAATCTTACTCACGCACACTCACTCACTCAATTTTTTTTCTTCTTTCATACTCCCTCACAATCATGAGAGTAAAATTGAATTCCGTCACACTCACGCGTGATCACGTGTGAATCACGTGAATCACGCTCTAATCTGCTCATGTGCCCATCTCTACTCCAAGTATAATTCCTAAAATGTGCTCTATTTTAGTTTAGTTCAGCTAAATAAGTTTAATTTTTTTTGTAAACTTTAGTTTCCTTGTAAAAATATGGAGATGTTTTTTTATAAATAAAATTAATAACTGTATGAAACAAATTTTTTATGGATCTTAACATTTAAAAACCAAAATACTTTTTTTTATAATAAAGCTGCTTTGGTTTGTAGTGGTTTCTCTCTTTTCCTAGCAAAAAATTAACAATAAGAGAATCATTCACAATGTATGCAAGTTAGTTTTTAACTTCAAGAATTTTGAGCGTTAACACTAATGTGAACTTTGTATGGTAGAACACTGATAGTTATGCCAACAAAAAACGCCTTATATTGGTTTCTTTGCGACTCCAATTTCCTATATTTTAACAGGTGCTTAACAGAGATATTTTTCTTTGAGTGTAAATACTAGTTTCTGTTTGCCTTAAAGCTTTAACAGGAAACTTTTAATTTAATTAATTTAGTCACAAAGGCACAATCAGCATTCCGTTTGTCAGTCGGTCGAATGTCTTTTTTTTGCATTTCAAAATGACAAAAAAAAATAAAACGAAAATTATTAAAAATTTGTTTGCACAGTAAGAACTTTAAGTGCACAAGCAAAATTTTCTCAAAGTGGCGTGTTTGCATTCTTCTATTTTATGACATTGACTTTGATGCATATGTTGTCAAAACAATGACATTTTCTTTTAGTAGAAGTGTATCAAGAGTAACTAACTAATTATATTAATCTTAGTGAAAAAAACAAATGTTTTATACTATTACTAATGAATAAAAGGGATTGACTTTAAATATTTTTCACAGTCCATCCGTTATACGCTATTTCGGTCAAAGTAAGTTTTTTTTACCATGATAATGTTTTTAGGCTGGTGTCTAATTGTAAAAATGATGCAGGACGCCACCTCAGTTTAACCATATGAGCTACCGACTTACAAAAAAGAAAATAAGAATTACTGTTTTCATTTTCTTAAAACCAAAAATGTTACAACTTCGATTTGTAACTTGGATATTAACACACCTGCTGGTAAATAAACGCATTTTTTACCAGGTGGTGAGTAAAACGTAACATAATTATTTTTTTTCTTCAATAAAAACTTTTTTTAATCGAAAAATTTTTTTCACCAAAAATTTTTTTCATCAAAACTTTTTTAGTCAAAATTTAGCTTTTCATTAAAAAATTTTTCTTCTCTTTTTTTTCTTATTTTTAACCAAAACTACTTTTTCACCTAAAGCATAGTACTCAGTTTGATTTCACGGGAAAAAATCTGTCAAACTCCACAGAAAAAAGTAAATTTTGGCAACGCGAGGAATAAAAGGGAAATTGTTAAAAAAGTTTTCAGGCATTTTTATAATACAAGACAATTTGAGTGCCGTGAAAAAGTGACATTTCAGTTTTGTTATGATACCCAGCAAAACTTTGGTAATGGGTGGTGATTATATAACACATTACCAGGTAATGTATATCCCTTATTTGTAGCATTTTTTTTGGGATGTCTTACCAAACATTTGTTCAAAAACGTATTATTTGAAAGTGAAAAATAATGTATTACTAATAACTAGTTACGTAATGCATGATTATTGCAAAAAATGTATTTCATATTTATTATTTCTTAACATTAAATCATGGATGAATTGTATTTGATTACATTGTGCACTGAAAAAAATAACTATACTAAAATTAAATAAACACTGTTATTAATTTAAGCAAACAAATTTTTTTGAATTTACTTCAACTTATCTTAACATAAGGTGGTTTTACTTAAAACAAAGCAAATAAACTTGAAGATAGTACATGCAAATACTTAAAAAAGCACAAGAGTTTTCCTTAATTTGTTTTTTTAAATTAAGTTAAATATTCTTTACATTTATGGCGAATTGATTGCATTTAAGAAAAAAAGGGTTTATTAAAAAATTTTGTTTTACTTAAAAGAAACAAATTTAAATTGTGTGAAAAAAAATAAATAAGTACGTAACTTACTTAAAAATAGTGTAGACATTTTAATTCTAGAACGCATTTTTTTTAATTTAATAAATTTTTGTGTAATCTTTATTTTATTGATTTCATTGACTTTATTTGAATCCATATCTTCATCAGTTTAAAAAAAAATTTACTTAACCTAAGGAACAAATACTTAAGGTATTTTGGGTACGCCATCTGGGGGCCCCATCTGGAGACCCCATGAGACCCTAACTTTAAATCCAAATTTCGATTTTCGCGGAATTTTCAAATGCCTATAACTCTGCAAATACTGCAGATACGAAAAAAAATCTAAAGACATTTTTGTAGTCCTTAACTTGTAGAATATGACCGCCGAAGACCCGAAAGCCCTCCGATTTATAGTTTTCGAGTTATTTCAAGATCAAATTTCTCAAGACCCCATTCCCGTATCTCGAAAACTAAGCAAGATAGAGCGATTCTGACCAAAATTTTGGATCAAAATCATTAGTGACCCTATAATAGTGTATACACATACTCATGGGCGGACCCAATATATTGGGGGCCCGTAGGGTCCTCACATTGGGACTCCATAGGGTCCACAGAATCCGTTATTTTAAGGAAATTTTTACTTATTTTAAAAAAATATTTGTCCTCTGGATAAAAACAATTAAACTTATATTAAGTACAATTTTACTTACTTTTAAGATATATTTAAGTAAATGCATTACTATGTTTTAGGAAAAAATAAGCTTGGAAGAAGAATTAATATCTTTGGAGCCCTCGCATACCCTCCTTTTTTTAAATTAAGTTCAACATGCTTTAAAAATGGTAAAATTTTTTTTCAGTGTGTATTATTTCACAACTAAAAAATTATACACTAAAAAACATTTTGACTTAAAAAAAATTACAATCAAAAATTTTTTTTTTTACAAAAGTTACTAAAAATTGTTTTACTAACAAAAAACTGTTTCGAAAAAAATATGTGTTTTAATCGTATTCAAAATATTTTGGACATTGTGGAGGGTATTGATAGATTCGGCCGAACCTTATTTTATTTTTTTTACTTGCGTTATTATGATTAAGTATAACACCAAATTAAGATAAAATAAATAAATTTGGCCAATGAAGTTAAACAAAATATAATTATGTTTTCTCATTTAAATTTCTTTATATTCGTTTTGTTTAAATTTTCCATGTTTCTATTCATGTGTGTGCGTATACTTTTTGTAAACATTAAAAAGTTTTTCATTTATTTTCCATTGTAATTAGGGCTTCCAATCGGGATTGGTTTTTCTGAATCCCGGGATTCGGGATTGAAGAATAATTTTCGGGATCCCGATTTCGGGATCCCGGGATTTTCGGGATATTTTGAATCCCGGGATTCACATGATTTTTTAGAAATTTTCGGGATTTTCAAAAAATTTTAGTATTTTTTGTCACTTTAACAAATTCACGCGTTCGTAAAAATTAGCAAATTTTTGTTGACGTTGTGAACTTCAAAAAAAGGTCGGGATTCCTCCTGTGAAGAATATCCGTATTCGGTTATCTTTCTTATCTTGGGTCGTGGCTCATCGTAATCAACTTTTAGTGAGCGTGAGTTGAAAAAAAAATAAATGAATTTTCAAATTTTTGCATAAGTGATTAATTTTTTGCAAATTTTTTTATTTTTTTAAATTTATTTAATTTTTTTTTTTTGTTTCTTGCAAAAAAAATATTTTTTAGTAATGTTTTTTTTTTTTGTAACAAATGTGTTAGCGAGAGTGCGAGAGTTTGTGTTAGCGAGACTGCGAGAGTTTGCATGACTCACGGGTGAGCGTAAATGATAAGTGAGTGATTCCATTATTGTTTGCGTGAGCGTGACTGAGTGTGAGTCAAAAACCACTTAAGCCTTTAAAAAAATGTTTTAGTAAACATAAAATTAAACAGGTTTACAACTTAAGGAGTTAAGATGTGTCAAAAGCCATTTACGGCAATATTTTTCTTGTAAGAGTAAAAGGAATAAATATAAAAGGCCTTATGTCGAACCACCACTAGTTTTTAGAATTTCTTTACATTTCGCAAACGTTTCACTTTTTTCTATAACAAAAACATGGTACCTGACGGAACTTCTGTCGATTTTTTTTATTTTGTTCCACAAAATTCATATTTTATTCAAATTATTTAAAAAAAATCTAAAAATAATAAATAATATTGAAAAAAATAAAAAAAATCGGGATCTCGAAAATCCCGGGATTGAAAATCAGAAATCCCGAGATTCGGGATTTGCCTAATCCCGAAAATCCCGGGATTTCCGGGATCGGGATATCCCGATTGGAAGCCCTAATTGTAATCAATACTTTTTTTCCTTCAAAAGCAAAAGTAATAAAAACTGGATTTAAAACTATATTTATTTTAATATTTTGAAAGTAGTGAGTGAGTGATTGAATAAGTAAAGTTGGAAGATTAATGTTTCTGTTTCTAGTTTTTTATAACGATGACTAAATAACAAACAAAAAAAACTTGCAATATTATCATTTAATTTGTCTAATTGAATGCTAATTGTATTACAATAGTTTACTTCGCATTTACTTGAATTTAACAAAAAAAAAAGTAAATACAAATTTCTCGAATAAATAAATAAACATTATAGTGCCTCAATTTATATGGTACCAAAAAAGGTATTTGTTAAAAACTCTCTAAATTAAACTATTAACCGAAGGGCTTTTAGCTTTTCGGAGGCCGTGTACTACGAGCCAAGAGCTGCAACATTGCTTTTGGACGGCAGTATTTGACGAGATACGTAAATTTTAAAATTGGAAAAAATTGGACGTTATCTGATAACGCTATTCTTATTTACTGGACCAGGATCGGGGGAAAAAATTCAAATGGTAGTGCCCCTATTGGACATGTGGGGTCCACTTCAAAATTTAAGCTCCAAATTGCGTTAGCTATAACTGGTATAAATTTCAGATGAAACGGACGGTACTTACTAAAAGGCCTGATTATTGACAAAAAAAAATCTAAAATAAACAATTGTGCCCTTGGGGCAATTTGAATGTTTTACTGAGCCAAAGAGCAAACCATTAAAATTTTTTTAATAAAAATTGTTCTCTCTCAGAAAAATATCAGCAACAATAGAAAGTTGCTGTATTTTTTACTACTTTAATAGAACTGTAGAATTTGAGAGCACTTTTTGGAAGCAATCAGCTATACACTCAAAAAAAAAACCTTGTAAAATAACAAGAAAAGTTTGTAACTTTTGTTTTTTTTCGCTACCTCCTATTTAACAAAAATTTCTTGTTATTATACAGGCTTTTTACCAAAAAAATTGTAAATTTACAATTTTTGGACGCAATAAAACTTACAGGAAGGTTTCGTAACTTTAGTCGATTTTTTGCTACCTTCTATTTTACGAGAATTCCTATTAAAAATTATGAACTTTTTTGTAATTTTACAAGATTTTTACCACAAAAATCGTAAATTTACAACTTTTTTGGCGAAATAAAACTTACAAGGAATTCTCGTAAATTAACTAGATTTTTCTTTGTAAAAAACCTTGGAAATTTGTAAAATTACAAGAAAACCGTAAAATTACCAAAAAAATGTAAATTTCGATCGAAAATTATTTGTTAAAAAAACAAGGAAATGTCAAATATTGGTAAAATGGGATTACGAGACTTTTTCTAGTAATTTGACAAGATTTTTTTTTTGAGTGTACAATTGCGGAAGTTTGAAAAAAGATTCGTCAGGGTTATCTTGATACCAATTAAAATCCTTGATGTTTTTTTCTAGGAATATATTTTTTAAATTTTCCTACAAATACCTTTTTATCTGTATATTTAGAATCATATGATAATAAATTAACCCTTTCAGACATAATTTAGAAATAGTTGAGAAAAACATTTAAAAATGTATTGTTACCTAATTCGAGGGTGCTGATTAAGAATCTGAAGTCAGATTACATGTAAGTTGTTCCATCCAGCCGCAAGGTGACTTCCAAGATATTTGACAAAATTCTCGGTGGGCACATTTCGCACATTTAAATTTTAAAAAACTTAGTGTAATTAAAGTACACAGAAAAAAAAAAATTTTAGTAATTTTTTAATACTATTGAGTAAAAAATTACTCAATTTTGCACCAGTAAACGATTTAATAGTATTGAGTAAATTTTTAATAAAATATTATTAAATGCTTTCTAAAAAATTTTTAATGGATACAATTAAAAATTTAATTAAAAATTTTTCAATTTTTTAAGTAACTTTTTAATTGTGTCAAGTAAAAATTTACTCAAAATTTATCAATTTAATTTTTTAAAAAGTTTAAAAAAGTTTCAAATTTTTTTTTTTACGAAAAAAAATGTTTTTTCAAACTTTACCAAATATATTTATGTCTTGAAGACATTAGAAAATTTCATAAAGATGATTTCAAACTTTCATATACATACACAAAAAACTATAAACTAAACGAGAATTCAAAACACGAAGAGAATAAAAAAAAATAAAAAAAATTATTAAATTTTGTATTAAATTATTTACTCAAATTTTTTTTTTAGTTTTTGAGTAAATTTTTAATTGCGTCAATTAAAAAATTACTCAAATCTTATTTAAAAATTTAAACAAATGATTACTCAAATTGTTTTTCTCAATATTTTTTTCTGTGTAGACAATATAGTATATAATTAAATGAGACAAAAAAAAACAAAATAATTTTTTGTGATAGTTAAAAAAACAAAAATAAGCATTACATTTTTTGGAAATAATAAAAAAAGTTTGAAAACCACTTAAGTTAAGTTCGATAAATATCAATTGTGATTTGAAAAGAATATCAATTGTAATCTGTAATCTAAAAAATATTAATTGTTATTCAAAAAATATCAATTGTAATTTAAACAAGTGAGAGTGTTAAATTCGGCTGTGCCGAATCTATTATACCCTCCAACACGTAAAAAAAAAAAAAACAGGGGCGTCTTTTTTTTTTTTTTTTTGGGGGGGGGAGGGGTTATGTCGGTGGGAGACAACCTTCCTGGATCCAACATCAAGACTTTGAACTTTTTTTGACATAAAATGTTTCGTTTGCTAAGCAAAAGTACAAAAAACCTATAAAAAATGGCTTTTTTTTAGAGGTTTGTTTAGTTCTTAAGAGGGGAACTTTTTTCCCCCTGATCCGATTTTGCCCATGTTCGAACTTAACCAGCCCAATACCATAAGACATATTCGTGCCAAATTTCAGGAGCCTAGCTCTTTTACTTTGGACTGTATCGTGTCTTCCACAGACGGACGGACGGACGGACGGACGGACGGACAGACGGACATCGCCAGAATGTCTTAGAATGGATCACTGATCAATAATATATATACTTTATGGGGTCCTAGACCGATATTTCGATGCGTTACACACGGAATGACAAAGTGAGTATACCCCCATACTGTGGTTGGAGGGTATAAAAAATATCAATTGTAATTCAAAATGATCTATTCAAAAAATTTCAATTGTTTTTTGCATTACATATGGAATTTCGAAATTAAAAATGGAATTAAATGAATCAAGTTAAATGCATAAATATCAAAAAAAAAAATAAATCTGGAAATTACAAGAGAGATATTCGATCTACCACCATAGTTTTATAATTACAAAAGGATCCTTTTCGAATAACACCCGTATATGGTGTAGTTATATCAGATCCTCATCATTTTAACACGGGTTCGTTAAAAAATAGAAAACTACAAAATATACTAGCTGGCGCAACTGTAGCTAGAGCAGAAATATTTTCAAAATACATCATGTTAAAATAAACTTATGTTAATTTTGTTTTTTCGAGGCACTTTATTATGCAAACGTCATTTAGCACTTCATGTTCAATCTTAAATGCGAGATCTTATTAAATTATTGGAAATATTTGGAATAAAAAACATTTTAAATACACATATGAGGCATTCCACACCAAAAGTTCAGCAAAAAAAATAGTTATGTCGTGTCAATATGAAATCAATTGCAGAGTATTTGCCCTTAGGGCACTTGAGGTTTGTCAAAAAATGTACCTTGTAGGCGTAGTCAAATATTGAAAATATCAGCATTTTTTGCCTTAGTCTTTTTATTTCAATATTTATGCAAATTAAATGAAACACGGTAAGGTCTTTAAAATAAAAGTTTTTTGTAGATTTTTGTTTGGGCTATCGATTAAAAAAAGTTGAAAATTTTCAGAAGAAGTTCTGAATTTTTCAAATTTAAACTTAAACTTTATTTATCAAAAAAAAAACATGCCGCAATTACCCAGTTGGCAACGTCCTCCAGCCATCCTCAGTGACGGAACGGTGACATGTCAGAGTCACTGCTGACATCCACAAGACATCTCTATGTACTGAGTTGAGGAGAGTTTCATACAAATTTTCAAAATGTCCTTACTCAAAGTCAGCAGTGGTCAGGACTGACCATCTGGGGACATGTCACCTGAGACTTCTTTTGGGAAATGTCTGACGTAGGTCATCCGGAAGTACAAACAATTTTCGTATTTCCTTTAGTTTTTACTTTTATCCATTTTCCTTTTCGCCTTTTTTAGTACCAACTGGATTTCAACCTGGAACCTCCAGTTTATTAGTCCCACACCTAACAACATACTTGTTCCAAACTTTATTTTAAAAATTGTTTGTTTATGTATTACTTTTATTCTACTTGTTAGATTTTGATTTTATTTTAAATAAATCGATAATATTGCCACCTTTTTTGGAAATTGAAGAGTTGTCCAGATTTAAAATTATAATTTAATATACTGCTATTCTGAAGACATTTCCTTTAGACATCTTAGAGAAACGTCTTAGAGGAACACACTCTTAAAGCAAACATTTAGTGCTGACAATGTTAGGACATGTCATCAAAGATTACCTATGATTTGTCAGAACCTGAAGACATTTCCTCAAGGAATCTCTGTGGAAATTTCCTCAGTGACACATTTTCCAGCTGGGTACATTTTTTTTTAATTTAAAAAAAGCTAAAGTGATTTTCTATCTGTGCTGAAGTTTTAAAGTTGTACTTTGCCTTGTTTGCGAGAAAACAAATGCTAAAGATTGCACTATGCTAATTTTATACAATAATGGTGTATATAACATAACGTGTGCGTATGAGTAATAAAAACACTTAAACAATATTTAAAATAGAGATGGAAACGTGAATGACTTTTTATTAACTTTTTCATGAAAAAAAGTTTAATCACGCACGATATTTTATTTTGCTCACGCTCATGCACGCACACGTGAGTAAAAAAGAAGTCACGATGTTCACTTGAGCGTGAGTTAAATAAAATATACTGTTGCTATTACTCATACGCACACGTTTTATATACCATCCCTGCAAACAAAACGATACGACATCGATTCGCCGGTTGTACTGCCGATACGATAAATGTTATTGCGGCAATTATCGAATTCGTATCGCCGGCGATACACCTTTCGGGAGAAACTATTACCCGACGGCAATACATCCAGGCGATACGAAAACGATTCGTCTTGGCGATAAAAGGGCAATAATCGTGTAAACGAAAAATAATAGATTTTTATGTATCCTCGGAATATCACCAAAATGATAAACCGGCGATACAGCTATATCGATTCCCTGAGGCTGAAAATAGACATTATTTTTTCATTCATATTTTGGTCATGTTAACAGGAATAAAAACATTTGCATTCACCCGAAAAATATATCCGCAACATTCGCTGAATTTTTTATTTTATCTTTGAACGCACATTTGTGTTTTTCGGCCAAATTTATATTCTTTCAAAGATTTCTTGTTGTGCTTGATAAATTATTTTATTTTAAATTGACAAAAAAAATAAAAATTTTCAATATTATTTTTTTGTTTATCGCCAAAGTATCGTTCGTATGAGAAAACGGCGATATAATAAAAATACTACTTTGATTTTTTATTGAAATGATAAATTTTCGTATCGCCGCAATATCTTTTCGGCGATATATCGCCCTATTGTTTGCAGGGATTATTGTATACAATTTCTGAACAGATAGAAAGGCACTTTAATTTTTTTTTTTTAATTTCAATAACAAAATAAAATTGTGGCATGTTTTTTGATAAATAAAGTATAAATTTAAATTTGAAAAATTCAGAAGTTCTTATGAAAATGTTCCAATTTTTATTTTTTTAAACCACTTTGGTTTTTCTGTAGTAGTTGTTGTGGGATGCCTCATATACATATAAGTACATCTAAATAAATGTAAATATTTTTCATATATGTATGTAGGTTTATGTATAAACATACATAAGACGAAAATAACATTAATATCCGCTTTTGTCATACAATACAATCTGATGGTTGTTTTATTTCTTAAAATTTTTAAAATTTCAATTGAAAAACTTTGTTGTAGGAAGTTGTTGTATAAACATTACATATGTATATAAAATTGAATTCTTATTTTGCAATTGTTAGATATGAAAATGTTGGTGTTGTTTTTTTTGACAACCGTTACAAAGATTTATACATCAAACCACAAACAAACAAATTATGGATCAGACATTTGCATAACAACTACACTACTAAATATCCAAAATGCGACTGGGACGCGACCTTATACACTTGATTTTAATTGTTCTGCTGACCAAAAATCCGGTCTCGAAACTTTTCCATCATATCAGGTATTTAAGAAAACTGAGCACTAGACTGCCCAGAAAAAAACCAAGTTGTTATTTTCTTGGGGGATACCTGCGAATTTTGTTCCTTTTAGTGCAAAAAAATTTCGGTTTTTTTTTGGGATTTTTAAAATAATATCTAGAGGTCGCGATCTCGCGTTTTATAACGATTTATTTTTTTTGAGTTTTTTATTATTTTAAATTGTTAAATATGATTAATATGATAAAATATTAATAATTTCAGACAAAAAAAAAATTAAATTAAAAATTAAATATCGCTCATTCCATGAGATGTCTCCCAGCATCTAATCAAATGTTCTTTAATTTATTTGAAATTTCGCACACAGGTACACTATGGAGCAATTAAAATAAATTCGTTTTTAGTTTCGCGAAAATCCACGAATTCGCGAACGCGAATATATTCGCGAATTCACGGATTTTCTCGGAACTAACAACTGATTTATTTTAATGGCTTCATAGTGTTCATGTGTGCAAAATTTCAAATAAATTAAGGAACATTTGATTAGATGCTGGGAGACATCTCATGGAATGAGCGATATTTAATTTTTAATTTAATTTTTTTTTTGTCTGAAATTATTAATATTTTATCATATTAATCATATTTAACAATTTAAAATAATAAAAAACTCAAAAAAAATAAATCGTTATAAAACGCGAGATCGCGACCTCTAGATATTATTTTAAAAATCCCAAAAAAAAACCGAAATTTTTTTGCACAAAAAGGAACAAAATTTGCAGGTATCCCCCAAGAAAATAAAAACTTCGCTTTTTTTCTGGGCAGTCTACTGAGCACACAGAAAAAACATATTTGGAACATGATTCCAGCACACCAAATCACCTATAATGGAGGGGCAACAGAGAATAGTTGATCCATTCGATCAACTATTCTATGTTGATTGTGACAATTACACTATGATCATGAACAATTATAAAATGACAATTTTTTTTATACTATGATCAGCAAAGTTCATAATATGATCGCTACAGATATGTTACACTCAAAAAATAAAACTGTAAAGTTAACAATTTTTTTTTTTTGTTAACTCGAGTTTACTGGCTTTTTAGCAAATTTTTAGTTAAAATCAGCGTTTTAACTACTTTTTTTAGTTAAGTTCAATTTACGAAAATACTAGTTTTTAACAAATTTTGAATTAATTTTTTTTGTTGACTTCAAAACTGAGTTTACGAATTTTTACTAATTAATTTGCTGATTTTTCGTAAAAAATTTGTAAAGTGAAATTTCTTGTGTAGCCTCCTATGCGAATCTCACAAGTTCTACTTAAGCTGATGAAAAAACAGAAAAAACAAACTTACAATTTTTTTCAAAATATTTTGTAAATTTTAGTTTACGAAAAGTAACAAAAAGTTTAGCTGAATTCAACTAATTTTTTTGTTAATATATGTACATAAAAACGTTACGAAATTTCAGCTAAATTTTTAGTAAAAGTTACGGTTTTTTTTGCTACATTCATTCTACGAAAAGTTAGCTAAATATTTTTAGTTAAATTAACTAAAAATTTAGTAGGCCCAAAATCAGGTGCTTTTTTAGTTAAATTTAACTAATTTTTTTGCTAACTTTACAGTTTTTTTTTTTTTGAGTGTATGATAAAGTTATCAATCATACACTCAAAAAAAAAAAACTGTAAAGTTAACAAAAAATTTAGTTAAATTTAACTAAAAAAGCACCTGATTTTGGGCCAACTAAATTTTTAGTTAATTTAACTAAAAATATTTAGTTAACTTTTCGTAGAATGAATGTAGCAAAAAAAACCGTAACTTTAACTAAAAATTTAGCTGAAATTTCGTAACGTTTTTATGTACATATATTAACAAAAAAATTAGTTGAATTCAGCTAAACTTTTTGTTACTTTTCGTAAACTAAAATTTAGAAAATATTTTGTAAAAAATTAAAAGTTTATTTTTTATATTTTTTCATCAGCTTAAGTAGAACTTATGAGATTTGCATAGGAGGCTTCACAAGAAATTCCACTTAACAAATTTGTTACGAAAAATCAGCAAATTAATTAGTAAAAATTCGTAAACTCAGTTTTGAAGTCAACAAAAAAAATTAATACAAAATTTGTTCAAAACTAGTATTTTCGTAAATTGAACTTAACTAAAAAAAGTAGTTAAAACGCTGATTTTAACTAAAAATTTGCTAAAAAGCCAGTAAACTCGAGTTAACAAAAAAAAATTTGTTAACTTTACAGTTTTATTTTTTTGAGTGTACTATGTTGCCCCTCCATTATGGATGTTGCAATCATGTTCTTCTCTCTGCGTGAGTTCAAAGTTAAAAAAAAAATCGCCGTTTGGGAATTTTATGCAACTTATGGCAGATAAATCCGATGTGCTGGAGGTAAAGCTCAAACATCACTCTGACAAAAGAATATTAATAAGTGGATTTTTTTTAATTTTTTATGTTTGAACTGGAAAAAAAAATTCAAAAAATTTCTATAAAAATTGTCCTTTTTCAGTTATTAATTATTAACTCAATTTGGACGCTAGGAAACTTAAATTAAAGCTTAATAAATTACCTATAAAACATCTTATAAGAAAAATACTTATTTGATTAAAAAAATTGCTGGTATTTTATATTTTGTCATTAACAAATTTAATCTACAATAGTTCTGTGTGAATTCTTTTGAATTTTTAATACACAGTTTGCCATAAAAGCTTATATTTTTGTTCTCAGGAGCTTGACCGCTTAAACAAATAGTTTTTTTTTTTTTGCAAAATGTGCTTAATAAATTTAAATCTACAAAATACTTTGTTACACGGGGGAACATTTGTCAACTACATGTTTGCAAAAGTTATCAACTGTTTCCTTAATTAAACATTTTTATGATCTCTTTAAGCCATTTTATTTGATAATATTTGCTATTTACTTTATATCAAAGGCTAGTCACGCCAAAACAGACCTTTCCTCAAACTCCCGTCATATGGACAACTATACTGACTGTATCAATTTGAACTAACAATATACAATGATCCCAGAGGAAAAATAGAACACAATAAAATAATATAGGAAAACGCAAAAACTGAATGTAAACTTATGAAGAAGGTATACAAATACACACACACAAACACGTCCATATGTTTGTTAAGATGGTGGTTAAACATATAGATTTCTCCACATTTGAACCAAACGGAATATGGTTGTTTGATTAACAAACACTGAAAGGTGAGGCAATCACCTACACTTTAATCAACAGTCAACCAAAAAATATAATAAATAAAAATGAAGGACGGGTGTTGTTGTTCTAGATCGACTCTATAATACAGATATACCAATTGCTTTTCCAAATAGTTTTGAATTCTTTCATTATTCGCTTGAGTTGAGTTGAGGCTGGGTCGTACAAGCCTAAAAATAAGTAAATTTTGTTCCAACACGGTACCATTTTTTAATATTGGAAAAAATCAAATTCCTTGAAAACAGCGAAACTCAAATAGCTCCAAAAATAAATTGAGACGGTGGATACCCCTAATTTTTGAAATATTTAATTTTTAGGATGTGTTTTATAAATGTGGTTTTGGAAGTTTTGTTAAATAAAATTTTCAGAAACGTAAAAATATTTCAAAAATATAAGAAAAATATTTTAATTACTCGCTTTCAACTAACAATAAGAGTGAAAAGAAATTTTTTTGAAAAAAATATGTTTTTTTTTAACTTAAGGGACCGTAGCTCAGCCAATTTCTAACCGATTATCAATTTTTTGGTTTTGTTTAAGAGGAAAAACATATATTTCAAACAAAAAATAGAAAAATCCGTTGTACAATAAAGTTATAAGTTTTTGAAATTTCAATTTGAAAATTTCGTTTTTCAGCACTAAATGAAGTGATTGAGGAAAACTATGAGTACTTCCGTACTCTATGGACTCCGACTTGAATTTTCATATGAGAACTGCTACATATTTTTCTTGTTGACTTCTGTAGCCCGGTGTAATTATCATTCGATTTAAGGGCTTTAAAGTTTTTGAGAAAAAAAAAATCACTGAAACGAACATAGTACTGGGCTTTGTGAAAAACCAGGGTCCTTAACCGATATTTCGATGAAGTATAAAAGAAAAAAATAAATAAATTGGATATTTTGAAAATTGTACCAAATGAGTCGCGGTAGTACCACGGTACTTTTGAAGGTCAAAATGTACAAAAAAAAGTAGAATTATACCAACTTTAACATCCCTGATGTGAATCAGGGAATTACATATTTCATCTTATTTCTGGGCAACCAAGTTTTTTTTGCTTGGTGTTATCTATCTATTTGGAAAAATAAGTATTCCCTGATAAGATTACATTAAAAATAATTGCAAAAAAAAAACAAAATCGCGAATTATGGATTTTTATGTTTAAAAATAAACATATAATACAATATATAACTTGATACAAACATAATAAATCATATATGATTATACATCCCGTGAGGTATTTTCTAATTTTTTTAAATGGAGTCAAATGTTGTAATATATAATTTAATCATGATTCGGATTAAAAGGTATACGGTTGATATAAATATATGAAATAATATTAGGGCCAATACAAAATTTGTTTTTCTGTATAATTTTATATAAAATTATATATAGCTTATTCTGTTCCATATATAAATGTTTCCAATTAAATGTTTCCAATTAACCAAAAATGTTCTAAGTTTTTTAAGCAAAGTATAAGAAACTTTTAAAATGTTCCTAAACATTTCCTTGTTAGGGTTATGTATATCACCTATCTGGTTCGAAGCGTACCCAAACATTTTTTTGTTTTAGAAAATTATATGTTTGGTGAATGTATCGTTGACCTGTGGTGTAACTCACCCAAACCAAAACACACCAAGATTTTTTATGTTTTTATGCAATTAGATCTAATTGGATCCAATGAAATATGGCAATGTCTGGTCAAAACTCGGATGAAATCGAATCATATTTTATACAAGTTGATCTTTTTTAATGCAAAAACATCCACCATTATTCAGATTAAATTGCGTATAATTATATATTGTGTTATATATCATTATGTATTGCATCATATAAAAATTTTTACTCGGGTCATTACCGATTTCTCCAAGTTAAGCCACTTTAAAAAATTTTTACTATGACCAGCGTTGCCAAAATTTGAAACAAAAAAAAATAGATTTTTTCAAAAAAACCCGATAAAAAATGCCAAAAAATTTGATAAAAAAAGCTAAAAAATAAAGCTAATTTTTTTTAATTAATTTAAATTAGCTTTTTCTTCGATTTTAGGGACTTAGGGATCTGTTATTCCTTCTATAGCATATTTGGGACTTAACTTATGCTTATTAATAAACAAAATATTAAACTATAAAAAATTTTAAAAAAAATGTATTTTCGAAAATTTCCGAAAAGTACATGTTAATAAAGATAAAAAAAATACAATCAAGAAAATCTTTAACGTTAACAAATTCAAAGTGCATTTTAGAAATTTCAAAACGTTGTGAACAAATTCCAAAATAAATTAAAGAAATTTTCAAACACAATTTAGATTTTTTTTTTGGATTTTTTAATTGCTTCAGAATTTTCTCGCAAAATGTATTTCAAATTGTTTGAACTACATTTTCAAATAAAGTTTAGAAATTTGGGAAAAATTAGAAGTGGAAATTTCTTTAATACATTCGAATATTTCTTAAAATTTAGAAGTACAGTTTGTAAATACATCAATATTATTCCCAACAATTTTTCAGGAAATACAAACAATATTTAAAAAAAATTTAAATACATTTCAGAAATCTGCATTTATGTTTTAAAAATGTCCAATTTTATTTCACAAAAAACTAAATATGTTTTAGAAAATTCTTGATATGTTCCAAAAATTAATTTTCTCAAATTTACGTATATTTAAGAAATTTCCAAATACATTTTAAACATTTTTATTAAAGTTTTCAAAATTTTCAATTACTTATAAGCAGGGACAGGACCTTCATGCACTAAAAAACTATGTTTTAGGCGCCTAAAATATGCCCTAGAAAGTATTGAAATATGCACTAAAAATCTCAAAATATGTACTAAAAATCATAAATATCCAGTTGTTTTTTACTTTTATTAAAAAAACATAACATTTGAATTCAGTCTGGCATTGTAAGCTCAGAAATACATATAAACATGTGTTTAAAATGTTATTAGAAAAATAAAAATTACCTAAACAAATTTTACAATTGCTTTAATACAAAAAATAAAATAAAAATCATTAAAAAAATTTTTAAATAGCTAACCATACTATAAAAAATCTAAAAAACTAAAATTTATACAAAATATGACCTAAAAATATGTTTTTATAGCGGAATAATAGCAAAATATGCAAAAATATGCATTTTAAGTAAAATATGCAAAAATATGCACTAACGAATCGATGCCATTTTAAAGCAAATTCATTGATTCGCAAAGATATTTTGTTTATGCTGTTCTATGACCAAAGGGAAAAAACATGCATTTGCATGAAAGTCCTCTCCTTGCTTATAAGAATTCTGAAAAAATTTAAATTTAAAAAAACTTCCTAAAACACTTTCAGACAAACTTTAAAATATAAATAGTACGATGTTTCTGAAATATACCCAGGCAGAAAAATACGAACGGGAGAGCGCTGGTAAAGTACCTTTTATGGTCGCTTGTGTGCTGGGAAAGCATCACAGTTTAGTACTTTCCCAGCGTCCAAAATGATAACCACGGTAAACGGTATGCCGTTGCTATTTTAAAGCGCTTTGAAAGCGCTTTAAAAACCAAAAATATGGTACTATTATAACACTTTTAGAACAAAAAAATGGGACTTATCAAAATTGTATAAGTCCATAAGACACAACTTTTTTTGGTGTTTATTTGAATAAAGAAATTTATTAAATTAGGATAAAAAATTTATTGACTAATTTATTACGATAAAAAAATTTTGGACATACATACTTTGAAATATTTTCTAACAATAAGTCCCGGAAAAATGTTTAAAAGTTTTTCAAGTCCCAGACACAAATTTTTTTGGCTTTATTTTTATACGTTACACCACTCTGTGGTACAGGGCATAGATGGGAATTTTTCATTACCATTGAAATTTAACTACCATTGGTTGATATCAATGGTAATGAAAAAAATGTCATTACCATTTAATGGTAATTAAAATTTTTTAATTAAAAAAATAATTACTAATGGTAATGAAATGCACCAATTGTTGAAAAACACCAATTATAATTGGTTTCAAAACCATTGGTTTGCACATTTTTGTTTTTTTTTTTTAAAGTTAAAAATTTAAACATCAAAGTATGTTTTTACAAAAAAAATATGAAAATGTTAAAGACAAAAAACAAAACGCAAATAAAAATTTCAAATATTGTGTTATACAAAGGCAACGACGTATTCAGGGGGGGGGCCCAACAACAACAACAAAAATATTTTTTTTTTATATGTATTGGAAAACACAAATCTCACGAAAAGAACAACAAATTTTTTTTGTTGTTGTTGTTGGGCCCTGAAAAAACAATCCAAAAAACAACAGATTTTTCCAAATATTAACGATTTTGACAATATTGTGACGACTTTTACTAATGGTAATTATTTTTTTTAAGTGATACCATACCAATGGTAATTACATTTTTTTTTTATTTTCATTAGTACAATTGATACAACCAATGGTAATGAAAAAAATTTCATTACCATTGATATCAATTAAATGGTAATTAAGCCATCAATTAATTGGTCCCTTTAATTTATTAGTCCCATCTATGGTACAGGGTATAATGAGTTTATGCTTATATTTGAAACTACCCGAAATAATAGTCCTAGATTAACCTTTTAGCAAAAGTCCCGAAAAAAGTGATGTATTGAACCGAAACGTGTTGTGTTCCAAAGGGATAGACCAAGTGACATTTCACACGTGATGTATCCGGAGTTTAAGATACTTCCTCACAAAAGAAACGTGTTTTTATATAAAAGGTGTCAAGTTTGTCATAGACATTGTGTCTAAGTGACAAATCACGAGAACTATAAAGGACCAATAACTAATCCTGCAAGGAAATGAAAAATATTCCAATTGGTATGAAAATTAATAAATTTTAATTACAAATTATACTTTGAACGGATTTAAATAGAAAACATTGGCAATGCGCTTGCAAAGCACTTTTTTTTCATACTACCTTATACACAAAAAATAAAGTGCTTTGCCGAGACTTTTTCTGTGGTACGGTTGGCAGTTTCTGCCTGGGTAATTGTGTTTTTGAACACAAGTAGAAATTTTTGAAGTAAAAATGTATGTTTCTTCTCATTTTACATTGATATTTAATGAAAACAGTTAAAAAAAAGTCTAAAAAAGCTAAAAAAAAAATGTTCAAAAAAGCTTAAAAAAACCCTCTTAAAGCTAAATGTAAAATTTTCCCGCTAAAATTTAAAAAAAATGCTCAACGCTGACTATGATGGAAAACCTTCCGCTATTATTCCATATAAGTCATATAAAAATCAAAAAAAATCCCTGGGCACCCACATCGAGGATTCATTCTAAAAACGTTTTCATAAAAAATTTCATATTTTCTTTGAAATAATCTTTGATAATAACAGTTTTATTGATCCAATGACACCCGACTTTGATACCTTTTTGACAACATTTTTCAATTATAAGTGTACGATTTTCCTAATTATTTTATACATAAGTACATAGTATTAATTTTCAATGACATAATTAAATTAAAATATAGTATTTATGAATTAACGTATTATAATAATATCATTTCTTCCCTTTTCTTTTGATTAATTATTGTTTGAATAACAACATGTGTGTTGAAAGTGTTAACACCTTAACATTCTTTCCCAGGAGAAATTTCGTGGAAAACATACTTTTTTTGTTTTATTTTGTGTATTGGCCAAGGCAAGTCTAAATATGCAAGAATAAAAATGGCTAAATAGACAGGTAAAAAGCAAGAAAAAACAGCAAAATATAAACAGAACTCACCACAAAATGTTATAATACTTAAAATGAGCTGAATAAATAAACTTGCCCTGGTAATGACCAATGACAACATATGTTAAAAGAAAAAAAATGTGTTTAGTCTATAGAAAAATATGTGATGGTTTTTCCTCTTCCCTACACTCAAAATAATTCTACAGTAAAATTATTAGCAAGTGGTTTTGTACCAAAGTCTACTAATAAGTTACTAATTACCAGTAGTACAGTAGTTTTTTAGTACCTTCAAAGTACTATAATTCGTAATTTTTACTGGTTTTGAATAATATTAGTAACAAATTTTAGTATTGATTACAAATTCCTACACTAGATCATTTTGGACTAAAACATTAGTTCATTACACCCAAAAAATTTCCCAGTTACTAGCTACTATTTTTTTAACTGAGTCCCAGTTAAAATACACCTAACTGAGTCCCAGTTATTCAAATTGGTTGACAATAACTAATATTTTTAAATATAGAAAACAACTATTGTCCAGTCAACGGGAACCAACATTTACGTTATTTTTCATTGTTATTTATAATCATTTAAAAAGTCAAAAAATAAATAAAGAAACACCAACATTGATTATTTTTATTTCGTATTCCCTTTATTTGATTTATCTTAACATTTTATTTTCACTTTCACATCATACACTCAAAAAAAAAAAACTGTAAAGTTGGCAAAAAATTTAGTTAAATTTAACTAAAAAAACACCTGATTTTGAACCTACTAAATTTCTAGTTAATTTAACAAAAAATATTTAGTTAACTTTTCGTAGAATGAATGTAGCAAAAAAACAGTAATTTTAACTAAAAATTCAGCTGAAAATTTCGTAACATTTTTTATTAGGTGAATCCAGCTAACCTTTTTTTTAAATAAAAAAAAAAATATTTTTCACAGCGTTAAGTTCAGCTTAAGTAGGACTAATGAGATTTGCATAGGAGGCTACACAAGAAATGTTTAAAATTTTCGACTTGACAAAAATGTTACAAAAAATCAGCAAATTAATTAGTAAAAATTCGTAAACTCAGTTTTAAAGTCAACAAAAAAAATTAATTCCAAATTTGTACAAAACTAGTATTTTCGTAAATCGAACTTAACTAAAAAAAGTAGTTAAAACGCTGATTTTAACTAAAAATTTGCTAAAAAGCCAGTAAACTCGAGTTAACAAAAAAAAGTTTGTTAACTTTACAGTTTTATTTTTTTGAGTGTACATATTTTTTTCTTGTTTAATTTTTGAATAGAGCATCGCCTATGACTTTTTTCCATTCCATGGTTTTCTTGGTCTCTGTCTGAAAATAATGAGAAGATTTAGCTTATTTTTGTAACATATTTCGCTTAATCAAATAGATCAGTCTTACCTTACCAAAACAAAATATTTTAAAATCCAAATTTTCCAATATTTATTTATTTCTTTATTTTTTTGGTTTGTATTTATTTATTTTTTTTTAAATAATTTTGACAAAATGAAATAAATTGAAACACAGGGCAACTAAAACTCTGTTATAATTTACTGAAATCCCAGTTATTTATTACTACAATAGTTATTTGAACAGAATTGGGTTTTAACTGGGAAATTCTTTAACTATGCGACTGGGAAATTTTTTCGGTGTAGTTAAATTTTTAAGTATTAAATTCACACGTTTTGTTTTTTTTTATTGTACACATATCATTTGTAATTAAAAACAAAAATAAATACCATATATTTTTTATAATTATTTTTTTAACAATTTTTATTTTTTAATAAAAATTAATCAGAGTTTTTTATAATTTTTATAGCACTTAAATCGCCCAGAAGATATTGCGGCAATACAGAAATTTATCATTTCAATAAAAAATCAAAGTAGCATTTTTATTATATCGCCGTTTTCTCAAAAGAACGATATTTTGGAGATAAACAAAAAAAAATATTGAAAATTTTTATGGCTTCGTAAATTTAAAATAAAATAGTTTATCAAACACAACAAAAATTCTTTGAAAGATTATAAATTTCGCCGAAAACCACAAATTTGCGTTCAAATATTAAATAAAAAAATTCAGAGAATGTTGCAGATATACTTTTCAGGTAAATGCACGTGTTTTTAGTCCTGTTAACATGACCAAAATATGAATGAAAAAAATAATGTCTATTTCTTCAGGAAATCGATATAGCTGTATCGCGGGATTATCATTTACGTGATATTCCGGTGAAACATACAAATTTATTATTTTTCCTTTATACGATTATCTGGCGATATTGTCCACGAATCATTTTCGTATCGTCGAGATGTATTGCCTTCGGGTAACAGTTTCTCCCGAAAGGTGTATCGCCGGCGATACGAATTCGATAATTGCCGCAATAAAATTTATCGTATCGGATATACAACCGACGAATCGATGTCGTATCGTTTTGATTTCAGGGATAGTATTGTAGCGTTCAACTGTTTATTTTAAATTTTCAACTGGGTTTTATATTTTGTTTTATAAAAATACTTTGTTTTAAAAATAGTAGTTTTCAATTTTACTTTTGTTTCAAAAACTTGTTAAATTAATTTTTCAATAAAAATTGATTAGTGTTTTTTTATAATTTTGTATAAGCAGACGTGTTCGCATTTTTACGTAATTACCCACAATTTCGTGACCCAATGCCCTTGTTGCAAACTTCGACCGATCCTTTGGCTCCTGCTTATCAAACAACATCTGGACATGTAACACGCTCTTCACTACAGGAGGAAACAGGAGCTCCGGAAGTAGCAGCAACAACATTGCAAAAACTACCACCCTTTTGGACATAACAGCCTCAATTATGGTTCATACAAATAGAGTCTCTATTCCAAATCTCGCGCGTTTCCCGAGATAAAATAAAATATTCTCACGTTATTGCCAGTTTGGATCCTTCATATTTAAAATTTATTGGTGACATTCCACTTGATCCACCAATTGCAAATAAATATGATGCCATTAAAAGTCGTCTAATAAAATCATTTTCCATATCTGAAGAGGCTAAATTAAAAAAACTTTTTAGTCGTTTGGGAATCGGCAATTAAAAGCCTTCACATTTTCTTTAAACGATGAAAGCTTTGCCAGCTGGAAACTATGTTAGTGACAATGTTCTCAAAACGCTTTTCTCAATTTTCTCAATTTCAATTAAAAATGGTGTAGCTCTTGAGCATAGATGGGAATTTTTCATTACCATTGAAATTTAATTACCATTGGTTGATATCAATGGTAATGAAAAAAATTTCATTACCATTTAATGGTAATTAAATTTTTTTAATTGAAAAAATAATTACTAATGGTAATGAAATGCACCAATTGTTGAAACACGCCAATTATAATTGGTTTCAAAACCATTGGTTTACACATTTTTGTTTTTTTTTTTTTTAAAAGTTTAAAATTTAAATATCAAAGTATGTTTTTCAAAAAAATACGAAAATGTTAAAGACAAAAAACAAAACGCAAATAAAAATTTCAAATATTGTGTTATACAAAGGCAATCAACGTGTGTTTGGTTTATAAAATGTGAAAAACTAAAACACTATATAACAAAAAACAACAGATATTTCCAAATATTAACGATTTTGACAATATTGTGACGACTTTTACTAATGGTAATTATTTTTTTTAAGTGATGCCATACCAATGGTAATTATTTTTTTTTTTAATTTTCATTAGTAATTTAATTGGTACAATTGATACAACCAATGGTAATGAAAAAAATTAAATGGTAATTAAACCATCAATTAATTGGTCCCTTTAATTAATTAGTCCCATCTATGCTCTTGAGTTGCAGCGTAGGCTCCATCTTGGTACTCAATCTTGCTGTTAGTTCTTTATTGTTATTGTCAATGGCAATTTAAATGGATTATTTTTTTTTTTTTGATGCACTGTAAATTTATTAAAACCCCATATTACCATAATACCATAACATTGAAGCGTGGACCATTTTAAATTTTTTTTCCACAGAAGCTTTTGTTGCAAAAAAAAATTTAAAATATTTCAAAGAAAAGAGCGAAACGCAACTTAAAAGATAATTTAATTTGAAACAATTATGGTGGTAGTTGTCGACCCCAAAGTACCCTAAATAGTGTGACTTTTTATGTTGCAATCTCGCAAAATTATTCCAGGTTTAAATGTAAATTAAATTGAATTACACTGTTCAACAGATTTGAGGTGACTTAATGTATTTGACTTGAGACCAAAACAAATTGAAATACACGAATAAAAGACTAAAACCCTCAAAGGATTTTCGTTACGTACTTACACTTTTTTATTGGCCCATTGAAGTTTTCTTTTTGTCAAAACAAAATAAATTTGTTATACCCCATTTTTAAAAATGCATGTCTTATATAAACGAAATGTTTATATATATTTTTAATTTATATGCGCATTTAAGTGATTGGTCCGAATTTAATTAATTTTTTAATCTACAAATTTTTTTATTAAATTTTTTTTTTATTTTTTTCTGTGTGTGGGTTTTTGGAACTTTTTTTTAAAGTTCAAAAAACTAAGGTTGTATTAATTTTTTCTGTAGAATCGACTGCTGAAATCTGATTTGACTTAAATTCATCCATTTTTGCTCTGCGAAAAAAGGAGATCAAAATCCGTGTTTTCATATTGCATTAAACCAATGATCGAAAATGTTTCCAATAAAATACTGGCATTCCATTTAAAAACCCTCAATTCTTTCATAGAAATTATGATACCCGATAAAGTGATATATGTATGTATGTAGTCACCAAACGAACCCTAGTATTACACTAACTAAATGTAATGAAAAATTTTAATAAAACTATGAAATCTAATTAATTCACACAATATGTGTGAAATTTTGTTTAGCATGTGAATTACTTTATTTCTGTAATGTAAAGTATTTGATGAATTTAATTAATTCTAAATATGAAGTGATTTTCTATCAATGTTTCACCATCTAAAGTACTTTGGCAACACTCATACAGTTTAAATATTTAAGTAACTATATCTTTAATGTACTTAAAAAATAACAATTTATAGGATTTAAAAACAAAAAAAGAACAGAAAACTTTATGTACGTGTATAAATAATATCTTAAGATTTTAAGTCGACATTCCACAGGGTTGTCAACTTTTTTAACATGAACTTTGTGCTCAGTTTGTTGTTAATGGTTTTATGTTAATCCTTTGTGATTATATTACTGTTGACATTATTTCGTTGGGCAAGTCTAACCAAAACTATTGATTTTCTTGAAAGTCCTTTTATGTTATCTTCTTCTTTTTGTTTTTTTTTTTATTCATTTGTTGCTATTTGGTGTGCTTTTAAATGAGGAAATCTATTTTATGCCACAGAATCCATCAGGGGGGAGTCACTGCTAGCTGTTTTGTTTAATATGGCGCAATGACTCAATTTACTGTGTAATTATATTTGTCTGTCTTTTTGCTTCAATGTGTTTTGTATTTGCATTTTTCTATTGTAAGCATGCATGGTTTTGTTGTTTGTTTATATGCATGTAGTCGCGTAAATGCACAATTGACTGCATATTACTGCTATTATTGTATTCACAAGATAAACAAATTACAATTGTCGCTGACATTAATTTACAATTCAAACTTGTAGTGTTAATTGTATTTAAGCAAAGAAAAAAAACATAAAGATGACTTTAAGTAAATGATATAATTTTACATGGTGTGAATTTCGAAATTTATTAAACAGAAACGTTTTTGCGGCATTTCAAACATTTATTATATTTTTAATAAATAAATCTTTAATTTTAAATGGTCCACTAAAATAACATTTTATTTTGCGATCAAATTTAGTGTCATAAAATGTTGAAAAAGTGCATTCATTCGCTCGAAGTGGGTTTATTCTTGTTTATTTTCTAAAGTCCCAAAATAAAGCCTCTGTAAAATCAGCAGAAAAATCTGCTGAAAATACACCTTTGAGCCATCCCAGCAAAAAAAGTGCGGAGTACTTCTATTTGGAGTGCTTTAAAACTATAACAAATGTAATGAAATACAACAAATATAACAAAAAACACAAGAGAAAAACACACAAACGGTTTTTTCTACTCCATAAAAAGTTGTTATTCAGCACTTAACTCATTACCTTCCGCGACACTCCCATACAAAAGTAAGTAGATATTCAGTAGATAAGAAGTACTCCGAACTTTCAAACAACTTCCAACTACTTCCACGGAGTAGTTCTTATCTACTGAATATCTACTTACATTTGTATGGAGGTGTCGCGATAGGTAATGAGTTAAGTGCTGAATATCTATGTATTCTGGAGTAGAAAAAACTGTTTGTGTGTTTTTGTCTTGTGTTTTTTGTTATTTTTGTTGTATTTCATTACATTTGTTATAGTTTTAAAGCACTCCACTGAGAAGTGGTAATGACTTTTTTTGCAGGGATATGATAAAGTTTGTCAAGACAACAGAAAAATCTGCTGAATTTAGCAGCAAAAGCAGCTGGATTCAAATAAACAATCTTAACATCTAAAGTGTATTTTATTTACGTTAAAAGGATTTTGAGCATATTTTCTTTTTCTAAAATTTATAAAAACAACGAAAAATTTTAGCAGAAAAACCTACTGAATTCAAATAAACAATCTTAAAATCTAAAGTGTATTTGATTTATGTCAAAAAGATTTTGAGCCTTTTTTTAAATTTATAAAAAAGTGACTGTATTTTTTCAAGAGAATTCAACGACGTTTTCTTAAGCGCCTTAGTTTTTTTTTCAGTTATGCTGTTTTTCAATAAAAGTTCTTAAGTTTTTTTTTTAATTAACAGGCCTATTCACAGTTATGACTAGGGATGAGATTTTCATGCACTAAAAAATCGAAAATATGCGCTTAAAATATGCGCTAAAAAATTAAAAATATGCACTAAAAAACCTAAAAATATGCACTAAAAAATAAAGTTTGTGCAATAAAAATCTTCTTTTCATGCGAAAAACTTCTAAAAAAGTGAAAAAAAATGCCGGTAACATTTAATAGTAACATTTGAAAACCAAAATATGCAAAATAGTAACATTTAAAACTTTATGCAAGCAAGATTTTTTAGAAACTAAAACAATCTAAAAAATTTAAAATAACAAAAAAAAAATTTTTCTTATTTTCGAAATAATTTTTTCAAATTTTAAACAGTTTTCGAAACAAAAAAATTTGAATTTGTGTTTTTGCTAATTTGTGCCAAAATATGCAAAAATATGCACTTAATAGATGAAAATATGCACAAAATATGCATTTAAAACCAAAATATGCAAAAATATGCATTTTGACCAAAATATGCAAAAATATGCAAAAACAAATCGATGCCATTTTAACGCAAATTTCTTGATTCGGAAAGATAATTGGTCGATATCGTTTTTAGACTATCGACAAAAAACAAGCATTTGCATGGAAATCGCATCCCTAGTTATGACTAATTTTATTATTTTTAAACTTCATATTCCCTGTGTTTGTTGCAAACACAATCATAAAAAGTCTCAAGATTTAAAATTATTTGTCAATTTTGAGACGATGTGTGTAGCAGGTATTTATTTTTTTGAAATTTTCAAACAAAATTTGAATTTTTTTTATGATTGTTTACAACAACCACATGGAAAAAATTGAGTTATGATTGAGTTATGACTTTTTTTGTGAATAGGCCCCTAAATCTACATATATCTATAAAACTCATTTTCTGTTTGTTCTGTATACAAATTTGCCATTCTTAATGGATTTTCCTCAAATTTGGCATGAATTATCATCGGACCCCAACTTTAATCGTGGTATTGTTTTAATCGGCCGCGCTCACTTCTACGACCACTTATGACAAAAAACGTAAAATTTAAAAATTTTCACATTTTTTCACTTTTTGTTGTTTTTTTCTCCCCCAAAACTCAAGTTTGTATTGGTAGTTTTTTACGGATTACTCTGAAATTACTCACGAATAGTCTAATTTTTGCAAGAAATGCCTCAGTAAAAGTTTCATTACCGTAGCTTACTCCAATAACGAATTCTGGACAAAAATGTAAAAATCAAAAAATTCTGTTATTTATAAGTTTGTTCTCTACACAAACTTTTCAGCAGATTTATCTCCAAAAAGGGATACATCGTCTATATTTCGTGAGAAACGATCTAAATTTAAGTAAGGTTATACATTAATTTAAATCAATACTTTTTTCTAACTTTTGACGAAAGGTTTTATTGAACAGATTCCCCAAAACAGTATTTGTTAAGGTTAGGTAAAAGTGAAATGTACGAGGAGCGTTAAACTGGGTTTGCCTGTTCAAATTTGACACAAAGATCAATACAATTGAACTATACTTAAATATAAAACTCAGAAAAATTTATAGATTTAACTGCTAATCGACTTTTTTTTCGTAAATTTGTAAAATCAATGTTAACCCAATGTTAAAACAAAAGTCGAGCGATCGTTGGCCACTGTTATCATTTCAACCTCGGAATGACGTCGTAGACTTAGAAACAGGTATGATTCGCCAACGTTGGTACCGTCGCCGCCAACTTCATTCCAACGTTGGCCCGTTTGTATTTTTCTGCCTGGGTAGTCTTATATAAATCATTAAATTAATCTATAAATCTTATATACCTAGCAAAAACTTCGCTTACCAAGTAATAACCTTAAGGGGTTAGCAAAAATATGAGTAACTACCCAGTCAGAAAAATAAAAACGGGCCAACGTTGGAATGAAGTTGGCGTCGACGGTACCAACGTTGGCAAATCATACCCGTTTCTTAGTCTACGACGTCATTCCGAAGTTGAAATGATAACAGTGGCCAACGATCGCTCGACTTTGGTTTTGACGTTGGGTTAACATTGATTTTACAAATTTACGACATTGGATTGACCTCCTGCTTAGGGATGTATTGTGCTTGTTTGTTACCATTTTGTACAAATTGGTTGAAAAAACAACTACTAAAGTTTTCTCGGCTTAACTGCATTTGAAAGACACCGCTCTGATTTTTATAAAATTTTTGTAGATGATAGCCCTTTTTATACCGATTTCAACAAAAAAAAAATATCGGGTCGCAGAGACATATTTCGCGAGATATATCGCTTTAAAGTTGAAAGCGAAATTGTCAATATCTCCTTCAATACTTATCCGATTAAGTTGATTTTGGTATTGTTAGAAAGGTAATTTAGGCCCCTATTCACAATCATAAATCAATCATAACTCAATATTTTCCATGTGGTTGTTGTAAACAATCATAAAAAAATTCAAATTTTGTTTGAAAATTTCAAATAAATAAAAACCTGCTACCCACATCGTCTCAAAATTGACAAATAATTTTAAATTTTGAGACTTTTTATGATTGTGTTTACAACAAACACAGTGAATATGAAGTTTGAAAATAATAAAATTAGTCATAACCAGTCATAACTGAGAATAGGCCTGTTAAATACCTTTCAAACAAAAAAAAATGGTCAAAATCGGTTAACCCATTGCGACCCAAATCACGTTTTTGTATTTTTTCAAAAAAAAAATATGGTTTAAATCAATTTTTTCAAAAATATCGCTTGTATAGTGGCATAGTTTGTTTACATTATATGAAAGCCAAGGAAATAACCTTTCATATAAATCCAGTTTTTACATCGTAGCTCTTTAAACAACAAAAATACAAAGGATCAAAATTAAACCGTTTTTTAGTTTTAAAGCGAAATTTCCTGGTGACTGGACATAATCCCCACGGTCATTATCCCCATAACGGAAATGGGGATTATGACCCAATGAATTACGGACATAATCCCCATATTAGTTTTGGGGACTATGATCATTTAAAAAACGGTCATAATCCCAATGGGGATTATGTCCCTTCCATGTTGGGATTACGACCGAAAAATTTTCGGTCATAACCCCCATTCATATTATGGGGACTAAGTCCAAAACAATTTCGGTCATAATCCCTTTATTTTGCGGAGAGGGTGGGTTTAATGCATGGAGTTTGTAATCCCTAAGCCCGGCCGAAGGCCGGCTACGCAGAAAAACTTTTAAGTAAAAAACAAAAATTCTATTAATTTTGGGGATTATGACCTATTAGTATAGTAGACATAATTCCTGTAATGGGGATTATGTCCACTTTTTACGTGGTCATTGTCCCCATAAAACTGGGAATTATGTCCATTTTTTTGGGGGGTTATGTCCAAATTTTTTTCGGTCATAGTCCCCACTACCGTTATGGGGATTATTCGTTTTGGTCATAATCCCCATAACGAAAATTGGGGTTATGTTCGTGGGGATAATGGCATGTCACCAAATTTCCCATAACTCTGTCAATACTTATCCGATTGATACACAAAAAAACTTTATTTAGCGAAGCCGCAGAAAAAAAATTTAAAATAAAATTTTTTTTCTCTTGATGTCCCTATTAAAAAGGACCCCGAAAAAGGGCCCGGCTCCACTAATCAATAATTTAGGTTATTTTCTTTTTTAGTTCTAGAGCGAATGGCATTTTTTAGATTTAATATTCCCTGGTTTTGATCAAATCTTAATCGGAATATAATGTAATGACAGAGTTGTGGGCAATTCCGCTTTAAAACTAAAAACCCAAAATTCCGGTTTAATTTTGATCTTTTGTATTTTTGTTGTTTAAAGAGCTACGAAGTCGAGACTGGTTTTATATGAAAGGTTGTATCCTTGGCTTTCATATAATGTAAACAAACTATGCCACTATAAAAGCGACATTTTTAAAAAAATTGATTTAAACAAACAATTTTTTTTGAAAAAATACAAAAACGTTATTTGTCTCGCAATGGGTTAACCGATTTTGACCAATTTTTTTTAAATGTATTAAAATTACCTTTCCAACGGTACCAAAATCATCTTAATCGGAAAAGTATTGACGGATATATGGCGGATTTCGCATTCACACTAAAACCCAAAATTCCGGTTCAACTTTGATCCTTTATATTTTCGTTGTTAAAAGAGCTACAAGTTTAGGACTGGTCTTAAAAGAAAGGTTGTATCCTTAGCTATCATAATATGTAAACAAAATATGTCACTATATAAACAATATTTTTAAAAAAATTGATTTAAACAAAATTAGTTTTTTATTAAAACACAAAAACGTAATTTGGCTCGCAATGGGTTAACCGATTTTGACCAAATTTCTTTTTTTTTAAGGTATTTAAATTACCTTTCCAACGATACCAAAATCGTCTTAATCGGATAAGTATTGACGGAGATAGGGCGGATTTCGCTTTAAACTTTGAAGCGATATATCGCGCGAAATATAGCTGTACGACCCGATTTTTTTTTTTTTGTTAAAATCTGTATAAAAAGGGCTATCATCAAAAAAAAAAATTATTAAAATCAGAGCGGTGTCTTTCAAATGCAGTAGTTCCGTTTTCTCTTAGATTAAAGAGTTGAGGTCTATGTAAATCAAAAACTTTAAAAAAAAAAAAAAAATTTAAACTTTTAAATTATAATCTATAGTGTAGTGTTTTATGTAAACAAAGTTGTGCCAACACAATATTTTTAGCAAAACTGTTTTATATTATGGAATGTTGTATTTTTCGTTAGCCTTATATTGTACCAACACAAAATTTTTGGTACGGTTGGCAATTTCTGACTGGGTAGCTACCTCCCAATTTCATTGTTAATTACTCTAACACGGTTATGTCATTGGAGGTGACCACATTTTGCCTTTTTTGACGCAATGTAATGCTAATGGTAATTAGTAGTGACACTTTTTGCTAAAGAGTCCCATATTCTGAAACCTTTTTCCTATAGAAAAAGTCTTAATTCTTAGACATTTTTCAAATAAAAAAGTCCCAAATTCTGAGACACGTTTCCTATAGAACAAGTCTCAAATTCTGATATTCTCAGATCTTATTTCTATAGAAAAATCCTAAGATTGGAAAACCTTTTTCCTATCGAAAAACTCCCAGATTTTGAAACCTTCCTCCAATGGAATACGTTTGAACTTCTGAGACTTTTTTTCAAGAGAAAAAGTTTCAGATTTTCAGACCTTTTCCTCTCGAAAAAGTATTAGATTCTGAGACTTTTTACTTAAAAATAAGTCTGAAATTCAGAGGATCTAAGACCGTTTTCCTTTAGAAAAAGTCTAAGATTCTTAGGACTTTTTCCTATCAAAAAAATCTTAGATTCTTCGACCTTTTTCCTGTAAACAAGTCCAATTTATTGGTTTTCTACAGAAAAAGATTCAGATTTTGAAGCATTTTCCCCATTTTTTCTAAAGATTATTTTTAAAAGGATGTGGAGATGTTGACAATTTTTTTAGTAGAAAAAACGCTTACAAATCTGTCTTACTGGCTACTTACTGTTGGCTACGCTCCACGGCATAGGTAACATCATCAATCATGAAGGGTGAAAAAATATCGATAAAACCTTAAATATCTCTGAAACAAATTATTGTATTTGTTTTCGATGTTTCTTTGTATAAAATATATTGATGATATTGTTGAAATTCAGCTTATCTATGCGAACTTAAGTGAATATGAACATGCAAATCATTCATAATCAGTGATAATTAAAATTTGTATTGTGTTATCCATTACCCTCATCAAAACACGATAAAAAAAAAAACAGGGAAAATTGAAAACGAAATGGGAATTGTCAATAATATTAACATATGTATGTCAATAGATACGCAAAAACATTTCGCTTATTTACTTGTAAAGTGTCATAACTCAAAATATTTGATTTTGCAGAAAATACTTTTCAAATTTACAACTGAAATTGGGTTTCCATTGAAAAGACCGGTATATACACTCTAATCAAAATTTGTTGAAATTTACTCTGAATGTGTAAATTGAATAAATTGACCACAAGTGGTCAATTTAACTAAGAACAAGTAAGAAAGTTATAGTCGGTCAAGACCGACCATATAATACCCTACACCAGACTTTCGCGGAAATGGGTCCTAAGTTCAAACATGAACCGATTGGTTCTATCTTTTGTCAAATTTTAAATAAGTGTAAAAAACACCCACAAACCAAATTTGAGCCAAAAAGGCTTCTATTTGTTGTCAATAAACCGATTTAGCTGAATATCGGTCGAAATTTTCATATGGGTCCTAAGTCCTAAAATGGTCCGATTATAATCGGATTTGATAAGGTTATTAAAGTACGCGTTAAACACAAACAAACAAAATTTTAATTAAATATTTTCTATTTTCATGAAATTTAAGAGATTTATGTGAATATCGGGAAGGTGGTTTGTATGGGGGCTACAAGAAGAACTGGTCCGATTCCTTTGAAATTCGGAATGTTGATTTGTGAATACAAAATACGTTTAACAGTGGGTCTAGGACCAATATTTCGGGTAGTTACAAACATCAGATTACCCAGATTAACTTGCAACATAGCAAAGCGGCTTCTGCTCTTCTATGCAGTAGTCACGCGAAGTTGCATACAGGTCCCCAAATAATCTTAATACAAGAACCATGGGTAGTCAAAGGACGAGTCTGTGGTTTGAGTATGCTTAGATGGGGATCGATCTTGTATGACACAAGATCACAGCGGCCACGTGCCTGTGTGATTGTTCCTAGAACAATCGAGAGCTCGGTGTTGAGGCAATTTTGTTGTCAAGATGTCGTAGCGATTAGTGTGCGTTTTCGTAGGGAAGGCAAATTGGAGGAGACTATTATTGTATCTGCCTATTTGCCCTACGACTCCATTTATCCCCCGCCTTCTGAGGAGTTAATTAGAGTCATACGATACGCAGAGGCCAATAGTTTGGGACTGATTATTGGATGTGATGCCAATTCTCAGCACATCGTCTGGGGCAGCACGAAGTGCAACTCCGGGGGTAGCAAATTATTGGACTTTATTTTGTCTTCGGGTTTGATGATTCAAAATGTTGGAAATTCACCAACTTTTGTTACTAAACGGAGACAACAGGTCATTGACCTTACTTTATCTAATGGTAAGATAAGCTCGATGATAAAGGAATGGTGTGTTTCTGATGTGGTGTCCTTGTCGGACCACCGCTATATTAAGTTTAGGCTTGGAATTGACAAACCGACAATTCCGTCAGGTCGAAACCCTCGTAAAGCGGATTGGGTAAGATTTGAGGAAATGCTACATCAGAGATTGCATCTTATTCCAATACCTGGTAGCATAGAGTCGGTTGAAGTGGAATCTGAGAAATTAGGCAAAACTCTTACTGACTGCTATGAGACTGTATGTCCGTTAAGGAAGAGTAGACAAGGTTATTCAGTCCCTTGGTGGAATGATGAACTTGGAAAACTCAGGAAAAGTTCTAGGAAACTACTTAATAGAGCATTAAAATCTCGAAAAGATGGTGACTGGAACAATTACCATCTCATACAAAGGGACTATAAGAAAAAAGTGCGGCAAGCCAAACTTGAGTCTTATAGAACATTTTGTGAGGGGGTAGAGGGCACGAGGGATACAGCCAAACTCTGCAAAATCTTTCAGAAAGATAATGCAGCTAAGCTTGACTCCCTTAGGAAACCCGATGGTACTTATACTGAAAACCAACAGGAAGTCAATGACATTCTGTTGTCCACTCACTTTCCAGGGTGCAAAGTGACAGAGACAAAAACAGAAATTATTGAAAAACCTGTTTCAGTCGCCACGGGTTGGTCCTGGTATATAGCATCGAGGGTAGTTACTGAAGATTCGATTAGGTACGCCTTTACGTCCTTCGATAACTACAAATCCCCTGGTCCCGATGGTATATATCCAATTATGCTAAAGAGTGGTGGAGATATCCTTGTGAAGAATCTTGAAAGAATCTTCTTGGCCAGTCTGGCCCATGGTTATGTTCCATCATCCTGGTGCGATGTCAAAGTCGTCTTTATTCCCAAACCGGGAAAGGAGGACTACACTTTGCCGAAAAGTTTCAGACCAATCAGTTTGTCTTCTTTCCTACTGAAAAGTCTTGAACGAATGGTGGAAAAATTCATAAGGTCGGTAGCATTAGTCGAGTGCCCCTTAAATACTCAGCAACATGCGTACCAAAGTGGTAGATCTTGTGAGTCGGCACTTCATGATCTTGTTTTAAAGATTGAGAAGGGCCTTGATAAACAAAACTACACTTTGGGTGTATTTGTGGATATTGAGGGAGCCTTTGATAATGCCACCTTTGACTCTATGAAGGCTTCGGCTGAAGAGCATGGTGTGGATCCAGTTCTTGTCAAATGGATCTACTTTATGCTCTCTAATAGATTGTTGACCACTGAAAGTCAGTGGGGCACAAAAGTCACGGTTGAGGTAAACAGAGGCTGCCCCCAAGGAGGGGTTCTCTCTCCGCTACTGTGGTGTTTTGTGGTCGACTCACTTCTGGTGGAAATACAGTCTCTGGGTGTTCACGTACAGGCATATGCGGACGATGTGTGTGCATTAGTTTCTGGAAAGTCTCTTGAAATGGTCTGCAATAAAATGCAGACTGTTATAGACTTGATGGACAACTGGTGCAACAGGCATGGACTGTCCGTGAATCCAGCTAAGACAACACTCGTGTTGTTTACGCGAAGGACCAAACACAAGGGTCTTAAGCTTCCTACGCTGAAGGGTGTTACTCTTCAACTGTCCACAGATGTAAAGTATTTAGGGGTCACTCTGGATAATAAACTAATGTGGACAAAACATGTAGAACTTAAGGTATCTCGGGCGCACCGTATTTTCTGGCAGTGTCGGAGAGCTTTTGGGAAAACGTGGGGTCTAAGACCTGCGGGGGTGCACTGGATGTACCTAGCGGTCATTAGACCTTTTGTGACGTACGCGGCGGTGGTCTGGTGGCCGAGAACGGTAGTTAAATCTACACGGGCTCTACTGGACGGACTACAAAGAGCAGCTTGCTTGGGGATTACAGGTGCTATGAGCACTACACCAGGTGCAGCTCTTAACGCCATGTTGGACATGCTTCCCTTGGATCTACATATCCAAGGGGTAGCCATGAAATCTCTGTGCAGACTCCGTAAAAATGGATCATGGCATGGAGACTACAATGCAGGACATGGTCAACTGTTTAATAGGCTTTCGGAACTTTGTCCAATGTTTGATATGCCCTTAGACAGTATGACGCCTTGCATAGAGTTTGGTAGGAAGTTCAGAGTTACATTTCCGAGAAGAGAAGACTGGTGTGATCCAGATAAACTTCTCAGAAATTACTCTGATACCTTCTATACGGACGGTTCTAGTACATTAGTTGGTTCTGGATCTGGTTGGTATTTGGATGACGAAACCAAATACTCTCATGCCATGGGCAAAATGGCAACAGTTTTTCAGACTGAAGTGTTTGCTATTTTGGACGTGGCGACTTGGATAATTGAAAATAGATGGAGGGATAGGAAAATCGGTATCTGTAGTGACAGTCAAGCTGCACTCAAGGCACTGAGTTCTCCAATCACAACGTCTAAAATTGTCCAAGAGTGCAGGCGCAGACTCAATGAGGTCTCATGTGAGAACAGGGTCTGCCTCTTGTGGGTTCCGGGTCATAGGGGAATACGGGGAAATGAGATTGCCGATTCTTTGGCAAACATTGGCTCCGATACAATTCCTCACAATCCGGAGCCTCAGATTGGTATAGGCTTGACGTGGATGATGCGTTGGATAGACTCTCACATGAAATCAATTTTCATGGAAAGATGGTCCAATGAGTTAACATGTAGGAATACTAAATGTTTTGTGATAAGGCCAGACAAGAAAGTGGCAAACTATTTACTCAGTCTGAGTAGAAAAGACTGTCGCAAACTTACTGGCCTAATTACGGGACACAATGCCTGTGCTCGTCATATGACGAGATTGGGTGTCTTATCAGACCCTCTTTGTGCAGCTTGTCTTGAGGATGAGGACACAACAGAACACTACGTCTGTTATTGCCCAGCTTTCTCAAGATCAAGACTGCGGATAATGGGCTCTGATATTTTGTCGATGGACATGGTCCATGGACTTCCCTTGTCTGACTTTCTCAGGTTTGTGAATGCAACTGAGAAGTTCTGAGCAAGCACCTTTCACTCTCTTTAAACTTTCTCTCATTCTTTACTAATCTTTCCTTCTAGGGTATGGTACAATGGACTATTTTAAGTCTGAGCGCCATGGACTCGCCTAGCTTTCTTTCAAGGCTTGTACAACCCACCCTCAACTCAACTCAACTCAACTACAAACATCAGCACAAACTCATTATACCCTGTACCACAGTGTGGTGTAGGGTATAAAGAGGTGAATAAATATAACAAAAAAAAACGGCGCCAGCCAGCATCATACTCGCCACCTTCCGATTTGAAAGTACACTTCTTAACCAATATGCTACGGAAGCTTATACTTTTATCTGGCGTTTTAGTTATTTAACATATGTGTATGTATGTTTTTCGACAATTTTATTTACACATTTGTGTGTAAACTATTTGAATTAACGGATAATATTTATAATTCTTTATCATTAACTTAAAAATCACGTTTTTTAAGTTATTACACTATACAAGTGAATGAGCGAAATGTACATACATTTTGATGACTGTCAATTTATGCGACCGTGTTTTTGTTTACGAATTTGAAAAGTATTTTGTGGCAAAACAAACAAAAACAAGTAGAAAAATTTAATTCGACTTGGTCGAATCTATGAATACCCTCCACAATGTTATCTGATAGTAATTTTCAAAAAAAAATTTAAAAAAATTGCATTACAAATTTTTTATTAGAAATATGTATATTATTTTGAGTCAAACTTTCTTTTAATCAATCAAATTTTTTTGAGTGTACAATTTTTTTGACTGTCAACATTTTTTTGAGTCTGCCATTTCATTCAAAAAAATAATAATGTGTAAATTTTTTTTTTGAGTGTAACATTTTTTTTTTTGAGTGTAAATTTTTTTTTGAGTGTAAATTTTTTTTAGTGTACAAATTCTTTGAGTAACAAATTACTTTGTAAAATATTTTTGTTGTTTTATAACTTTTGAACCACTGAACCGATTTTGCTGAAATTCAAAACCAAACAGCCTTGGGGAACAACAAATATATATGCTAAGCTTCAGTCTCCTCAGAATTGTCTTTCGAAAGTTATAGTGGTTTTAATCTTGTAAATTCGAAAAATACCCTTCCCGAAATTTACTATTTTGCTCATAACTTTTGAACCACTGGACCGATTTCGCTGGATTGCAATACCAACCTGACCCGGTAAATGAAGAACATGTATGTCAAACTTCAGGAGCCTCCGTAAAGTCTTTCAAAAGTTAGCGTGTTTTCAACGGACAGACAGACAGACGGACGGACGGACGGACGGACATCGCTAGATCGACTTAAAATCGATCAAGGATCATGAATATATATACTTTATGGGGTCCTAGACCAATATTTCGATGTGTTACAAACGGAATGACAAACTTATATATACCCTCTATCACTAGAGTGGAGGGTATAAAAAAGTTATTGAACACAATTTTTGGAGTTTTCCTATATTTATTATTAATATAACGATATCTTTGATTATAACGAATGTTTTTCGGCCACATTTAAAACGTGTAACCTGTTGATATAAGCGCACGTATTTATGAAGGCTATAAAGGAAATTAGGTTACTTAGAGACAATTTCATGTGTTTAATATAAGTTAAAATTTTTGATAGGTATATTAACTTAATGGAATAATCAAATATGATTTTATAATCGGAAACACTCTCTTTAAGAGGCAAACATCAGTAACTGAAGGAAAGTTTATAGTTTAAAATTAAATACTGCTTTACACTTACACAACAAATTCGGTTGACACAACCGTAAATATGCCAACCTGATTTTTGAGGTTGTCGTAACCGCGCATGCGGTTGTCACAACCCCAATACGGTTTTTGCAACCGCAATACAGTTGTGACAACACTTGCTTGTATGTTTCAGGAATTTTTGCTTCAGAAAATTATAATTCTGTTTTTATTATGTCATTTTCTACTTGTTACAGGTGTTTGGTAAACATCTTGTTTATGGTCGTAAATGAGAATCCTTATTTTTTTAATAGTTTTCAACAAAGCTTTTTTAAAATTTATATCGTCTTACTTTCAAAGTTCAAGCCAATACCATTTAAAAGATTTTTGTATGAGGTATTTCCTCGTATTTCCAGAGTAATCCAATGAAAATAACAAAAAAGTGAATGAAAATTGAAAAAAAAATTGTTGAAGGTTAAAAGTAAAATTCTAAAGTCAAGTTCTAATTTTAGCAGTTTATATGGCAAATTTTACCTAAACAAATAGTTTAACTTTCTAAGGATACAGTGGGTCTTATGCTCGAGTCCCCCCGGCTGTAATTTTTTTTTTATATTTTAGTTGGTAGACTCGATCCGCGTTGCTGACCTTAAGAAAACATCAGTCTTATATTTCTAAGTATTAGAGCACACCCCTATTCAAGCTAATTTAGGTTGTATTAAAATAGTGACAAAGTCGGGTAATGGCATGTCACTCCACTAAGAAAATTATGTCATTAACTGTTTGTAGGTTATTTTAAAAAGTAATCAGTAAAGTCATTTTAAAAGAAAAATCACTTATTTTATAAAGGATTTAATTTTTTTACTGTTTCTGTAGTTTAAAAAAAATAATTTACTGTATTAAAAACGAATTTTCTGTTACATTTAATTTCGGCAGTAAAAAATTTCTTCTATAGTTTTACTGTTTTTCAATACAAAATAACTGAATATTCACTAGTTTTTTAATGTTTTGGTTAGTCATTAAATTAACATTTAAAATTGACTGTAATGTGTTTTTATTTTAAATGAAAAAACAGTGGAATGGTTTTTAAATAAAATTTCATTTGTTTTAAGTGAATATTCACTGGAATTTACCTACATAATTTTTTGAGTGTCCTATTCATTTTTAACTTTAAAAATCGTTAACACGAAAATCCTAGCTGATCCTGTTTTCGAGTTATTGCTAAATAATTACACTGCTCGACAACAAAAACTGAAATATCCAACTGATTCAAATCTACCATCCAATTTTTTGAGGTATTCGCTGTTAAAAAGTCAAAAAACCAATGTTCTATTTTCGAGATATTCGTGTTTGAAAATTTTTCCACCCGAATACAGTGACTCAAAGTAATAATGGAACAGCTAATATTTGTTAGCAGTTCTTTAACGGCAAAGTTATCAATACTAAACCTACCCAGTCAGAAATTGCCAACCGTACCAAAAATTTTGTGTTGGTACAATATCGGGCTAGCCAAAAATACAACATTGTATAATGTAAAACCATTTTACTAAAAATATTGTGTTGGCACAACTTTGTGTTTACATAAAACACTACACTATAGATTATAATTTAAAAGTTTAACATTTTTATTTTTTAAAAAAAGTTTTTGATTTACATAGACCTCAACTCTTTAATCTAAGTGAACACTTAAGTAGTTGCTTTTTCAACCAATATGTACAAAATGGTAACTAAAAAGCCATACATCGAGATTTTCAATCCATCCCTAAGCAAAAGTTAAATCCAATGTCGTAAATTTGTAAAATCAATGTTAACCCAACGTCAAAACAAAAGTCGAGCTATCGTTGGCCACTGTTATCATTTCAACTTCGAAATGACGTCGTATACTTAGAAACGGGTATGATATGCCAACGTTGGTACCGTCGCCGCCAACTTCATTCCAACGTTGGCCCGTTTGTATTTTTCTGACTGGGTAATTATTATCAATCGACTATTTTTGAAAAAATAGCTATCTATTAGAAAAGTCTCAGATTCTGAGACTTTTTGTCCACCTATATAACAATTTCAAAATTTGTTATTATCACTGTATCGTTTTCTTTAAAAAAATATTTCCAAGAATTCAATGAAATTTTTGTTTTTCATTATCATTGATTAATTGATAATGATTTTATTTTTCATTATAATTATGTAAAAAATTGCTAATGAAAATTTCGTTTCATTTTTCATTGTGTAAAATTTATGATAATGATTTTTTAATTTCATTAACATTGACCATATTCAATGACAATGAAACACTCAATGTTAATTGAAAAACAATGCATTAGTCCCATCTCTGAGTGCAAGTAACACAATTGAGCAGCACTTCCTAATGATATAACTTAAATATCAAATTTATTGTTCGTTTTTGCACACGTTTAGTGTTTATAAACCGGTTAACCGAAAAACCGGTTTTTTTCTAAAATTTCGGTTTTTTTGCAAACCGGTTAACCGGAATTGAAGATTTCCGGTGCACCGAAAACCGGTTTTTTTCTGTCGGTTAACCGGTTTTTTTAATACATTCAAAACTGAATATTTTCGCAAATATTAAGGGTTTATACATATTTTTTTATATTTTCAAAATTTCGTTGAAAACACATTAAAAATCCGCGAGAAAGAACGTCAAAATATTTTTTGTCTTCAAGAAACTATTTTTTAGATAGGAATTTTATTCCGAAACTGGCAAAAATTTGAAATACTCACCGTTGTAAGCGTTTTTTTTTTGAACATTTCATGAAAAACTTAATAAGTGTCTGTTAACCAAATACAAAAATTCCTGTTAATAGCGAAAATGTCAATAAAAGAAAATAAAAATAAAATTCGGAACTGCAATTAACTTATAACGAATAGATGTATTTTTCTAAATAAAAGCAGTACCAGTTAAATTAAAGCTCTAGTGACTATGGTCAATTGAAGTACATTATTTAAATACCGTTTTTTTACAGCGTAACAGTTGCAAACCTTGCTGAAAGAAACAACTATGTTAACTTTAGCAATATTCGCTTTATTATTTATTAAAAATAAGATATTTTCAAGAATTTTTTGGTTAACCGGTTAACCGGTTTTTTTATTCCGGTTTAACCGAGAAAACCGGTTAACCGAAAAAGCTGATTTTCGGTTAACCGAGAAACCGGTTTTCCAAAATGTCGGTTTTTTATAAACACTACACACGTTGCTTCGTCATTACTCATTTTTGGGTTTTTGGGTAGGTAGAGTTATTGGTCCATACTTTTTTGAAAATGGCTTTGATGAGGTTAATCATCAACGCTGAGCGCTACGGAATGATAAATGGATTTCGTTTCGTCCAAACAAAACAACATTTTCTCTTACTCAAAAATTTATTGAAACCGCATTTTTCGTTTTCAAAACTCTCGGTGTGTCACAGCGTATTTTTCTGGGAGCAGACAAATTGGAATAGACAAAAATTCTACATTTATAAACGGTATTCGTTGTAGCCCTTATCCACTGTATTTGTATTAACTAGAGTTGTCAATTATTCGCCTTTCAACTTTGTTCGAATAAATCATAATTTTTGTTCGTTCGATCAAACGATTAAATCTAAAAAATTATTCGATTAATCGATGAGAATAACGAATAAAAAAGTAGTTATTAAAAAAATATTTGTCAAGTTTTTTAAATTGGGGGAGTCGGTGGGAGACGTTAGAGGACACCTTTTCCCTTTTCACATAAATGTTTACAAATTCATTTATTACGAAAAACACACTTTTGTCATTGTATTATTTTCTTTAAACTCGCCCTTAAGTGGGCGGGCCGAAAAAATAGCATTTCCTAATCATCTTGGTTCAAATATAGGTCAATGAACTTTATATGGCATACAAATATTTCATTTGTTAAACAAATATAGAAAAAAAATAGTTTTTTGGTAGTGTTTTAGTTCTTTAAGGGGAACATTTTCCCCCTCGCTCGATTTTGGCAAAATTTCAAATAAATTAAGGAACATTTGATTAGATGCTGGGAGATATCTCATGGAATGAGCGATATTTAATTTTTAATTTATTTTTTTTTTTTTGTCTGAAATTATTAATATTTTATCATATTAATCATATTTAACAATTTAAAATAATAAAAAACTAAAAAAAAATAAATCGTTATAAAACGCGAGATCGCGACCTCTAGATATTATTTTAAAAATCCCAAAAAAAAACCGAAATTTTTTTGCACAAAAAGGAACAAAATTTGCAGGTATCCCCCAAGAAAATAAAAACTTCGCTTTTTTTCTGGGCAGTCTACTGTCTATGACCATAAGACATAATCGTGCCTAACTTCAAGAGTATAGCTCTTTTATTTTGGACTGTGTCGTGCCCTCCACAGACGGACATCGTTTCAATGTCTTAGAATCGATTAATGCTCAATAATATGTATAATACATATAAGTATTTTATGTGGTCCTCGATCGATATTTCGATACTGTAGTTGGAGGGTAAAAAAAATAATTGTTCGATTAATTGACATAAATTAATCGATTTATTCGTTATTCGAAAATCGTCATTTTTAAATTAATCGAACAAGAGTTTGGTTTTGTTTGATCGATAATTCGAATTATTCTTAATCGGTTGACAACTCTAGTATTAACGCATTATTCTTTTACATTCTAAACGTAGGTTAGGTATTTGTTAAAATTTTCATGTTTTCATTATTACTTTTGAATGAATATTTTTACGTGCATAATTGATTATGCCATGCTTTGTGGTAATAATGATGACATTGTTCGAAATGGTTTTCCATTATGTTCTTAATTTTATAGAAAAGGTTATATGTATTAAAATGAAATCACTCAACAACTTTTAGGAGCATAAAAAATAAATTAATATTGGGGTGGTAGAAAAAAATGTACACTTAGAAAATTTTTACAATTTCTATGGTAGATGTTTTCAACTATAAGTTGTCTTTTTTTGAGAAATATTTAAACAACTGTTTTTGGCAGTTGTTTTTTGCAGCAACTAAACAACAAAAACGGCATGTGGTGATTTCGGAGAGTTGATTTTATAAACATATAATTTTTTTTTTAAATTTTTTTGTAATTGCTTTAATTTTTCGTCACACCTGACTCTTGATTTTACTGCGAAATGGGTTAATCTTAAGCTTTTTTTTTTACAAAATTAGTTCTACTTACAAAATTGATTGAGTATAGTTCAAATATTAATAAATCAACGGCATAAAAAAAGACATTAACCAAAACTAACACACTAGGCGTTTTTTTTTTAATGCGTTAGTTCTACAGGAATTCGCATAAAACAAGTAAAAAATTTAAAGTCGATTTGACCGGTTCCATTTCAAAACAGTTTTAATAAAAATAAATTTCTGTGGAAATTTTATTTTTAATATCCCGGCTAAAAATAAATGTGTATGTTCATATATGCTTATATATAGATCTTTATATGATCATATATGAAATATATGGAAACATATATGCGACCATATATGCAAGAAACGATCCCATATATGTGGCCGTATTTAAAATATGTGCCATATATGATATCATATATGGAAACATATATGTTATCATAAAATGTTAAATTTTAGTGCATGTGTATGAAAACATCAACCGGAATTACAAAATAAAAGTTTTGTACGATTGAAATTATATTTTATTACCATATTTATATCTTAATACCGATTCGTATCAATAATTTAAAAAATATTGTTTCCTAGTTGCAAAATATTCTGATTAAAAAAAATACTTTTACATAAATAAAATGGAAAAGGTAAGTTTTTATTAGAATTTTAAATGAATTAAGAATTTTAAAATCATATGTATTATTTTTTTCCAGTTCACCGTCATAACAAGTATAAGCGTGGACATTTTATTCCAAAACAAGATCATATTCAAAATGAGTAAATGAACATGTGTCGCAAATACAATAATATAGAGTGCTTTGATGTTAAAGAAAATTAAACTACGCAGCTACGTTAATCTCGTGCAACTTCGTGGAGAGGGCATATGCACCACCATTATGTTTTCACTGCGATTGCAATACTGCAAACTATTTTGGAATCCCTTAATGTCGCCATAACAAATTGGAAATGATAAATCGTATAAGCAGTTTTAAGGCCGAGTAACGTTAAGCTCACTCAACTTGGAGAAGAGGACATATGCACCACCAGAAATGTTATCACTACGATTCCAACACTATAAATTATTTTGAAATCCCTTACTGTAGCAAATTGAAAATGGAAAGAACGTATGTATAAGAAGTTTGAAGGCCGAGTTACTAGAAAATTCAACCATGCGGAGGTACGTTAAGCTCGCTTAACTTGGAGCAGAGGGCATATGCACGACCATAACGTTATCACTACGGTTCCAACACTACAAACTATTTTGAAATCTCTCACTATCGCCATAGCAAATCGAAATAAAAAGAACGATCAGTTTTAAGGTTGAGTAACGATTTAGGAAGGACAACGTTTTTATACAATTACAAGAAAGCTGTCTATAAGCGAAAGTGACAATCTGGCACATTGTCACCATGATGCAAGCAGAAATAGTTTTTATCCCAGTCCTTCAAATATCCTTACAAACATGATGTAAGTAGAAATAGTTTTTATCCCAATCCTTCAAATATTCTTACAAACATAACCCAGCAAGATAAAATACATACTACTGAATATATTGCTTTTAATCGAAGTCTTAAGTAATTATTTGCTTGCTATGAATTTTGATGCATGCATTTAGTAGTAGCAAGTTCTTTTTTGCTGGAATAAAAAAGAAATGTGTAATAATTTTTAATATTTTTCAGATGTATTTCTGAAAGACTATATATCTTTCCTTAAAAAGCATTCCATAGTCTTTAGCATAAAATGGGCTTAAGCATCCCATGGTCTTAACAAAATACACTCCAACATGTATGTATGTAACTAGCAGTATCTAGCCAATCTTTAAAGGTAGATGGTTGCTTCGTTAAATGACATCCGTGTTATCATTAACCTATTAGCACCAAATGCTATCGTTGGTAATACTTTATTACAATAAAAATTCTAGAATTATCTCAAATAATAATATTATTTTATATCCTTTTTTAGATTTTGACTATAAATATTGTAAAAAAGAGGCTTATACCATAACAAAAACGCTAAGTCTGAAGATAATCGGAATTAACACTAAAACAAGAAAACACAAAGGAAATCAACGTTCCTTTCATAAGCCCTTTGTTCGCATCTTTTGTAATTGATATTAATTGAAAAACTTGATATATAAGATCTTTTATGTTCAATTTATTTTGTTGACTATCAAAATGTATTCTCATATCTATAAGTTAAATTATTTATTTTTATATGGTCCCCAAAAATGCAAACGATAGTAACTAAAAAATGAAAATCATAAAATTAAAGGGTTATGAAAACACCAAAATTAATAAAAAAATATTTTTAATTTTAAATTATACTTATGTACACCGTTTGCAATTCTGGTGAATATATACATAATAATCTATTACATATAGTTTAAAATGAAAAAAAAATAAAAAAAAAAATATGAAAAAGAATGTAAAAGAAATTGAAAACAACATCATATATGATCCCATATATGATTCAATATATTATCCAATATATGATTCAATATATGATCTAATATATGATCACATATATTGGATCATATATGACCGTGTCTTATATAAGCGTCAATTTTGGAATATGTTCATATATGAGACCATATTTGATACTATATATGATACTGTATATGGTCTCATATATGATATCATATATGATTATATACAACATTTTTAGCCGGGATGGCAGATTTTTTTTCAGTTTTTATACTCAGGCAAGCATGTTGACAGACAGACATATGTACGGAAATCCGAACAATGCATCGCTAGATTGCCTTAACACGGATAGGGGATCATAAATATTTGGGTACACCGAAAAAAATCCATACATAAAATAAACGAAATATATTCGTACATTGTACGAAAAATACTTTTAATTATACGAAAATATTTGAGGTATGATACAAAAAAAATGTGTTAATTAAATACAGATTTTGGTTAAATAAACAAAATTTGTTGTATTTAAAATCAATAATTTCGTAAAAAGTAGAAATTAATTTGGATACTTACGAAAAGAATTTGTGACCTAAATAAAATTTTTTGTAGTTTTGCTTACAAATTTCGTAGAATGCACGAAAATAGGAAAGTTTTTTGAAATGAAAATTTTTTATATTAAAAAAGAACTAAAATTTTTTTAAAATTAAATTTTTTTTAATATTAAGGTTAAGTTTTATGTATGAAATTGCTTCAACCAAACGAGCCCTCTTTTTAGACTCAAAAATTATGTTTTAAAGCCAAAAATCGGACAACATTTGGTCAAAAATATTCAATTGAAGGGCTTACTGCAAAAACTTGATAAGCAACATTTTATTTTTTCGTGCTTTTCGCCTTCTGCTGATGTTCCATTGACAGATTTTTGGTAGAAGTCTTGCTTCCCTTCGTACAAGTATGTCGAGAATAAAAGTTCTGCAAAAGTTCTATTTTCTAAATTATTTTAAAAGTTTTAAGGCAAAAACCACCATAAAATGTAATGTTGCTTATCGAGTTTTTACAATAAGCCCTTCAATTATATTTGAATCATTTTGGACTCTGAAAAAAGTACATCCAAAAAACACTCTTTTCTATGAGTTTTAAGGAAGTCTTATTTTGGAGTGCTCTTAAATTTGTTGACTGGGTTTAATTTGTTTTAAGTATCACAGCCGGTGACAGGACATAATCCCCACGGACATTACCCCCATAACGGAAATGGGGATTATGACCGAATTTATTTCGGTCATAATCCCCATATTAGTTGTGGGAACTATGACCGTTTTCAAAACGATCACAATCCCAATGGGGATTATGTCCGATCCTTGTTGGGATTACGACCGAACTTTTATCGGTCATGACCACCATTCACATTATAGGGAGTAAGTCCAAAGCAATTTTGGTCATAATCCCCGTTTTCTGCAAAGAGGGTGGGTTTAATGCATGGAGTTTGTAATTCCCAAGCCCGGCCGAAGGCCGGCTACGGTGACAAGACCGAATTTATTACGGTCATAAGGAAGTCTTATTTTGGAGTGCTCTTAAATTTGTTGACTGGGTTTAATTTGTTTTAAGTATCACAGCCGGTGACAGGACATAATCCCCACGGACATTACCCCCATAACGGAAATGGGGATTATGACCGAATTTATTTCGGTCATAATCCCCATATTAGTTGTGGGGACTATGACCGTTTCCAAAACGGTCACAATCCCAATGGGGATTATGTCCGTTCCTTGTTGGGAGTACGACCGAACTTTTTTCGGTCATAACCCCCATTCACATTAAGGGGAGTAAGTCCAAAGCAATTTTGGTCATAATCCCCATTTTGTGCAGAGAGGGTGGGTTAAATGCATGGAGTTTGTAATCCCTATGCCCGGCCGAAGGCCTGCTACACAGAAAAACTTTTAAGTAAAAAAAAAATTCTTTTAATTTTGGGGATTATGACCAACTAGTATAGAAGACATAATCCCCATAATGGGGATTATGGCCATTTGTTACGTGGTCATTATCCCCATAAATTTGGGAATTATGTCCGTTTTTTATTGGGATTATGTCCAATTACAGAGTTTTTTAGTAAAATTACCAAGAAATGTTGTTAGCTGGAAAAGTATGGTGTACTCTGTTAAATTAGCAGAGTTTTTCTGTAATTTAACAGAGTTATTATTTTGAGTGTATACCCTATTTATTCAAAAGTTTCATTTAAGTGGCTAATTTAAATCTGACACACATCAAGTATATTGCATCGATATCACCACTTAGCCTGTGTTTTGACTTGATTTTTTTTTCAGATTTTCTCATTGTACAACAATTATTATTTCTTAAAAATAATTAATATTGACTCAAACTGAACTAAATGAAAATTCAGTTAATATCTTAAAATTGTGTAAAAAAAAATTATAATTTTTTTATTTCTACACTGATAGAAATTTGTCATGACAATAATGAAAATCTACATTAATGTTATGAAAAATGACGTTAAAAAGGAACCTATGTAGGGTTTCATTGAATTAATGAAATAGGTATCATAAAATGTAATTGCAAAAACAAGTTTCATTAAATTAATGAAAATTGTTCATACAAAATATAAATTGAATTTATGAAAATTTTTCATTACTTTAATTCTTATGAAATACTTTCATTGAATAAATCCTACTTTTTATTTTTTAAATGAAATACTTTCATTGAATAAATGCACCTTTTATTTTTAAAATTAAATATATTTATGAAATTGTAAAGATCTTTTTATAGAATTAAAAACAATAAAAAAAATAGGTTTCACTTACAAGGGAAGTCTCCCTAGTGTCACCCGCGGATCTTTATGGAATTGGTTTTATTTTGTAGATCAGAAAAAATAAAGGGACATGTATTTTTTTATAGCGGCCCAAATTCATATTTAGGGGGTAAAAAGGAGGGGGGAAGACAAGGCCATTTTTCAGTTTTTTTCGTTTATCTCCTATATTATGCAAAGAAACCTAGTCATGTTACATACCAAATAAAAGGTCTTTGGAAAACCTATCTACGTGTGCTAAGAACGTGTCCAAACATGCACAAATTTTCTTCATATTGAGTAAAATACCAAAATTTTAGGACATTTTTGTTAATTAGTCGAAAAATATTATTTTCTTTGGCCCGTTGTTAGCACCACGAGATAGGCATTTTTAATACCTTTAATCTGATACCACACATGCCTATATTAATTTTGTTTAAATAGGCGTAAATCGTAAAAAACTGAAAAAGGTCAATTTCCTCCCATACAAATCGACCCCCCCTAAAAATGAGTTTGGGCCGCTAAAAAAAAATACGGGTCGAATTAATTTTCGTTCTTAACAACATATCCAAATTTCATGAAGATCGGAGGGTGACACCAGGGAGACTTCCCTTGTTAGTTTTCTCGCACAAAATTTTACTCCAACCTTAAATTGTAATACGTAATTAAAACCACTAACTAATATAAAACAGCACGAATTTAGTAAATATAAAATTAATAATTTACTTTTTATTTCAAATTTCATAAAAAAGTCTGAAAAAATCACGAAACAACCAAGTTAAAAAAACACTTTCACATATTTTTTATTTTATTTATAGATTTCACTCAGTTTTCTCACACAAAATTTTACTATAACATTTACTTTTAATACAAAAGTAAAACCACGAAATAATGTGCTCGATTCTCGAATACGACTTCACCATTCACCCAATTTTTAAAAAATTTATATTCTTTCGAATTTTAAGATTTTAAATTTTTTTTCTTGTAACAATAAAAGATCTAGTTAATATATTTAATAATTACAAAAACAAATTTAAAAATCTTAAAACTCGAAAGAATATCACATTTTTAAAAATTGGGTGAATGGTGAAGTCGTATTCGAGAATCGAGCACAATATAAAACAAATCAAGTTTATTAAATACTTATAATTAATCAACAACATTTCATTTTAAATTGCGTATATAAAATCACGTATAAAATCACGCTCTGATCAGCTGTTTTTTGCGCGCGTAAACTAACAGACTAAACAGACGCGACACGACAGGTGTCAAAAGACAGCAAATTTTGTAAACAAAACTTAATGACATTTTTTAATGAAAGTACGAAATCTAATGAATCAAAATTAATGAAAATCTTGCACAATATGTATGAAATTTCATTCAGCATATGAAATATTTCATTGCTGTAATGAAACAACGTTAATGAATTCCATTCATTAGTGATATGAAGCGTTTTTCTATCAGTGTAGTAGAAATTTAAAAAACACAAAAAAAAAACTACCGAAAATTTTGAATGATAATAAACAAAAACAAGTGATTAAATTTTTTTGTTTTACAACCTGTAAAACTTTTTTAGTTGTTTTTAAACATTTTTGTTTGACATTTAACAGAACTAACTGTAAAAACGTGCTAAGTGTAAAAACAAACAACATAAAGGCGTGTGATAACTTAATTAATTGTCATAGAACTGCTGGTGACACTTTCGTCTCTTAATTATTTATAGTTTTCGTCTGTCAAATAAGAAACAAAAATAAAAAAAAATATATATATGTAGGTATTTATTTATGTATATAAATGATTTGTCTATAGAAATCTGTACCAAAATAGTTTTGAAATATTTCAAAATCGTGGCCACCCGAGTAAAAATTTTAGGGTGGTGTATTATACTTTAATTGATATAAATTATAAGATAAAATTGTATTCCATAAAAACTGTATCCCAATACAATAAGATAAAATTATGTAGTACATGTTATAAATTCTGTATAGAATTGTATTAAATTCGATCAAACCAGACCTCAGCAGTGACGGTCCGTAAAGTTGTTGTGTTATTTTTTTAAAAATAGCAAAATTACTTTTAAAATTCGCGTTTCCTGGACCTAACGCATTCCCGAGATCACTACGATCTTATTTGTTTTGCATATATTTATTTGAGTAAGATACAGCCCATATTCTATTTTATGCGCATTTTGTTGGACAATTAACAAAAAAGCAATACTTCAATAATATATATAGCCCAGGAAAATTAGGGGTCATCTGCGAAAAATCGGATAGGTTCTCTGAAAATTTGCACAGATCTTAGTTTTGGCAATCTAAATAAGGGGAAAAAAGTCCCAAGAAATCACCCGTGTCCTTGGTGAGATATTGAGGTCACAAAAACCGGGTTTTTTACAGTTTTTTGCCAATATCTCGCTTGATATGCGTCATACGCTTTAAGAGTCTATTACAAAACTTATCTACAAAAAATATAAAATTATCTACAATATGTTTCTTAATACTTTTTTCGTATCTCTCGCCGTTTCTGAGATATTAAGGCGACAACTCACAATAACCAGATTTTTTACAGTTTTTTTCTAATATCTCGCTTGAAATGAGTCTTAGGCTTTAAAAGTGTATAAAAGAACTTATAGAATATAAAATTTTGTACAAATTTCTCTCTGTAAGTTTTTTCGTATCCCTCACCGTTTTTGAGATATGGGTGAATTTATCTTTAATTTATGAATATACTTAATAGGGACACGAAATAATGATGTGAAAACATGAAAACTGAAAACGGCATATCTTTAAAACGAAATCGTGTATTACTAAAAAATAAAAAGTGCTACGTAAATAATTAATCTATTATTATCTAACTTATTATAATTAATTTAAGTAAAATTTTTTTTTAAATTTATTTCAATAAACCGTAATATAAAGTGGCTTTACTTAAAACAAAGAAAATTAACTTGAAGATTGTTCATGCAAATACTTAAAAAAGCAAAAGAGTTTTCCTTAATTTGTTTTTTAAATTAAGTTAAATATTCTTTACATTTATGGCGAATTCATTGCATTCAAGAATAAAGTGTTTATTTCAAATTTTTGTTTTACTTAAAAGAAAACAATTTATATTGTATGAAAAAAAGAAAAATAAGTGTGGAACTTACTTAAAAATAGTACAGACATTTTCAAGACCATAAATCAAATCAGAACTATTCTTTAATTCCTAAGCGCATTTTCTTTAATTTAAACAATATTTGTTTTAATTTAAGAAAAATATAATCTTTATTTTATTGATTTCATTGACTTTTTTTGAATCCATATCTTCATCAGTTTAAGAAAGAATTTACTTAACTTAAGGGAAAAAAATTAAGGTATTTTGGGGACTGCATCTGGGGACCCCATCTGGAGACCCCATTTGACCCTAATTTTAAATCCAATTTTCGGAATTTTCAAATGGCTATAACTCTCTAAATACTGCAGACACGTACTTTTGTAGTTCTTAACTCATAGAATATGGCCGCAGAAGACCCGAAAGCCCTCCGGGTTAAAGTTTTCAAGTTATATTATGATGAAATTTCTCAAGATCCCATTCCCATATCTCGAAAACTAAGCAAGATAGAGCGGTTCTGACCAAAATTGTGAATCGAAATCAATAGTGACCCTATAATTTCTTAATTTATTTATATGTACATTTTTGTATTTAAATCTTAGTCTGTAAAGAATTTATGTTCTATTGACAGAAATAAATGAAATAATAGGGTATGCACATACTCATACTGCGGACCCCATATATTGGGGCCCCGTAGGGTCGTTCTTTTCTTAAATTAAGTTCAACATGCTTTAAAATTGGTATATTTTTTCAGTGCACTATAATATTTTTTTGCTTGGACATAAAATTAAGTGCAAATTCTATAATTTGAGTATATACACACTCAAAAAACATTTTGTAACATACACAATAGTTTCGTTTATATTACAAAAAATGGTTATTGTCAAGTATATATGTTTGCAATTTTTACGAAATACCTATTTTAATATCTTTCCAAAACTTAAAAAAAGTTTCGTTTATTTTGCAAGTACTATATAGCATTTATTAAAAACAAATAATTTTTGAATTCGTGTATATTTCGAATGTTTTTTTTTTTTTTGCTGAAAATTTTTAAATGTTTTAAATTTGTTATAAATTTAAAATTATACAAAATTTGTGTGAAAGATGAATTGCGTGTATTCATAAGAACTAATAAGTTGTATAAAGAAATCTAAAACTAACCAGCAAATTTTTGCATTAGTAGTAATGAGTATAGTAATTAGTAATAATTATTGGTATGTACTTACTAGAGATGGGATCGTGAGTGAATTTTCAATCACGATCACGCACGCTCACGAAAAAATATATTGTAATCACGCACGATCACGCACGAACATTTTTTTTCTGCTCACGCTCACGCACGCTCACGTGAGTAGAAAAAAAATTAATCACGCTCACGACGTAATCACGATCACGAAATACTCACGAATTAAAATATGTGAAAAAATGTATGTCATATTTTCTTTATGCATTACACAGTTGTGAAAGTCCTTGAGCCATCCGTGGTGACGGCTCGCTGACATGTCAGAGTCACACCTGACATCCCCATGACAGCTCTATATACCGAGTTAAGGACGGGTTCATAAAAAACTTCAAAATTTCTCCAACCATAATTATCAGTTGTCAGGGGGTGCTGACATTCCCATGACATTTCCCTCCCCAAAGTCGTCTTTGTGGAAATGTCTGATATAGGTCATACGAAAATGCAAAAAATCTTCTTTTTTTCACAGAAAAAATTTTAAACGAATTTCCATCAACAAAAACGCGGATTCAATAAATTTTTTGATTGAAATTCTTCCAATTAAAAAAATTGTTATACCAATCATCAAATTATAGGTGATTGATTGAAAATTTTTTCAATCAAACATGTTTTCGATTTTGATCAAAAATTTGATAAATTTTTTATTTGAAGTCAATCAAAATAATGATTGATTTAACAAATGAAGTGTAAGCTTATGACAAAATTATCAAAAAATGCTTCTTTTTTGCTTTCTAATATGTTGCAAACAAAGTAAAACCCGATTATTTTGTACATTTTTGAATTAATCTATTCAAATAAATTAAAGCGAAAAAAATTTTGTATGTTGAAAATTTGTATTCGACTGTTTAAGAAAATAACAAAAATTTCAATCAAAACATTGATTGACTCATTTAAATTTTGTTGATCAATAGATTTAATTGAAAATATTTAGCCAATAATTTTTTGTGTGTTCCATTAGTTTTTACTTCCATCCATTTTCATTTATAAATTATCTTTATCATAATCTGAGACCTTTTCTGTCCGAAAAACGTTTCAGAATCTGAAAATATTTTTATACGAAAAACGTCTCGGAATCTGAGAGTTTTTCAATACGGAAAATGTCTCAGAATCTGAGAATTTGCAAACGAAAAATGTCTCAAAATCTGAACACATTTCCTCATGGAATGTTTTGAAAGACCATAAAAAATCAAGAAAACGTAACCGAACAAAAAAAAATCGGGGAAACAATTAAAGTCACGAAAAATTCATGCAAGAATTTTACTCACGCACGATCACGCACGAACTTTTTTTTGTTACTCACGCTCACGCACGCTCACGCACGCTCACGTGAGTAGGAAAAAAATTTACTCACGAATCACGTGATTCATGCGTGATTCACGTGATTCACGTTAATCACGTGATTGGTGCCCATCTCTAGTACTTACTCATTGCATGAAACACTACTTATTTTATAAAGGCCATGAGACAAAAATAATTAGTGCCTACAAGCTTACGAGTAGGGAGATAAATAAATACTTACCTATAACGAGTAAAATAAGTAGTTACTTGTAAACAATAAAATAAATAGTTACAAACAGAGTTTGAAATAACTATTTACCATTAGATTATTCGTTTTCGCGAAACTTTAAGCTAAAAAGGTAAAACAAATATTGTTTTTTTCTGATTGGACTAAATTTAGGAAGTGAACCTGCAAATAAGTATTTATTTTTAACATTCTCTATAACTTTTTATTTATATTATTGCAAATAATTACTTACATATTACAATATAAGCCACTAGTTGCTTTTTGGACTAAAGTAATGCAGTGGGTAATGAGTAGTTGTTATAAGTAATGTAATTGGCAGTCATTACTTTTCACAACACATTACCTAGTTTTTGCTGGGTAACTAGGAACATGAGAAAATGTTCCAATACAATTTTAAAAGCATGTCGACATATTTTAAATTGCTCAAATTATTTCACCCATCCGCTGATAGATTTTTGGTACAGTAGCAACCAACCAACAATTAGGAAAAAAAATTGTTTGCTAAAAAACCAGTTCCTCTTCCAAGTTCCTAATATTGAAATTGCAAAGATTGCTATCTCAGAACATTTTGATAAAAAAAAAACATAGTTTTTGTTTCTCAAAAAAAAGTGATCTAAATTAGTCTCAAGAGCTACTTTGAAATTATTTTAACGAAGTTTATTTGTGTGGAGCAGCTTTTAAGACTAATTTATATCCATTTTTTGAGAAACAAAAACTATGTTTTTTTATCAAAATGTACTGTGCACGGTGAGCCTCAGCGATGTTTAGGTTGAACTTTAGTGTCGACGAAAAGTGCGAGCGCAGTTCGATTTCTACAAGATTAAATGACACAAAACTGCTAATAGCGAAATCGTAGCTGCTCGCATTCGAGAGATAACGCGAAATTAGTGTTTTTGTATTTTTTAAAATATTCAGATTTAAGTTTTTTAAATATTTTCAAAAACTGAGTATACAGTTTTAATTATAATTATTTAAAGGTCACAGAACAGTAAACATCAAAATCCTATCTTCTTTAGTTCGCGAGAAATCGCGAAATTAATTTTTTGCTGTTTTTGTTTTCGTTTTTTATCTTTAGATAGGTTTCTTTAAAATTTCGTAAAAACATGGTATGCAGTTTTACTTGTGCTTGATCAAAGGTCACACAGCTGTTGACATCGAAATTGTAGGTGTTAAATTTCGCGAGATATTATCGCGTAATTATATATTTTTTTTTATTATTTATTTATATTTTAAAACTGGTTCTTTAGAAATAATAAAAAAAGTGGTATGCAGTTTGATTTGAGCATGTTGGAAGATATAAAAACTGCCCACAAAAAAATTATAGCTGCTCACTTTCGCGAGAAATAGCGAAAAACAACTTTTTGGGGGTATTTTTTGTTTTGATTAATAAAAGAAGTTTCTTTAACATTGTTGAAAACCACGAAATGCAGTTTGATTTCCCATTGATTAATGGTGATAAGGCTGTTAACATTTAAATTCTAGCTGCTCAATTCTTCGAGATATCGCTAAAAAAAGCTCGCTAAACTACTATTTATTCTTTACTTTGTGTTATTATTGGTCTGTTAAAACATTTACTTCAATTAACGACAAAAATGTTGTAAGCAGTTTGAATTCGAGGTTATTTAAGTTGACAAAACTGCAAGCATAAAAATTATAGATGGTCAATTTCCCGAGAAATTGCAAAATTACTGTTCAAGCTTTTATAATAATTAATTTATTTTTCTATAGTGTCTAAAATAAAGGGAAAAAATCAGGAAACGACAAATATACTGTATGCAGTTTAAATTTTATATGGTTAAAGGTGGTAAAACTGCTTAAATCAATAACTGCTAATTTATGCGAAAAATATTTTTTTTTTCAATTTTTATTTTTTTTTTTAATTTTGCGATTTCTCGCGAAATTCAGAAGATATGATTTCGATGTTAACTGTTTTGTGACCTTTAAATAAATACAATTAAAGCTGCCTACTCAGTTTTAGAAGATATTCAAAAACTTCATATCCAAAATTTAAGAAAATACAAAAACACTAATTTCGCGTTTCTGTTAACAGTTTTGTGACATTTAATCAAGTAGAAATCGAACTGCGTTTACACTTTTCGTCGACACTAAAGTTAAACCTAAACATCGCTGAAGCTCACCGTGTGTGATATCAATCTATGCAACTTAAATCTTTGAATCTTGGTGTGGAACTGGTTTTTTTAGCCAACAAATTTTCCGATAATATTCCCCTAAAAAGGTTCTAATTGCACATAATTTGGGGGGAGGGTCAAAAAAAAACAAAAAGCGGCAAAATGTCCCTATCATCATCTTTCATTTGTCATTCTCTGCCACATATCGTACACACAGAAAAATAAATTTCCAATCGAAGTTTTTAGTTGAATCCACTCATAATTCAGTTGTTGCTACTATTTTTGGTGGGACAACCGAATTGTGTTGTTGTTTCAATTAAATGTCTGCTGTATCAATCGAATTTCGTTCATACTTCCGATATTTAATTCAGTCGACCTATATGCCAATGTATCAACCTATTTTTAGTTGTATTAACTGAATTTCAGTTGGATGTTTGGAAAAAAAATTTCTGTGTATACATTTACTGAAACAAGCTCCCTCAACCTCCCCCCCCCCCCCTGACTACAACCCACCCAGATTTGGCACTGCCAAATTAAACATTCACACTTTTGTTAACTTGATTGGTATTGTTTGATTTTAAATATTGTTTAGTGTACGTTTGCTCTTAATTTATACAATAAAGTAATAAAACCAACTTTATTTAAGTTGTCAAGAAATCAGAATCTCATCTCTGGGTAAAGTGGAATCTTAATCCATATGTAGACAATATGTTTGTAAGTACTATAAATATTTAAGGCATTTCTGAAAATTGAATTTTATTATCATAAATTTTCATTTTAAGGCCAACAAAATAAAACTCGTACTTATAAAAACTAATTTATAACAAATCAATCATGTTGATTTTGACAAATTACATAAAAAATTTTGCTATCTTTGTATGTAATCTTACATTAATACACATAGGTACATACATGTCTAAATACATGATATGTAACTACATACATATCGTCACCTAATATGCAAAAGGCCCTAACTAACAAAAAATTCAAAATCAGTTTTTTGATTGGTTTTGGATTATTTTATTACATACACGTCTCCACAAAAAATTAGGCCTACATAATAAAAATTTTATAACCAAAATTAAAAAAATCTCCAGTGGACGTAACTAAAGAAAAAACGTTTTTAATATTTTTTTTATTTATTTTGATTTATATTTATTAAAAGAACGTCCTCACAAAATTTTAACCAAATTCATATAAAAACAACAATGTTAATAAATTCAAATTTAAAATATCATTCAATACTGTTTTTTGCTTCTTTTGTAAAATTAATAAAATGTTAGATAGGGCCTTTTGCATTTTTGGTGACGATATGTATATGTATGTAAACTCTTTTTGGTCAAGTATATACATAAGGGTGGTACAAATAATGACTTTTCAAATTTCATCGGTCGCCGGGCAAGTTATGGTTCGTTTTGGTCTAAATATTCTATATTTAAATTTTTATCCAAATCGGAAAACCCATGCCGCTGCAAAGTTAAAGTTTTAAAATTTTTTTCGATTGCTTATTTTTTTATTATTATTATTTTTCTTGATTAGCTTATTACAAAAAATTTAATTACTGGTTGGATTATTGGTCCTTCTCTAAAAATTTTTTAAAAGTGTTTTAGTTTTAGTTTTGACAATCAACGATTTTAGTTGTTATATTGTTTTTAATGATACATGTTAATAAAAAAATATTATTCCTATCTGTGACATCTTCATCGTGTTTTAAACCCAAACTAGCAAAAAAGTTTTTATTGCTTTTTTCCAAATTTTATGCATAACGTATCACAAAAAAATAACTTTATTCGAATTTCTTCGATTGCAGGACAAATTCATGTTTACTGTGATCTAAAAACTCCATATTTAAATTTTTAACCAAATCGAACAATTTTATCCCGTGTCGCTGGGAGGGTTTTAATTTTGGCTCTGAAAAAACATAAACCAAATCCGTATTAAATCTGACAAAATCAAGCAATGATTTTTGCATCAAAAACATGAAATGGGTGGAGGGTTAGACCGCAAAAAAATTGTTTTCTCCTCATTTGCACTACAGATGCAAAATGATGCTTGTAATAATTATAAACATTTTTTTTTAATCTGAAAAAATCAGGCAAAGCTTGTTGCGCCAAATAACATAAAATGAGGGGTAAGAACGCAAAAAAAAAATAGTTTTTTTTTTAACCTCTCTAATATTCTTAAAATATAGTATTCCTATCTGTAACATCTTCACCGTGTTTTAAAATGTACCCAAAAATGCAAAAAAAAACGGTTTTTTAGCCTTTTTTAATTTAATGTATCATTACGAAAAAATAGTTTTTCGAATTTCTTCGATTGATGGACAAATTTCGGTTTCTTGTCAAAACTAAAAAAAATAAAAAATTTAGAGTACGACCCCAAATTTTTTTCCAACCTTATTTTTAAGCTAAATGCCTTATCCCACCAAAACAAAACTTTTTTCCTTGAAATCGAAAAAAAAGTTTTTAGTTTGTATGGAAAAAAAATTTCCGATTTGGTTAAAACTTTAAACAAGAGCTTTTATATCAATCGAACCATAATTGCCCGGCGACTAATGAAATTCGAAAAAGTCATTATTCGTGCCAGCCTAATATACATACATATTTGTGATGTATTTCAAAACAAATAGTCAATTTTTAACCCACACAAATTGTTATTGTTAATCCCTTGACATTTTTTTGAACTCGATACAAATGCATGTTACACATACATATTGTATGTATATTGGAGTATCTACACACACCATATGATGTATGTGTATTACTTAATGTGGATCGAATATTAAACTTTATTTTTTTAATCAAACCATGAAAACAATTATTTTATACAGATGATAATAATACCGAGGAGTAAACAAAAACATGAGATGTGTTTTGCAATCATTTGGATTAGGATTTATCATATAAAATGTGGAATTATTAAATATTAATAGCATCAAGGTTTTACTCATCTATGAATCTTCCTGTTGTTGTGTAGATTTTATACAGTACTTTATTAATATTCTTAAAGCATACCTTAAGGAGTGAACAATAACTTACCGCATCACATCATACAGCGATTAATAGTGACAAGAATAAGCACACTCACTCACGCTCACGCAAACAGTAATCGAATCACTCACTTATTACTCACACACATTTCTTTTTACCAAACTAGAATAATACAGCCTTACCACAGACTATAAAAAGACTCGACAATAGATTTTTTTGAGAAAAAATGGGGAAAAACTAAGCGATTTTAGGAGAAAACAGAGCGGTTTTTAGTCCGTTTTACGCTAACATGGCAACACTTTCTACGACTTAGGAGTGAGTGAAACAACAAAAATAGAATAATTTTAAAATATTAACCATATGGTTCAGAACTACTTTTTTGACACCTGTCACTTATGTCGAGTCTGTTTTAGTCTGTGGTCTTACCATAGAAAAATAAAATAAATTTAAAATCGACTTTTAATTTTATTTCCATAGAAATTGTTTTTGTTTTTATAATCGACTTTCAAAAATTGTATAGAAAATTTGAAATTTAAAATAAAAATTTTGTTAAAAATAGACTTTTTATTTTTCTTCGGTACGGGCCACTGTCTAATCAAATAAAAATATAATTCAACACTCAAAAAATTATGTAGGTAAATTCCAGTGAATATTCACTTAAAACAAATGAAATTTTATTTAAAAACCATTCCACTGTTTTTTTTTTATTAAAAATAAAATCATATTACAGTCAATTTTTAATGTTAATTTAATGACTAACCAAGACATTAAAAAACTAATGAATATTTACGTACTTATTTTTTAATGAAAAACATTAAAACTGTAGAAGAAATTTTTTTATGCAAAAATTTAATGTAACGTAAAATTCATTTTTAAGACATTTTTATTTTTAAACAACAGAAATAGTAGAAAACAAGAAATCCTTTATAAAATAAGTGATTTTTCTTTTAAAATAACTTTATCACTTTCATTTTAAAATAACCTACAAACAGTTAATGACATAATTTTCTTAGTGAAAGAAAGTAAAAAACGCATTTTTCTTACGAAAAAATTTTGTTATTAATTATATTTGCAAATAAGTTTTTTTCGGTCCACTCTGTTACGTACATATATTTATTTTTGTATATTAGAGTGGCCTTTTTTCTTTAACTTTCGATTTTCTCAAGTGTCGTAGGTAAAACCGCCTTTTTTGAAAATCGTTTGATAAACTTATATGGCGATATCTCGAAAAACGACCAACCATTCCAACTTTGATCGAAGGGCGCCACGGCTTAATTATCGGATTTAATTTGAATCAAATTAAGTTAAAATTACCCAGCAAAACTTTGGTAATGGGTAGTGATTATATAACACATTACCAGGTAATGTATATACCTTATTTGTAGCATTATTTCAGGATGTTTTACCAAACATTTGTTCCACAACGTATTACTTTCAAGTGAAAAATAATGCCTTACTAATAATTTGCTACGTAATGCATGATTATTGGATAAAATGTATTTCATATTTATTATTTCTAAACATTAAATCATGGATGGCTTATATTTGGTTACATTATGTATTATTTGAAATTTTGAAATAATGCATTATTTATAATTGGATGCATAATGCTTTACAATAACATAAAATTTTTTTTTTTTATAAAAAAATGCATAAGTTTAAACTAGAGATGGGCTCACGACAGGAAATTTCAATCGACACACACTCACGAGCATATTTTATCTACTTACACTCACTTACAATCACGTGAGTAAATTTAATACAAAATTACTTTTTCACTACTCGTAACACCTTATATATTATCTTCTGGTATGCTATATTATTTCATTTCTCGTAACCTATAAAATATCATATATTTTACACCTTACTCGTATTCTTTGTTATAAATTTATGACTCATTTTATACCTTACTGGTATTCTTTGTGATAATATGGATGCATTACTTTGAGTCTCATCGCCTGTTAAAATCATCAATGCTGCAATGTATAAAATAAGAGATCCTATACCTTATTTTATACCTTATTTGGTAATCTAAGTTTTGCTGGGTAAAGCCCTCTGAAAGGTTGAAACCTAACCTAATGTGTCGCAAGACACATATATTATATTTAATATGTATATTTTTTTTAATTTTCAAAAATCCAAATCTTTGATAGCCGGCCTACGATTGGCCTCAAATTTGTACCACAGAAGTTTTTGTTTAGGAGAATAAAAATGTGGGTGCAAGTTCAACACCGGAAGAAAACCTTTTTTGCCATACAAAAAATGCCGGTCTAATGTATTTAGAGAGAGCACTTTATTTTACTTATTTTTGAAAAGATGTTGAAATTTCAATTTGATTTTTTCATTCAGTGAATGTTATTAGAGTAAGAATCATATTAATATTTAAATATTAATATGATTCTTACTCTATGCGGCTTAAGTTGTACGGACACAAAATAAATATGTATGTATTGAAAAGTTATTTGTGTAAGGGGAAAAAAAGGCTTCTAAAGCATTTTACATTAAGGTGAAGCAAATATTCCTTTTTTAATTCCAAATCGTTGGGGTCGGAATAGTTAACATAGTTCGTTTGTGTTAATATTAACCCTAAAACGCAGCTATTCCGACCCCGATGATTTTGAAATTCGAGCAAATGTTAATTCTTTCCACACTTATGTACATGCACTGTTTGCAGTGTCCCCAATGAGATGGTCCGCTTAAGGACGAGTTTTTTGGAACTCAATTATACTGAATTTATTTTATCTGAAAGCAAATTTGTCTTGCCGTCTCCAAGGTTAGGTAAAGTTAGAGGTGGTGTAGTCAAAGACAACACACATAGACCGGATGGTCCATAGCGAAACCACAATAATTCCTCAGCGACGCTGATAGAACACGTTAGTCCTCATCGTGAATTGTACACTCTAATCAAAATTTGAAGTTTACCCAATTTATAGTAGGAAACTGGACTTCTATACTCAAAGAAAAATGCTTCATCATATTGATGATACAGTTTCATCACTTGCTGTCATCAATTTTGATGAAAAATTTCTTCATATTGATGAAGATTTTCTTCAATATGATTAAAAATGTCATCGAAATTGAAAAAACAAGTGATGACACATTTCATCATATCATCAAAAAGTGTCATCAATATGCCAAATGTTTTTTTTAAGTAATTAAAATAATATTAAAATAAATAAAAATATTGAAGAAATATATTAAAAAAATATAAAAAAAACAATAAAAAAAAAACATTGTTAAAAACATCCTGCCATGGCTGGGACTTGAACCCACGGGTCCCCAGTTATAGTATTTACTGTCGACGCCTTAGCTAGTTTAGCTATCTATAGATTAAAATCTCGCACCACTAAGATTACAATCTTTAGCTGCTGGTAGCTTACTGGTTTTTTATCCAAATTTTTTTTTTTTATTTTTCCCGTAAAAGGGTCCTACATCCCCAAATTTTAATTCAGGACGCGCTTATACATACATACACATTTGCACACACATTTTATTATTGTACAATATCCCTCTCTTTCCCTCTCACAGCTTTTAGCAGAGCATAGTTACACACAAATTTTAGCGTTATATTTAGAACACAACAAACAAAACGGCTTTTTAGTGTTTTTATTTGTTGATGTTCTAAGCCCAACAAACAAATCAAATCTTTGGATACGAAAAAAAGATGTAAGTTTTTAAATTAAAAATAAGAAAATAACAAGCAATTGTAAGTAAATAAAAATAAATTAAATAAAATCATATAACAAAAAAAAATGTTTTTTTCTTATTTAAAAAAAAAAATGTTATTGATGACACCGCTTCATCATATTGATGACAAGTTACATTGGACGAAAAATGAAGTAACATTTCATCATATTGATGTAACTTTTCATCAATATGAACAAGCTTTTTCTTTGAGCGTACTATAAATTCGGTAATTATACTCTGTCTGTGAAAATAAAAAAAGCAGTGGTTAGTTAAAATAAAACAGAAGTGAAAAAAATAACAATAAAACAAAAAAAACAGGGGTAATTATGTAACTTGATAGTCGTCAATCGTATCGTTTCCATCGTTATTCCATTACCATATAGTGTCATTTTATGGTAATAGAATAATGAGCTAACGATGACGATTGACGATTATCAAGTTACATAATTAGCCCCCAGAAGTACAAAGTTTTGGCACTATTATTTTGTTGTAAAGCCCAAAATATTTTCCCAATTTCATCAAATTCGAAAGGGGTGAGGTAAAAATGTTCCTTTTTCTGTTGAATTGACTTGTTCTAAATCTATTATTTTTGGAAATTTGACGATGAGGAAATGTCCACAGTGATTCGATGAGGATATGTCTTCAGGTAATTCTTAATGACTTGTCCTTACATTGCATTGTAATCAATGGATGTGTGTTTTAAGAGTTTGGACAAATCATCTTAGACATCTATAAGGAAATTTCTTTAAATCAAATTAAAATTTTAAATCTGGGAAACACTTCAATTTCCAATAGAAAAATTTCAATATTATCGATTTATTTAAAAAAAATCAAATCTTACAAGTAGTATAAAAGTAATAAATTTTATTTTTTTTGTGTTAACAACAACCTAAACAACATTTTCTATTAGGGATGTTAAAGTTGGTACAATTGTACTTTTTTTGTTAAATTTTTTAAAGTACCGTGGTACTACCGCGACTCATTTGAAACAATTTAAAAACTTCCCATTTTTGAATTTTAATCAATAATGAAAGAAAATATCGAAAAATATTGTATAAAATTTTGCGAAATTATGAAAGCTAAAGTTAACATTTCCCGAGTAAAAATTATCGTATATAACAATATATAACTTGATGCAAACATAATAAGTCATATAGGATTACACATAGCGTGAGATATTTTCTAATTTTTTTAAATGCAGTCATATGCAGTTATATATAATTTAACCATGATTCGAATTAAAAGGTGTACGGTTGATATAATTATATAAAATTATATTAGGGTCAATACAAAATTTGATTTTCTGTATAATTTAACATTAAATTATATATAGCTTATTCTGTTCCATATAAAACTACATATTTTTCCAATTAACCAAAAGTTTTCTAACAAGGGAAGTATCTCAACCCTTATGAACCGATTTGCATGAAACGTAAAATATATATAAAAGAGACAATTCTAAGGTTGGGATGTCTCGGCTTATCGGCCATATCGGGGATTTAGGGGTTCAAAACATGGGTTAAAAAATGGCGAAAAAATAGTTTTTTTTGATTTTTCAGCCATTTCTTTCTAAGAAACTATATTATGTTTACATATGAGAAGAAAGAATTTTTTAATGCCTATCCAACGGTGGCATAACCTTTTAAAAATTTGGCTTCTTTATATATTTTTTTATGAAAATATGTTAATTTTGGGGGGTATTTATATGAATACATAGACCTACGATGTCCATATGAATACGAAATAATCTTTATTAAATTTAAGTCGACACGTATTTTTTCTCTAGAGGATATTCCTGTTAGTTCGGGAGTTATCGAAATTTTCCCGGAGGTCCACATTGTTTCATAAGGGGACAACGAAATTTTGAAACACTGATATGGCCGAAAAGCCGAGACACCCCAACCTTAAAATCGTCTCTTTTATATATATTTTAAGTTTCAAGCAAATCGGTTCATAAGGGTTGAGATACTTCCCTTGTAAGTTTTTTAGGCAAAGTATAAGAAACTTTTTAAAATGTTCCTAAACATTACCTTGTTAGGGTTAAGTATTTCACCTATCTGGGTTCGAAGCGTACCATTTTTTTGTTTTAGAAAATTATATGTTTGGTGAATGTATCGTTGACCTGTGGTGTATCTCAACCCAAACCAAAAAACACCAGGATTTTATATGTTTTTATGCAATTAGATCTAATTAGATCAACCAATATATGGCAATGTCGGCGCTATGAAAAAACCCCCAATGAAATTATCCCCAAATAAAATGAAATAAGCACCAAAGAAAAATAATGAAATTACACCCAAAACAAATGAAATTACTCCCAAATAAAAATGAAATTAACCCCAAATTTTGGGGTTTATTTCATAATGCAATATTTCCCAAATAAAAATATGAAAAAACACCCCAAAAATTAAATTAAGCTCAAAATAATTTAAATCACTTTTTACCAGGGTTGGCAACCGAAACGAATAACGGTATTGGTAACGGTATTGGTATTACATATTTTTTATATCGGTAACGGTAAAGGTAACGGTATTTTCGAGTATTTCGGTAACGATAAACCGTTACCGAAACATCGGTACCGGTAAATACCGGTATTATGAATAAAATTTACCAAAAATGTTTAAAAGTCACCAAATTGTTAAAAATGCGTAATCAAAAATATATTTTTAATAAAATTAAAAACAAACTGTTAAATTTTGTGCATTTTCAACACATAATTATATAGAAGTATTTAATACTATTAATTAACTCAGGATTTAATTAAAATAAGCACGCAATATAGTAATCCAACAAATACATTTTTTATTTTTTACATGTTTAAAAATCTGCATTTTGAGCCATTTGAAAAATCTGTTGATTTTAGCTGACGCAATTTGTTAAATTTCTGTCTGGATAAACCAAGTAGAGTCTGCAGAGAAATCTGCTGATTTCAGATAAACCTCCTGAACAGCGAAATTGTATTTTATTTAAGTAAAAGATTGTTAAATTCAGCTGTGCCGAATCCTTTATACCCAAATATTGACAGGACATTTCGGGGGGAGGGGGAGGGGAAAGCCGCATTGCGGAGATGTGGCCCGGTTATAAAAAAATTGGCAGAGGGAAAATAGAACAAAACAAATAAGCAACGATTAAAAAATTTGCCGTTAATCGCGATTAACGATTAATCGAATATTTTAAATAATTTGAATTGCAATAGCTTTTTTGAAAAAATCTTTTAAAATTTACATTTCAGAACGAACGAATTTACAAAAATTAATGTTTTTATTATAAACTTTCGAATTTTACCAGCAAAAATAAATCGAGATTACAAAATAAATCGAGATTACAACACAGCTTTTTTTTATAGCATATCACAGGGCATCCACGGAAGGCTCTTGATAATGCAGTAGAAGTAAGGGAGGAACATTTAAATTTTTTGATAAGGATTTCTTTTAATTGTTTTTTTTGATAAAATTTCACACATGTTTTCCTTTTTACACTTTTTGAATGATAGATTATGAATATTTGGAGAAAAATACAAAATTTCCTTGCATCTTTATTGCGCTTAAATCAACTCTACAAAGAGTGCTTGAGTCAGCGCTGAAAAGATACATTACTTCACTGCGTCTTAATAGCGATTTATCTGAATTACCAAGAAGTTCTCTGAACTGTGACATCGCACACGGAAATAATGCCTGATTTCAAGTGGTTTAGATGCGCTCTTTGACTCGTGATTCCTTTTCTAAAGCTGCTTCCAGTTCAGCAAAATTTTTGTTGGGTCGTGTAGGAATACTACACAGAAAATAATATAGAGAAAAACAATTTGAGTAATTACTTGTTTAAATTTTTAAAACAAATTTGAGTAATTTTTTAATTAACACAATTAAAAATTTACTCAAAAACTTAAAATAAAATTTGAGTAAATAATTTAATACAAATTTAATATTTTTTTTTATTTTTTTTTTTATTCTCTTGGTGCTTTGAATTCTCATTTAGTTTATAGTTTTTTGTATATGTATATGATAGTTTGAAATCATCTTTATAAAATTTTCCTTTGTCTTGAAGACATAAGTATATTTGGTAAAGTTTGAAAAAGCAATTTTTTTTGAAAAAAAAATTCGAAACTTTTTAAACTTTTTTAAAAAATAAATTGATACTTGACACAATTAAAAAGTTACTTAAAAATATTGAAAAATTTTAAGTAAGGTTTTAATTGTGTGAATTAATAGTTTACTCAAATTTTTTTTAAGCATTTAATAATTTTTTATTAAAAGCTTACTCAATACTATTAAATCGTTTACTGGTGCAAAATTGAGTAATTTTTTACTCAATAGTATTAAAAATTTACTCAAAATTTTTATTTTTTTTTCTGTGTAGCTGATGTCAAGCTGGTTGTGGAAAAATTTATTTAACAATTTTACAGCAGCATCTTCAGTCGACAACCAGCCGTCAAAGTTTAAAAAAATTAGGTGTTTTGACAAAATCATACAACGTTCGAATTTTTTGACCCAATCCGGACAAATTCTTTTGAATATATATTAACCACAAAACTGAGAGGTTGCTAAGATCAGAATTTAAATTTAAAAATTTACGAGAAAAAAAGGAAAGAAAAATTGCAAACAAGTTAAAAGTTGTTGGACCAAGATTTTATATATTTGAAATTTTTTATAATAACAGTGTATTTTATAGATAATGATTAATCGTAATCGAGTGATTTTTTTGTCGATTACGATTACGATTAATTAGTCCGATTAATCGCGATTACGATTACGATTTTAATCGTTTTGCAAACTCTAGTTTTTAGTTATGCTGCTTTTAAATAAAATTTTTTAATTTTTTTTAATAATTTTTTTTTAATTTTTTAACAGAAAATTTTATTAAAACAGGAAAACTTGATATTTCTGTAAAATTATCAAATTAATCTGATTTATTTTACATTTGAAAAATTTTTAGTTTTAATCGTTTAAATTAGACAAAAATTAAAAAAAAAATGAGAAAATAAAATGTTTGTAGAATTACAAAGTAATCTGCTAAAATTTGAACAAAAATCAGCAAACAGAGTCAGTAAAAATACAGAAAAAAATCTGTTATTTTTTAAAACTTAATGACATAGAATTAAGTTAAAGTATTCATTTAAGCAGAAAATTCTGGTAAAAGCTTTCCAATTCAACCTGATCTGCTTTAATGACACCGCCAGCAACACCAGCGATTTGGCACAATGCAGATTGCTACATCTTTTATCTCTTTTTTATTAAAGAATTCTTACATTACGTGGCACTCACGTTTTTCTTCGGAATTTTTTAAGTAAATTGCGAATTTGATCATTGGATGAACCAATTTCCACATATTCTTTGTCCAAATTTACTTAATTGCGATTGGTTGGACCGATTTCCTCATTGCTTTTGTCAAAATAACAAAACGATTTGCAATGAACAAATTTTTTTTTTTATTTTACGTACATTCAAAATATTTTACTTTGTTTTTTATCTTCAAAAAATTAAAAATAAATTATATTAAGACAACCGAAATAAAACCGATATAATACCGGTAAAAATCCGAATAAAGGTAATGGTATTTTATCGGTAACGGTATTTAAAAATTTTTATTTCGGTATTGGTAACGGTAGTCAATATTAAAGGGTTTTTAATCGGTGACGGTATTGAAAGGGTAACGGTAGCCAACACTGCTTTTTACAATTGAAAATGTTTCATCATTAATATTTTTCTTTTTTTAATTTCGATCAAAATGGAAACGCAATACGGAAAATCCTTTTTCGTTGAGGCAAACTTTAAAAGTGGGAGACTAAGACAGAATTTTTTAATTAACCGTTATAAAAAGTAACCAATTTTCAAATAAAATTAGACTTTTTTATGTATTATTTGATAAAGTTATATAGAGATTGGTTATTATTAGATGTAATTTTATCCGAAAATTGGTCACATTTTTTATGTAAACCTAAGGTTTGCGCAAAGATTCAATAACATTTTCTAGAGTCTATTGAGACGTCTCAAAACTTAAGAGGCCCACATGTAGTTTATAAAAGCGAGGAATGCACACATTATTACATTCTAGCATTTATAAAAATAAAATGCTTACATTTAAAAGATTTGAATGCATATGGGTATGTGTAAAGCACCACAGGCGCGAATCGCGCGATTTTTTTTTTATTTTTTGTTAAAATTTCTTCTAAAAATTTTTCTAGAGTCTTTTGAGACGTCTCAAAACTTAAGAGGCCCACATGTAGTTTATAAAGGAATGCACACATTATTACATTCTAGCATTTATAAAAATAAAATGCTTACCTTTAAAAGATTTGAATGCATATGGGTATGTGTAAAGCGCCACAGGCGCGAATCGCGCGATTTTTTTTTTATTTTTTGTTAAAATTTCTTCTAAAAATTTTTCGCCTGCGGCGCTTTACACATACCCATATGCATTTTTACTAAACATTCTGTTTTTAGTTAAAGTTTAACAAATGCCATAAACGTGGTGTTGTCACCATACTGAATATCGCATTTCCAATTTTGCTAATTTTTACCAATAAAATACCAAATCCTGCCAACACTAACGAGTATATTTGAAAATTAGCGGTTTTTAGTTTACGTTTCTGCACTCAAAGAATTATGTAGGTAAATTCCAGTGAATATTCACTTAAAACAAATGAAATTTTATTTAAAAACCATTCCACTGTTTTTTCATTTAAAATAAAAACACATTACAGTCAATTTTAAATGCTAATTTAATGACTAACCAAAACATTAAAAAACTAGTGAATATTCAGTTAGTTTGTATTGAAAAACAGTAAAACTATAGAAGAAATATTTTACTGCCGAATTTAAATGTAACAGAAAATTCGTTTTTAATACAGTAAATTATTTTTTTTAAACTACAGAAACAGTAAAAAAATAAATCCCTTATAAAATAAGTGATTTTTCTTTTAAAATTACTTTACTGATTACTTTTTAATAACCTACAAGCAGTTAATGACATAATTTTCTTAGTGTGTACCTTAGTCCAAGAGTTTAGCTATAAAAAATAAATTTAATCTGAATTTGAATTTGTTGTTTTAACTCGGTTTAATTCTACAACAAAGATAAGTTTTTCCGGTAATGCAAAACTCTCAAAAAAATTAAATTACCTTCCAAAATCTAAACAAATGAAAATATCCCCAAATATTTTTTTTTTATTTCTTTTTTCATTTAGGGCTTATTTCATAATGAAGAAAACCCCAAAATAAATAATGAAACAACCGCCAAAATAAATGAAAAAATCCCCAAATTAAATGTTAGCATTTTTTTGGGGATTTTTTCATTTTTCTGTTTGGGGGTTATTTCATTGGGGGTTTTTTCATACCGCCGGCAATGTCTGGTCAAAACTCGGATAAAATCGAATCATATTTTATACAAGTTGATCTTTTTTAATGCAAAAACATCCACCATTATTCGGATCAAATTGCGTTTAAATGTATAATGTGTTACATATTATTATATATTGCATCATATAAAAATTTTTACTCGGGTTATTACGAAATATAATTTTGGTTCCACATATAACCCAAAAATATTATATATCAGGTAAATAAAGCAGTATTGTACCTCATCCGGTAAAATTTTCCCGAATAAAAGTGTAAATTTAAATTCAATCAATATTTATGCACTTTATTAAGGAGCATGTCACAGTGTGGTTTACTCGTAAAACGCAAAGCAAATTTTTTTTTTCGGAATGAAACCACATTTATGCAATTCAATTCAAACCCGAACGGAATTGAGTCCGTGACATGCCCCAAAGTTTTAATAATTTAAATGGTACCGTGAGGGTCCAAACAATTTTTTTTGGAGGTTGGTACAAAATTGAAACCCTCATTTAACATCCCTGTTTTCTATTACAAAAATGTTTACTGTGTTAAACTTTTAATAGTTTATTTTAACGTTTTCAAAAGTCAGACAAGTGTAAAATATTATGATAAGCATTAAGGCTATAATTTCAAAATTTAATATTTACGTCTTTGCTTGGGTTAAAAATATGAATGTTTGTATGTACGTACGTACGTAGGAACGTACAAACAAACATTTGTTAATATGTATATTTAATTATGACGCCATGGCATGGTTTTAGCCAAATACGTTATACTGGTAACATGATGATGCAGTAAGTTTCTAGAAATTCAAACAAAAGGAAATACTAAAAAATGGTCATGTGTGGTCAGCATCAGGGATGTACGCCATTTGTTGAACTGTAGGTTTTCAATAAAAATAATACAGAAATGCAGAATATGTTTGAATTTAGTTCATATAGTTTCATAATATCTCTGTAACTCCTGGGTCTAGTTGCAGGACTTGAAACTTCTTCTGACTTAAAAATGATTCATTTTCTTAACAAAAAATATGTAAAAAATTACCCCTTTCAGAAATTGGTTTAGTTCAGTTCGATGATCGATTGTGGATCAATAATGTACAATGTATTTTATACATATATACTTAATGGTGTTCCCGCCTCGGGTAGTACTCAACGTTTAAGCGTGATTACCGAATAGGTAGAAATAACTTTCAATTTATTACAAAAATGGGTGTGGCAATTTACGTTCCTTTGTTCGATCTCACGCTAATATGGCCCCGCATCGGTTAGTCAGTTCGTAAAAATCAGGAAAAATTTTCAGTGTGGTGCAAAGGGGCGTGCAAAAATTAAGCCACGTGGTCGAAACGCGATCTATTTTGGTTTACAGTGCCCGCTTCTGAAATACTAAATGTGGTTAAAAATCCATTAAAATCGGTTAAGCCGTTTAAGCATGATTATGGAACAGGCAGAAATAACATTCAACGTAACTCAAAAGAGCGTGGGATTTTACACCCTTTCGTCAAGTCACACGCTTTTATGGCCTACAGTTCCCGCCTCTTTTACTTAATAAAGTACAAAGGAGCGTTGCAACTAATGCCTCTTTGTCCCAACGCGCTTTATTATAGCAACAAATCTGTGTTGAAAATTTCAATAAAATCTATTCAGACGTTTAAGAGTGATTACGGAACAGGCAGAAATAACTTTCAATATAATTCAAATGGGCGTGGACTTTTACGCCCATCCATCAGAGCGCCCTCCTATTATAACCTATAGTGCCCGCCCTGGTTAGTACTGAGTGTAGTGAAATTTTCATTAAAATCGGTTCAGACGTAAGTATGTTGTACAAAAATGTTGGGGGGTAAAAAGAAATGGGCGTCGGTCTCACAAATGACCCCTCTCAGAAGCACCATTGGACCGGTAGAAGCTGATTAAATTAAATATCAAATTTGATCCAATAAGATTCAACTGTATTTATTTGGATCCAGATTTTTGAATCAAATCAAAATATATCAAAACTTTTTTACTCTGCACTTTTCTTGTTTGGAAAAAAAATAGTTTTTTTTTCTTTTTGTTGGCTTTTGTTTGTCATAAATAAAATCTTTGCAAATAAATTAAAAATGTTCTATTTATTTTTTACTGCATCGTCGCAAGCGCTTTGGTAAGATGTAAAAGTATGTTTTACTTATATTTGCTGTGTACTTTATTACTCATATGTATGTATGTTTACCCAGGGAGAAATTGCCGACCGTTTAAAAAAATATAGTACATAGAACATATCGCTCATTAACTTATATAGTGTCATAACTCAAAATATGTCGTTTTTGGGTAAATTATACAGAATTATTTGTTATATCCTTGCGGGTAATTATGTAACTTGATAGTCGTCAAATCGTATCGTTAGCTCATTATTCCATTACCATATAGTGTCATTTTATGGTAATAGAATAATGAGCTAACGATGACGATTGACGATTATCAAGTTACATAATTAGCTCCATGCTTTATATTGCGTCAAAAATTTGTATTAATATCTTCTAAACTCATCGTTTGAGAAGAGAACACGCCATTATAACATTTTCTATGTACGGGCCTTTTGCAATGTAAAACAAGTTTCAATTTTAAACTTTAAACAGGTTTTCTGTAAAATCAAACATTTTGCGTTATGACACTATACAAGTAAATGAGCGATATGTACTACACTCGAAAAAATAACCTTGTCAAATTACAAGAAAAAGTCTCGTAATCACATTTTACCAATATTTGACAGCTTTCCTTGTTTTTTAACAAATAATTTTCGATCGAAATTAAATTTTTTTTGTAATTTAACAGCTTCTCTTGTAATTTTACAAATTTTCAAGATTTTTTCTAGAATTTCTTGTAAGTTTTATTTCGCCAAAAAAGTTGTAAATTTACGATTTTATTGGTAAAAATCATGTAAAGTTACAAAAAAGTTCACTAAAAATGTTTAGCGAAAAAAAAATACACTCAAAAAAGTTCCCCCTCGAAAACTTCGTAGGTTCTGAAATATTTTTATACCCTCCAACCACAGTATGGGGGTATATTCACTTTGTCATTCCGTGTGTAACACATCGAAATATCGGTCGGGGACCCCACAAAGTTTATATAATATTGATCCATGATAGAATCTAAGACATTCTAGCGATGTCCGTCCGTCCGTCCGTCCGTCTGTAGAAATAACGATACAGTCCAAACCAAAAGAGCGAGACCCCTGAAATTGGGCAAGAATATCTCTTATATTACTGCTAAGGTTAAGTTCGAAGATGGGCAAAATCAGACCTGAGGGAAAAAAGTTCCCTCTTGAAGAACTAAAACGACCCCTGAAAAATTCGATATTTTTACGAGTTTTTTTAATTTTTGCTCAACAAATGTAACATTTGTATGTCATATTATGTTTATAGACCTGCACTTGGACCAAGGGGGTTAGAAAATTTTTTCAGGTCGCCCCCTTTGGGGGCGTGGTTGTAGAAATTAATTAAAGATAACGATAAAAATTTATTATTTAAGTGTAAATATAATAAACAAACAATTTGTAAACATATATAGCGAGGGTACAGGTGTCCCCCACCGACCCCCCCCCCTCCCCGACAAAAAAAAAGGCGCCCTGCGATTTTTTTTTTAATTTTAAACGTGTTGGAGTGTATAAAAGATTCGGCACAGCCGAACTTGTTTTTATTCTTTTTTTTAAAGAAAAAGTAAAGTTTCTACACCAAAATTTTCAGGTTTTGAAAAACTATTCTTTGGTACCTGAATTAGAAAAATTAAAGACTTTAATGTTTTTTTTTTTTATTTTTTTGAGGTTATTTCCTACTTTTCTATAGAAAAAATATAGTTTTCTGAGACACTTTTTCTTAGAAAAATCTAAGATACTCAAACAGTTTCTGAGAAACTATGAAATTTTTCCTACAAAAAATTATTAGATTCTTTGGCATTTTTCCTGTAGAAAATGTCTCAGCTTCTGACACATTTTCTAAGTCTCAGACTTTTCCCTACAGAAAATGTCTTAGATTTTAAGACATTTTTAAATAGAGACATTTTTCTTATAATAAAGGTCACAGATTCTGTGTAGCTATTCCTAAGTATAAATTTTTCCTGAAGAAAATTTTCTTATTTTTCCTTTAGATAAATTTAAAGATTCCGAGACTTTTTTTCTGTGAAAAATTCTAAGATTCATAAATAAATTTTGAGAGTTTTGGAAATTTTTCCTAGATAAAAATTCTCACATAATTTTCTTTTCATTTTCTCCTTTTTATCCATCTTATAATTCTTCTTTTCCAAAGAAGAATTATCAGATTTTTCCTAATAAAAAATTCTCAGAAAAAAATCCTATAGAAAAATTGTAAACTGTTTCCTTTAAAAAATTGTAAAATGTTTCCTTTAAAAAATTGTAAAATTTTTTTTAAAGAAAAATTCTTAGATTTTTTCCTAAAAAATTCTAAGAAAAATTCCCAAATAATTTCAAAGAAAAAGTCCTTAAATTTTTCCTATAGAAAAATTTACAAAATTTTTCCTATGGAAAAATTCCCAAACTTTTTGTATAAAAAAATATAAAGAAACATTTTAATATTCCGAGACTTTTATCATATAGATAAATTCTAACATTCCAAGAAATTTTTTCTTTAGAAAAATTTTAAAATTCTTAGAGATTTTTAATAGAAAATATTCTCAGATTTTTAAATTTCAAAATTCAAAAATTCAAAATTTTTAAAATGTTTTATCTCGACTAATGGTAAATATATTTGAGCGAAATTTAAAATTGGTACATATTTTATTGTTCTGGACGTATTTCTGATCATTTTGGTATTAAATATGGCAAAATCTGTCCAGTAGCGCGTCCCGAATTCGGTTTTTTTTCGAATATGAAAATGCTTGCCCCCTCAAAAGATGGGGTTTTAGGACCCTTTTACGGGAAAAATAACAAAAAAAGTTTTGGACAAATAACAAAAAAAGTTTTGTTTTTTAAAAAATGTAATGCCAAAAGTTGCGCAATATAGAGTACATTCCTGAAAAAATATTAATAAAATTTCCATGGAGTAATTTTGGTGCAGCGTTGCATCTTAAAGATGAAAAGTGTGACTTAATTTTTTTTTATTTTTTCTTTTAAGCTAAATTGGTCTCAAAACCTGCGCAAAAGAGCTCACATTCGTTAAAACTGTGTCAAAGCAGATTTTGAGACTAATTTAGCTTAAAAGAAAGAAAAAGTAAAAATTAAGTACACCTTTTGATCTTTGAGATGCAACGCTGCACCAAAATTACTCCATGGAAATTTTTTTAATATTTTTCCTCAAATGTACTCTATATTGCGCAACTTTTGGCGTCAAATTTTTGGAAAACAAAAAAAAAAAGTTTTTTCAAAATGCACTAAGATTGCAATCTTTAGTTGCTGGTAGCCATCTGGTTTTTTGTCCAAAATTTTTTTTGTTATTTTTCCCGTAAAAGGGTCCTAAATCCCCATCGTTTGAGGGGGCAAGCTAAAAAAATTTGAATTCGGGACGCGCTACTGTCCAGGGGTTAAGAAGTTATAAGCAAATAAAGATGCGTTTTTATAAATTCTACGTGATCTAATTTTGTTGTTATTTGATTGCATTTGTATTATCGTTGTTATTGTGTAGTCAGAAAAAATTAAATTTTCTACTTGTTTTTCTTTTGAACTCGGTTTGAGGCGAAATTTGTTTTTCCCCCTAGTAGATCCGCGCCTGATCACCTGTATGATACCGATTACGGTATAACCTTAAAGTTAAATTATGATACCATTTTCGAATTTGAGGCAATTTTGCTATCGTCATTGCTGGAAATTTCGATAATAAAAACAATATCAAATTTTCATATCGAAACCCAATCTTTATCGCCTGAAATAACAATAGTTTTTCGAAAAATTCTGAAAAATTGCGATATTACTATCGTTATGACTGGAATTATCGATATCGAAAATTATATCATATTTGAAGAGAAAAGCGATATCATTAAGAACAAACACACTATCGTATCCCAGCAAAACTTTGGTAATGGGTAGTGATTATATAACACATTACCAGGTAATGCATACAACTTATTTGTAGCATTATTTTATGATATCTTACTAAACATTTGTTCCACAACGTATTATTTTCAAGTGAAAAATAATGCATTACTAATAATTTGCTACGTAATGCATGATTATTGGAAAAAATGTATTTCATATTTATTATTTCTAAACATTAAATTATGGATGACTTATATTTGGTTACATTATGTATTATTTAAAAGTTTGAAATAATGCATTATTTATAATTGGATGCATAATGCATTACAATATCATAAAAAATAATTATTTTATAAAAAAAATGCATAAGTTTAAACTAGAGATGGGCTCACGACAGGAAATTTCTAACGACACACATTCACGAGCATATTTTATCTACTTACACTCACTTACAATCACGTGAGTAAATTTAATACAAAATTACTTTTTCACTACTCGTAACACCTTATATATTATCTTCTGGTATGCTATATTATTTCAATTCTCGTAACCTATAAAATATCATATATTTTACACCTTACTCGTATTCTTCGTTATAAATTTATGACTTATTTTATACCTTACTGGTATTTTTTGTGATAATGTGGATGCATTACTTTGAGTCTCATCGCCTGTTAAAATCATCAATGCTGCAATGTATAAAATAAGAGATCCTATATCTTATTTTATACCTTATTTGGTAATCTAAGTTTTGCTGGGATATTAAGCGATAAATAGGTGATATTGCCTCGATATCATAATGGTATCGTTTGATTAATTGGGTGATTAAAATTATAAAAATTGGCAATTGTCGGCCAAAGTATCCATTTTACTAAAATAAAGTCCAAACACTCTTCTGATTGTATTTTTCAACCTGGGTATTGTGTTTTTTTTTTTTAAATAGTAGTATTATTAGTTTATTTCTTTAAAAGTTTTTCTAATGACTGTATCTGTGTGACATTCAGCTATATTTGAAAATAAATATTGTGCTACTTAATGACACAATTAAATTTTATAACCAACACTTATTTACGCAATTTATTACTTTTCTCTCTATAATCAAGTCATTTGCTTGAGTTTCATTGACTAGAAAAGAAACATTAATAGACTGCATTTGGAAAGACGCTACGAAAGACAATGTACATACGATGATACTTAAGTAAACATTTTGTATTCCAGTCATACATGTGTACGTATCATATGAAAAGATTCTTCTTTACAACAAGGAAATGCGAGACTTGTATATAATTTAAGTGAAAACACACAAGGGTCCTTTGCTAATTGCTAAATATTTACAGGTAAAACTACATCTATCGAGACATTACCACCAAAACATTATAACCCAGCAAAAAAAGAGCTTACCATTCACTACAAAATTCACCACAACTTATGAACCAGATGTACTTCTTCTTCAGCTGAAACACTGATGAATTTTATATGGGCGTGACACACAATATCACTAGTGTTTAGTATGTACATATATATTAACATCTTTATCACAACTTCTGAAGTAGTGATCGGGATGTTAATATAACTTGACCTTTTGGAAGTGCTTTTTTCATCACTTCTTTAGAAGTATATATTTCCTGGCATTTTGGATGTGATTATGTAATTTTTATATGGTGATTTAGAAGTGATTTTTTCATCACTTCTTGATAAGTACATATTTCATGACTTTTTGGGATTGATTTTAAGAGTTTTTTTTAGTATTTACACTAATAATAATTAAAACCAAAACGATATGTTTAACAATGTTTAATATTTATTATGTTATATTTAGACTTGAAATTGTTAAGATTAAATCGATGTTTTTAATAATTTAGTTTAGCTAATAGGAATTATTAATTAAATGTGGATGTATATATTTTTCTAATAGTTTTTCATGCGCTTAATCTGAATCTGGCCTTAGAAGTGATTTATCTTATTTTGAGATATTTAGATTTTCGATTGACAGTACTGCATAAACTCAGATATTCGCAATGTTCGGGACCTTATAAAACCGAGAATTATTTTATGATGTATAATTAGTTCAGCACATCTAAAAATACTTCACTTATTCTTCAAATTACTTTTGCAATCCTTAAGATATATTTTTTATTACGGAGATATCGACCGATAAAATTATTGCAATTTCGGCCCTAAAAAATAAAAGAAAACAAATTTGAAAACCAACCAATTTGTCTTGTTGATATATAATAGTACCGAATTCGAAACTCTATTAGAGGTGCATCTAAGCCCGGCATCAATTTGGGTACCAATTTTAGGGTAAATTTTCAGGGTGCCATACAAAAAAATCTTTATTTGGGCTAACATTATAGAGCTTCGCCATATCGGATAAAGATTTATTTTAAATAAAATTAATAAAATTCTTAAAAGTACATAGAGTTCTTAGTTTTATATTCAATTAAAATTTTTATTATTCGGTTAACCGAATAATTCAAATTTATCCGATTATTAACCGATTAAATCTTAACCCCGCACTCAGAAAATTATGTAAGTTACTACATGTTAGTTATTTGTATATTTTACAGTAGTTAGTTGTTTTCAACTACAAAGTCAGTTGTTTTTGTATGAAAAATATCAAACAACTATTTCTGTTAGTTATTTCAAATCGTTTTTTTGAACTAATAAAAAAGTACTGTGATGTAGTAACAGTTATTTAAAGTAGTTAATTTTATTTATTTTATCTCTGAAAAGTTTTAAAGTTTTTTTTCCAAAAAAAAAAAAAATTTGTTATTTTTATTTTTCACAACTTTTTTTTTTAAAAAAAACTTGGAAAAAATTTGGTCTTCAATTTTTTTTTCTGAAAAATGTTTTGAAAAAAAAATTATATATTGATTTTTTTATTTTACTACATTTTAGTTGTTTTGACTACAAATGTAAGTAGTTTTTACTACATAAGTCAGTTGTTTTTTTTTTGTCAGTTACAATAACTAACATTGTTAGTTGATTTAACTGAAAAAGTAGTTGACCCCAAAACAACTTACAAAGTAGTTATTTTAACTGACATTTTCAGTTCATATTACTAACATAATTTTTTTAGTGCGTTTAATTATTTGCCCGATTAGCCGATTAAACCAAAACCTCGATTAATTGAATACCCTAATGTTTAGAAGAGTTTTTATACCTTTCAACAGCGATACCAACTTAGTCATTTTGTGGCTATAATTCAGCCCTTTTTTTTAAAGGCTACCACCTTTTTTTGGTTATCTTTTTTAGCCCTTTAAGCACTTTTTAAGTCATTTGATTTTTACCATAATCTGGAAACTTTTTATTGTTTTTTTTGTACATAATTTACAAAACAACTCTAACTACAATGTTTTTATACATGTAGTTAAAAAAAAAAACATCCAATAAATAAAACGAAGAGATAAAAAAAAGTAATTCTCTCATTTTAAATCAGATATCGTATATTTTTAGAAGAGTTTTTATACCTTTAAACGGCAATACCAACTTAGCTCTTTTTTGGTTATATTTAACCCTTGTCTTTTTTAAGGGCTAACAGTTTTTTTGTTATCTTTTTAGCACTTCTTGAGTCATTTGGTAATTTTAACAAAAATCTGGAAACTGTATTTATTATAACATAATTTACATACCAAATTCGCTTTTGCGGCATATCAAGTTAATTCATTTATAAAATTTAACTTTTTATTAAATCAGAGAAAATTATAAAAAAAAATGTTCAACAAAACAAATCTAATACTTAACATAAGTGCCACAAATTTGTACTTTTCAATTGCATTTGTAAACACATATGAAAATGGTACTTATAAATCATTGAGGAAAGAACTGGTGAAAGTTGTTATTATTGGCATTTTTTTAGCAGTTTTGGAAGTGCTTATAAAAGTACTTCTTATGGAATATGAAGATCGGCACATATAGCTACTATGTATGTAGTGAATCACTTATTCTTTTTGCACCACTTCGATTTTTTTTTGCTGGGAAGTGTTACAGAAAATTTTACTTTGCGGTTACATTTGATGCTAACACACTAAAGAAGTCAGTCTACTTACTGCTAAATTGCTTTTGATCTAGATTTGTAGTGGAACTTTTTACGGTTACGAAATTTTGATAGATTCGCATCATCTCTGTATTGTTCACTAATAAACTTTAAATGTGGCACTTATACTATTTTGGCAGTAAAAGTTAAATATATTAGTCCTAGTGCTATGTGTGTTAGTGTCTATCGAATTATAGATTTTTATGCAATACTCGCGACGTGTTTTATGAGCTTTTTCTTAGGAAAATAATTAGAAATTTCCATTTTCTATACCTTCTTACTTCAATTTCAGCACGATGCACAGTGCGTTGTCCATTAGACAAAAATCAAAAATAAGGTCATGGTCTTAGCAATTGATGAAATCAATATATTTAATAGCTAATTTAGTACCAAAAACAAATCACTAACAAAATCAATTTTTGGTTTTTTTTGTAGCTACTAGAGATCGTCAAAGTCAAGTGATTTTGGGCGTTTTGCATTGATAAATATGAATGATTTGGTTAAGTTTTACATATATTGTCACCAAAAATTCAATATTTAACGAAATGGTATGAAATTAATTCTCATAGGTGGTATATCATTAATAATCTGAATTATTTTCGGAAATTTATTTATCAAATTTAAATATTTTTAATTTATTTAAAAAGTGACATTTTTTTTTGTAAAAAGTTAGAAAACTGCCAGTTTGATGGAATAAATCTAAAATCCGTCAGCTTAAATTTTCCCCATTTTTTTGTGTAGTTCTAAGCTGCATCTTTATGATAATTAAAAGAAAAGTTGCGTATTTTTCATTCCTTCTATGAGAAAAAAATATTTTAAATTATGGCTTTATATTTGACAAAAGTGCACTTTTATGGGAGGCACTTTTATCAAAAAAAAAAATTGTTTAATTTTTTTTGTGCGATTCTTTTTCACTTGAACTAAAAACAAAAAAAATAAAAATTATGGCCCACTGTAGTTTTCAATTTGAATGAATTAAATAAACTTCTAAGATAAATAATCTGCTTGATTCTGGAATACGATTTCACCATTCACCTTATTTTTAAAAAATTGATATTCTTTCAAGTTTTGAAATTTTAAGATTTGTTCTTGCAATTATTAAAGATATTAACTAGATCTTCAATTGTTACAAGAAAAAAATTTTAAAATCTTAAAATTCGAAATAATATAAAATTTTTAAAAATTGGCTGAATGGTGAAGTCGTATTCGAGAATCGAGCACAATATTTCCACATGTCTTCAGTAAAATTTGATGGTGGCTCTTTTCTTAAAATATATTAACCCGCTCTCTCCTGTTTTAAGGGTCCTTTTTCTTAAATATCATCATTGCACATCAATAAAGCGTACGTTTAAAGGGTTAAAATGTTCCAAAATTATTTTTGACATTGAATTTCAATCAGCCAAACTGATGGGTTTTAAAAAAGCTCTAGCAAAAACCCTTTAAACGCAGGTTTTATTGGTTCTCAATAAGAATATTTGAAAAAGGGACTAAAATTAACCCCTAAAGTTGGAGATAGAAGGTTTATATGTTCTAAGAAAAGAACCGCTATTAAATTTTATTGAAGACATGTATAAACAATATGTAGCTAAGAATTAGATTTTATAAATTTTGTACGACTATTTTACGCTGCTCTGGTAAAACACAATTTCACAATATATGGTACTTTACAATTTTAAGTTTTTACGCATTTTGCTTATATCGCACGAATTTTTGGCTTTTGGCAAACCTTAGTGAAATTTGATGCAAAACATTTTTGTAGAACATTTTAACCCTTTAAATGCACGTCTTAATGACGTTCTCCGACGATATTTAAAAAAGGGACTTAAATGGCCTCCAAAAATAGGAGTTAGAGAGTTAATATGTTCTAAGAAAAGAACCGCCATCAAATTTCACTGAAGACATGTTTATTTAGCTTAGAAGTTTATTTAATTTCTTTTGTTTAACTTATTCCAACGCTTTGAAAAAAAAAAATTAAAACTACAGTGGGCCATAAAAAAAACAAGCTATATTTTCAAAGCTCTTTGGTAGTTTTGGGGTACTAATGGTATACTCTAATTTTTTTGTTTACCACATATAATTTCTTGCTTAAATTCAAATTTTACTAAAGTTTAAGAATTTTATCTTTATCTTTTGAACTACAAAAAGAAAAATTGTGTATTTTTCACTCCTTATATTTTTAATTTTTATTTTTGCAAAAGTTTATTATGCGTTATTAACCCATTTTTCAATAAAGGATGTTTTTGTATTTTTAACATAAATAACCCGATTTTTACAAAATTTGGCATTAATATAAAGCTTATAAATGTCAATCTACGTACCAAGTTTTATAGCGATTTTATATGTGTATCATCTAGTGTTTGGGGTCCGGGAATTCCCGGGTCGGATTTCCCGGGAATTCCCGGGAAAATACTGACGGGAATTCCCGGGAATTTTTTTAATTTTTCCCGGGAAATCCGGGAATTTTATAAAATAAACCATTTTACATAAAAACGTTTATTTTAATTTAATTTTTAATATTTTTTTTACATACAGGTAAAATTAAATTTGCTATTTTTTGTGTTTTTTCTATTTGGAAGAACAGTGCAAATATATGTATATAGGAAAACTTACCAAGTGTAAAAAGTATGACAATATCATGAAAAAACTTAAAAAGTAAAAAAATATACGTCGGGTAACGGTAATTTTGCTAAGACGGTCAAAAATATATATATATAAAAATATAGAAATTTTGAACCTTGAATTGACATTTCCAGAACAAATATCAAAAGTGCTGCCAACTATATTAGTCATTGCTCGAATAACGCAGTTTTAAATTTTTTGCGATTTTTAGCTATTTTTTGCGATTTTTTGTGGGGAAAAAAGTTGCAGTATTTTTTTGCTTTGTTTTATTGTATTTTAGGATTTTTAACTTTTATTTTTTAATTTTTTATGTTTTAATTAATTGCTTATCTCTAATAAAACTGTTTTTAATAAAAAGTTGGTCAAATATTAATGTTTTTTATGATTTATATTAATAATGATTCCCGGGAATCCCGGGAAATAAATTATTTTTTCCCCGTTTCCCGGGAAATTGAAAAGTCCGGGAATTCCCACCCAGCAGAAATTTTGCTGAACGTTCAGCAGCTTTTGGAAGGGGAACTTGAGTAAAGGAGCGCATCCAATTGCGCTGAATTCATGCATGATTCCCTAAGGCGATGTCCCACTTTAGAGCGCTAGTTGGATACACAGAAACAGCGCTCTTTAGATGCACTGAAATCACGTGTCTTTAGAGCGCTGATTTAAGCAGAATAAAGATGCTGTAAATTCATGTATCTTTTTAGCGCTGATTTAAGCAGAATAAAGATGCAGTGAATTCATGTATCTTTGTAGAGCTGATTTAAGCAGAATAAAGATGCTGTAAAGATGCTGTTCAAAGTTGAAATCAAATAACTAAAATTTAAAAAAATATAACAAAAAAATTCATTCGTTTTGCTTTACAAAACTTTATTTATATGTGAAACAAAATGAAAAAAAAAAAATCGGAAGTAAACATCAAAAAAACATCGGAAATTTTCATTTTCACATTTTTTATGGGATTTTTATTGGGAACAGCGGTCAAAGATGCTATGATTGAAGCGCTCTTTGCTGCGCTGATTAATGCACAATAATGATGCAGTCAAATCATGTGTCTTTGTCTAAAACTCATGTTTTTTTATTCAAAAAGTGTTAAAAATATTAAAAAGGAAAGCAAGTGTGAAATTTTATCAAAAAATAATTACACATTATAAGTTTTATATAAAAAATCTTTAAAAAAAAAATAAAATTTTTTCCCCTTCCTTTTACTGCATCCCTAAGAGCGCTCTTTAGATGCGCTACGGTATGCTATAAACAGATGCTGTGTCGCCAAAATCTCGATTTATTTCTGCTGGGCAAACACTAGTATCATCATGACCACTTTTTGTAATTTTGTAGCTTTTGTAGCTAAACTAAAATTTTTAAATATATGGTTTTGAATTGAGAAAAGTGTGAAAGAAAAATTTTAATTTTTCTAAAAATTTAAGACAATCTGGTCTGTTTCTTACTAGTTTCATATTATCCAGTTATAATAAAATTTTTAAATATATGGTTTTGAATTGAGAAAAGTGTGAAAGAAAAATTTTTATTTTTCTAAAAATTTAAGACAATCTGGTCTGTTTCTTACTAGTTTCATATTATCCAGTTATAATAATCTTCAGAAAAACTTTTAATGTCAAATTTATTCAGTTAATTTTAGTTGTAATGTTGCTCATATCTGTGACATCTTGATCGTGTATCGAAAAACATCAAAAATTCATTTTTTTAACCTTTTTTAGATCACGATAAAGATGTCACAGATAGGAATAATATTTTTTTATGAAAATATATCATTAAAAGCAACAATTCAACTAAAACGGTTGCTTGTCAAAACTAAAAAAAAATATTTTTTAAAAAATTTTCACTGTAGGACCCCAAAAGCTCAAATTTTTTTTTTTTTCGAAAAATCAAATTTTTTGTCGTGAATAAGCTAACCAAGTAATATTATAATTAATAACAAAAAAATTTAAAATCAAAAAAAAATTTTTTTGCTTTGTATGGAAAAATGATTTTTAAGGCCCCGCTCTTTACGGCCCCGTCGCACATTGGGTTGAATGAGAGGCAAAGTGGCGCTTTATTCAGGGAAGCAGTAATTTTAACATATAATATTTTTTGATTGATGAATGATGAATAATACATTAGAAAGCACCCTTTTAAAGAAAAAACATGTGTTTTTTTAACCTGCCAGAATTTTTTTAGTGTTTCTTGAAAATTGAACTTGATTCACAATTTAAGCTGTAACTTTTGAACCACAAGCGATAATTTGATGAATACAGTTGTAAATTAAAGTATTTTTAATGCGATAATAAAAATTTAAAACAATAAAAAATAAATATGTGTTAAAACTTGCGTAAAATTTGTTTAAAGTCGGATTTTTGCGTTTCACCAAATTTTAAATTTTTTTAAATTTTCCATAAAAAAGTCAGGAAAGTTGTAATTTGGAACTATTAATTTTTTTATTGGCGTCTAATCAATAATAAGTAAAATACCACCATTTTTGAAAAAAAAAATTAACATATTAGGCGCGCGGTTTTGCTTTATTTCGGGAAAAAACTAAATCCACAATTTTTACTGTATCTGTAAAATTAAAAAACACAATATTTTGAAACAAATAGCAAGTTAAAGTTTATGTAAAGTGCTATTATAAACGTTTAACAAAAATTATATGCTCTCAAATAAGTACTAAATTTATTAAGAAACCTAATTTTTTCATAAAAATTCTTTAATGTTTAAATTTACCTTTTTTAACTTAAGCCTTGGAAATTGAAAAAAAAAAAATTATATCAGCTGCGTTATTCATAATAAATAAAGTTAACATCATGGATTTTTTTTGTCAGATTTTATATTACACCACCCAGAGACATCTGCTTAGCCCGCCCCATCCACCCCCTTCCCCACTCCCCACAAAAACCGTCTCTGTCATTTTTATTTTTTTGCTTGTTGGAGGGTATCAAAGATTTGGCACAGCCAAATTTTAAACTCTTACTTGTTTATATATAGATTACAAAGACCCACAAAAAAAGGTCTAGACCTAATAATACTTATGTATTTTTACCTTCTAAATTCAATTCCGCGATCAGAATTAAATTCTACCGTTGGGTTTTTCTGCAATTTACAAGGAAAGTCCGCAAAAGTGAACCGAACTGATTTCCTTGTAAATTTGACCAACAATAAGTTAACATTTTTTTAAATTTTATTTCGGTATGTAATGCTCAAGTCTGATTTATTACGAAGAAAATAAGTGGTTTTTTTCATAAAATCCATCAAAAATTGCAGAAGTTACTTGCATTTAAACAAAAACGCATTAATTCACAAACTGAAATAACGCGTTTTTGTTCAAATGCATGTAACTTCTGCAATTTTTTACGGATTTTATTTAAAATACTCTTATTTTCTACGTAATAAATCAGACTTGAACCTTACATACAGAAATAAAATTAAAAAATTTTGTAACTTTGTCAAATTCACAAGGAAATTGGGTGGGTTCACTTTGTGGACTTTCCTTGTAAATCACAGGAAACCCCAACTATAGAATTCAATTCTGATGGCAGAATCGATTTCAGAAGGTCAAAATACATAAGGACAAGTGGGTCTAGTTTCTGGGTCAGAAACTTTTTTGTTTTTTTGTGATAAAGTGTTATTGAAGCCACCACATTTTTTTCATAAAATCTTAAATAAAAAAATAACGGCATTAAACGCGGACGTTTTTTTTCTTTTAAATTAAAGCTTATACTATATGCTTTATTATCACAGTGTATAAGCAATAACAACCTCTTACATTTTTTTTATATTCCATCAAGTATTAAAAATACTCCTATTTTGGAACATTTTACAAAAAAATTTCAAAAATATTTTTACAACAATTTTCAAAAAACAAAAAAACAGAAATGTATTTGAAAATGCCTGAAGTTGATGTTTCTATAATAAAAAAATTACCTTTGAATGAATAAATACCAAAAAAAAATTCTAGAAATAAGTTGATTTTCAATTTTTAGCACCATATTCAAAAACACAAAAATTTATTAGATTTTGACGGCGGATTGCAAGAAAAGTAAACAACTCAGAATAGTAGTTGTGACAGATTTTTTAGTGTAATTTTATATACTTTAACCCTAAATTAATAATTTTTGTAAAAAACAAGTAGAAAAGTTAAATTCGACTTTGCCGAATCTATGAATACCCTCCACAATGCATTTTTTTTAAAGGGTAGTACATTTTTTAATGTGAAAAACTTAACAATTTTGATTAGAAATATTTTATTTTGAGTAAAAAACTCTTTTTTTGTAATTTTTTTTTAAAAAAAGAAAAATTACTAATTTTTTTTTTTTGAGTGTAAAATTTTTTTCGAGTGTAATGTTTTTTTTACTGTAAAAATATTTCTTACACAAAATATTGTCATTTTTGTAAAAAAAAAAAAATTTTTTTGTGTAAATTTTTTTTGAGTGTAAAATTTTTTTGAGTGTAAAATTTTTTTTGTGTGTAAAATTTTTTTCGAGTTTAATTTTTAAGTTACCAATGCTTTTAAAACTAAACAAGTTTAAAAAGCATTGCTTTAAAATTAAACAAGTTTGAAAAGCATTGTTTAGTTACCACCAATGCTTTTAAAACTTGTTAAAACACGTGGCATTTCAGATGAAACTAATCTGAAATTCAAGGTTTTGCTTATAACTTTTGAACCACTGCACCGATTGAGCTGAAATTTAAAACCAAACAGACCCGGGGAACGGCAAAGATACGTGCCAAGCTTCAGTACTCTCATTATTGTCTTTCGAAAGTTATCGTGTTTTTTATCTTGTAAATTCGCGAAATACCCTTGCCGAAATTTACTCTTTTGCTCATAACTTTTGAACCACTGGACCGATTTGGCTGGATTGCAATACCAACCTGACCAGGTAAATGATAAACATATATGCCAAACTTCAGTAGCTCTGTAAAGTCTTTCAAAAGTTAGCGTGTTTTCTACGGACGGACAGACAGACAGACAGACAGACAGACAGACAGACAGACAGACAGACAGACAGACAGACAGACAGACAGACAGACAGACAGACAGACAGACAGACAGACAGACAGACAGACAGACAGACAGACAGACAGACAGACAGACAGACAGACAGACAGACAGACAGACAGACAGACAGACAGACAGACAGACAGACAGACAGACAGACAGACAGACAGACAGACAGACAGACAGACAGACAGACAGACAGACAGACAGACAGACAGACAGACAGACAGACAGACAGACAGACAGACAGACAGACAGACAGACAGACAGACAGACAGACAGACAGACAGACAGACAGACAGACAGACAGACAGACAGACAGACAGACAGACAGACAGACAGACAGACAGACAGACAGACAGACAGACAGACAGACAGACAGACAGACAGACAGACAGACAGACAGACAGACAGACAGACAGACAGACAGACAGACAGACAGACAGACAGACAGACAGACAGACAGACAGACAGACAGACAGACAGACAGACAGACAGACAGACAGACAGACAGACAGACAGACAGACAGACAGACAGACAGACAGACAGACAGACAGACAGACAGACAGACAGACAGACAGACAGACAGACAGACAGACAGACAGACAGACAGACAGACAGACAGACAGACAGACAGACAGACAGACAGACAGACAGACAGACAGACAGACAGACAGACAGACAGACAGACAGACAGACAGACAGACAGACAGACAGACAGACAGACAGACAGACAGACAGACAGACAGACAGACAGACAGACAGACAGACAGACAGACAGACAGACAGACAGACGGACGGACGGACGGACGGACGGACTGACGGACATCGTTAGATCGACTTAAAATCGATCGAGGATCATAAATATATATACTTTATGGGGTTCTAGACCAATATTTCGAGGTGTTACAAACGGAATGACAAACTTATATATACCCTCTATCACTAGAGTGGAGGGTATAAACAATCTTCAGTTTTGAATAAAGCGCCACTTTTGATCCATTTCAACCCAATGTGCGTCGCGTAGGGAAGGCGTGGTCGTAGGGGCGTAAAATTTTTCCTGAGTTATTTTTTAGTCAAAAGGAAAAAAATGCGGGGGTACCGTCTCAACATTTCCAACATTTCCAAAATAAGGGGCACTCTAATATACACTTACATCCTTACCACAAGAAAATAAAATACATTTAAAATGAGCTTTTAATTTTATTTCCATACAAATTGTTTTTAGCTTGTATGTACTACTTATTTTTGTCTCACGGCCTTTATAGAATAAGTAGTGTTTCATGCAATAAGTAATACCAATAATTATTACTAATTACTATACTCATTACTAGTAATGCAAAAATTTGCTGGGTATGTTTTCTTTTCGGATTACAAGATTAAACCTCGTGTCACAACCAGAATTAAATTGCGCCGCGTAAGACGTATTCAAAAAAAAACACATTCAATTTTAAATTTTTACGTCCGTTTGATTTAGGTACCTCACATTTAAATTGTATAAACGAAAAATGTATTAGGTGCTAATATTAAAAATTTTACGATGTTCCTTTAAACCAATGGTTCCCAACCTTTTTTGTACCATGCCCCACTTTTAAGTTAAAAAAACTACAGTGCCCCCCCCCCCCCCCCCCCCCCTCTACACTTAAGAAACAATTGTAAATTTTTTAAATTTGTTATAAAATTGAAAACTTACATGTGATTAAGCTAAGTTTTTGTTAAAATCATCGTTTAAACCAATGGTTCTCAAATGGTGGGTCGCGACCCCCTAGGGGGTCACGAAAGAGTTTCAGGGGGGTCGCGAACAATTTTGTTAAAACTTAAATTTTGGTAAATTTAAAACACATTTTTTATTGTTGTGTTATAAAAATATACAAATACTTTTATTACAGAAATAAATTATTTCCATCCCTTAAGGTCCCTCCGTAATCACTGTGCAGTTGTTAATTTCACGGGATCCAAACACTGATTTGTGAAGTTTTTGGTTGAGTCTATTAATTTTTCGATGCTGATTCCGAATCTGGGTTTCAAATTTTTCTAGTATGTTAGGTTTTTGAGAAAATTAAAGGCAAAACGTATTCTTGTGCATTATTAAGAGCTTTGTTTGTTATATTTTTGGATGCGTCTGGGATCTGACTACTTATTTCGATTTACTTTTTAATGCTGATTCCAAATATGGATCCGAAAAACGGATCTAGATTCGTACATAATTTTGAAAAAAGAACAATCATTACTCAAAATTAGATTTTAAATGCTTTCTTGGTAAACATTTCTTCATTTCTGATCAGGTTAAACTGGTATTTTTCTTTTATTTTCGGAAATAAAAAATGGATGAATATAGTAAGATCCTATATAAAATACCGAAGTTCGGGACCTGGTTTCAAAATTTTTGAGGAAATTGAGGTCATAGTTCACAAAATTTGTGATTTAATTTTTAGAAGTTTTTTACTTGAAATTTTTGGTATGCGTTTGGGATCTGACCACGTGGTTTCGATTAATCTTTCAATGCTGTTTTTAAAAAAACTGAGGGCAAAGTTCTCGGTAATAATTTATTTTTTTTTTATGTGGGGGTCGCGAAAAATTTTAAATATTGAAAAGGGGTCGCAAAGCAAAAGTTAGTGAGAAGCTCTGGTTTAAACAAAGTTTTTAGAAAAAGTTTTCAGCAATCAACAAAATAATTTAACTAAAATAATATTTTTATTTAACAAAAAAAATATTAAAATTTTGCTCGTTGCCCCCCCTGAAACATTCAAATTGCCCCCCAGTGGAGCGAGAATCAAAGGTTGGGAACCATTGCTTTAAACTAAGGCAACGAAAGCTCAATAGATAACGAATTATATTATATTATTGGTACGAGGGTTGTTTAAAGAGGCCGTTAAGATTTTATCAAAACTAATAAAAAATAATTTATTGAACATTATTTTAGATAAAGATTAGCGTCCAAATTCATAAAAAACTAAAAGCGTTTTGTAATCGGTTTAGTAATCGAATTTGCATAGAAAATTTGTTTTAAAAACTTCTATTAGCTTCTTTTAACTTTTATGAATTTGAAGTTAAATATATACAATAATATTATACATCCATCAAAACATACATAACTTCCAGAACTAGTCCTAGAGTGGTTTAAAGTGCCGACTAGCTCTTTATCTTGTATTTTTGTTTAAAATTGTCACCATCAGAACTAGTTCTATCGAAGCAGTCTAGGAACACTCACCCAATCTATTGAACTTATCCATAATTTTTGCTCGTAATTGTCACCATTAAAACTGGTTCTAGAGAAGCAGTCTAGGAATAATCTGCATGAACTTGGTGATTTTACGATAAAAATTCATTATAACTTTGGTATTTGCCCATCAATTTTTATGAAACTCACTTTGTTATCTTTGTAAAGAACCTAAGACTTTTTCTAAAGAAAAAAGGTTTCAGAATTTTAGAATTTTTCTATGGGAAAAAGGTTTCAAAATTTGAGACTTATTTATAAGAAAAAGGTCACAGAATCTAAGACTTTTTCGATTAGAAAAAGGTCTAAGAATCTGAGACTTTTTTATGGGAAAATGGTCTCAGAAACTCTGAATTTGAGACTTATTTTAAGGAAAAAGGTCTCAGAATCTGAGTCTTTCTTAAAAAGAAAAAGGTCTCAAAGTCTGAGACTTTTTATTATTGAAAAAGTCTCAGAAGGTGAAACTGACTCAATTGGAAGAAGGTCACAGAGGCTGAGACTTTTTCTATGGGAAAAATGTCACAGAGTCTGAGACATTTTCTATGGGAAAAATGTAGAATGTAAGATTTTTTTATAGGAATAAGGTCTCAGAAATTTAGACTTTTTCTTTAGGAAAAATGTCTCAGAATCTGAGACTTTCTAAAGGAAATAAATCTAGGAAAAAGGTCTCAAAATCTGAGACGTCTCCTTTAGAAAAAAAGTGCCAGAATCTTAGAGTGTTTTTTATAATAAGAAAAAGGTCTCAAAATCTGAGACTTTTTCTATACACAGAAAGAATTGAAAACGAAAGTCAATCAACAAAAACGCGGATTCAATTAATTTTTTAATTGAAACTCCTCCGATAAAGAAATTTGTTATATCAATCATCAAATTGTAGGTGATTAATTCAATTAATAATTTTTTCGATTTTGATCAAAAATTTGATTGATTTTTTATTTAAAGTCAATTAAAATAAAGATTGATTTAACAAATGAATTTCACGCTTATGGAAAAATTATGAAGAAATTCATATTTTTTGCTTTTCAATATGTTGCCGACAATAAAAAAAAAAGTAAAACCGTAGTATAAAGTATATTTTTGAATTAATGTATTCAAATAAATTGAAGCGACAAAAAATCTGGTATGTTGAAAATTTGTAATTTGATATTAAAGAAAATAACAAAAATGTTGATCAAAACAATGATTGACTCATTTAAATTTTGTTGATCAATAGATTTAATTGAAATTTTTGAGCCAATAATTTTTTGTGTGTAGGAAAAACGTTTCAGGAAAAATATCTCAAGAATGCTTTAAAGTATGAGGCTTTTTTATAGTAGTTCTGTGGAAAAAAGTTATTAGAGTCTGAAATTTTTTCTATACGCAAATAGTCTCAAAAATGTTCCCCCCTCCCCCCAAACCCAAAAGCTGTACCCTGTAATTTTACAAGTTCTTTAAAAAGATTTGTTTTTGTTTTTTTGCATACAACAATTTTAACACACTTTTCTTCAAAATAAAAATACTGAAAACATGTTGGTATTTTTGATTCCAAAAAAAAAAATTACTTTAAACTGTATTTTTACAGAAAATTCTATTTCTTACACAGAAAAAAATATGGGGAAAAACAATTTGAGTAATCACTTGTTTAAATTTAAAAAAAGTTTTGAGTAATTTTTTAATTGACGCAATTAAAAATTTACTCAAAAATTTAAAAACAAATTGAGTAAATAATTTAATAAGAATTGAATAGCTTTTTTAATTTTTTTTTGAGTTTTCTTAGTTTTTTTAATTCTTGTTTAGTTTATAGTTTTTTGTATATATACATGAAAGTTTGTAATCATATTTATAAAATTTTTTTATGTCTTTAAGACAAAAATATATTTGGTAAAGTTTGAAAAAACATGTTTTTTTCTTTGTGTTGGGTTTGTGTTGTTATGTTACTACTTGTTGTTAAATAATTTGGTAGTTTGTTTAAATCAATTTTTCTATTTTTTGTTTGTTTACAAAATTGTCAATTATTTTCAATTATTTTTATTTGAATTGTTGAATAAGTAAGAAGGGTCAACAAATGTGAGTTTCTTTTTGTAATTATTATTTTGTAAATTTTGTAACGTTCTAAATTCTTTGTAGTGAATAAACAAACCGTTAAAATCGTTTATCAAGGCCCTTTGAATTTTCCATTTTCAACAATTTTTTATTCAATTTGTGGCGAAAATTGTATCAGATAGCTAGTCGATCTCTCTTCCCGAATATCCGTGAGAGAACTAGCCGAAAATATTTGTCGGAGGTCTCCTTTATGCTTGGTTGGAGTACCAAAATAATACGAATTTAATTTTGTGATTGGAGTTCTCGCTTGTTTGGAGAACAAACTCTTCTAATATCGAAGCTGGTTTCGATATATTTAGTTTGACACATCTATTGAATGGAATTACGAAATAAAAAGATTATATCTAAAATGCCAGTAACACGCTCACCTGAACGTGATCAACAAAACTCAGCTATACCCGCTTCATCTAACGACCCTACTGAACCCCACGTGCCCACTGCTCAACAGGAACTAGAAGTAATTATGTCTAATACAACTGAAAATGAAACTATTGCAGCCCCTGAAGGGCTAGAACAGGTAACTTTAAATTTTGCAAAAAGAATGGAAGAAATGCAACTTATTTTTTCACGGCAAATGACTGCAATGCAGGCTATGTTTCAATCTAACAATTTAGAAATGCAAAGATCAATATCTTCTTTGCAAAATGAAATTAGATCCGTCAATTCAAGAACGTCAAATGTCACTAATGATACTCAAGGTATCATGAATATCACCCAACCTTTATTCCAAACTAGTTCCCAACCTTCAGATTTAGGTAATATGGTAAATGCTCGATAGTCCTTCCTAAGACCCATCGGTATTCTAGAGTGATGGTTGAGTTTCATCATCAACGGAACTGTCATCAAAACTCCTCCAAAGTAATATGCGACGTTAGGGAAAGGTTCTGGATTCCATCAATTCGAAGATTGTTAAATAGTGTCGAAGCTCAATGTGCTTCATGCAAGTTAAGAAAGTCCAGGCCGCAACAGCCACAGATGAGCATTTTGCCTATAGATAGAGTTACACCCTTTGTTCGTCCGTTCTCATATACTGGGGTAGATCTCTTTGGGCCTTTTGATGTTAAAATTCGCAGATGCACAGAAAAACGATGGGTGGCCCTGTTTACCTGCCTTACGGTAAGAGCCGTTCATTTGGAACTGGTAAATGATCTGTCGTCGGATTCCTTTTTGATATGTTTAAGAAATTTTGTTAATCGACGGGGTGTTCCTATTCAAGTTCGAAGCGACAATGGACGAAATTTTGTCGGCATAAAAAGAGAATTAAGAAATGAAGCTAACTTTTTGGATCACAATGAAATTACACGTTTACTAACACCATTGGGAATAAAATGGATTTTTAATACACCTTGTGATCCTAGTGCAGGGGGAGCATGGGAACGACTGGTACAATCCATAAAGAGGGCATTATCGGCATTAATGAAAGAAGTCGCACCAAAGATGGAAGTTTTCCAAAGCCTATTGATTGAAGCAGAAAATATAGTTAATTCCAGACCACTGACTCATATACCGATGACCCCTCATGAACCAGAACCACTTACACCCAATCATTTTCTACTGGGAACCACTAGTTCCACGCAAACACCAGCTGAATTTGATATCAGATTAATGAATATGCGGAAGCAGTGGCGCGTTCTTCAAAATTTAAAAAACGGGTTTTGGGGTCGTTGGATTAGAGAATACTTGCCAGACTTAACTCGGCGCGTAAAGTGGTGTCTGCCTTCAAACCCATTACAAATGGGTGACATAGTATTGGTATGCGATTTTGATCTTCCTAGATCTAAATGGAAACGTGGCCGGATAGTTAATATATACTATGGAAAAGATGGAGTTGTTAGATCGGCCGATGTTAAAACTATTGATGGAGTTTTCAAAAGACCTGCTGCAAAGTTGGCGAAACTGGATTTAGACGCCTAATGGTGAATTTCCCCAAGTCAATTCACGGGGTGGGAAATTGTTGGGTTTGTGTTGTTATGTTACTACTTGTTGTTAAATAATTTGGTAGTTTGTTTAAATCAATTTTTCTATTTTTTGTTTGTTTACAAAATTGTCAATTATTTTCAATTATTTTTATTTGAATTGTTGAATAAGTAAGAAGGGTCAACAAATGTGAGTTTCTTTTTGTAATTATTATTTTGTAAATTTTGTAACGTTCTAAATTCTTTGTAGTGAATAAACAAACCGTTAAAATCGTTTATCAAGGCCCTTTGAATTTTCCATTTTCAACACTTTGTAAAAAAATGTGAAATTTTTTTAAACTTTGTTTTTTTTAGAGTAGAAACAGAATAAGCCCGGCACGACTTTTTCCATACGGTTTGGCAGATTAAACCGGTGGCCGGCGCCGATGTGAAATAAAACTTGTTCTGTTTTTAAAAGGTGGTGCTTCTTGTTCTGTTCCTGCAGTTAATAGTGTCAATTAAAAATTTACTCAAATTTTTTTGGCAAACATTTAATAAATTTTTATTAAAAATTTACTCAATACTATTAAATCGTTTACTGGTGGAAAATTGAGTAATTTTTTACTCAATACTATTAAAAATTTACTCAAATTTTTTTTTTTATTTCTTTCTGTGTAACTGTGAAACTGTGAACTGTAAATCCAAAAACTCATTCGTCTTTGCTTTTACGTCCTCTACAAGTTCCTTAAAGGGTCCGAGGTCGTCAGAATTTTCGAAATATTTAGCAAAAAATCTGTTTATTATCTGCAAGATTACGAAGTTAAATGTAAAAACACAGATAAAGCTTTGCTTTTTAAAACAAAAAATACAAAATATTTTCTCTAAATCTGTATATAGACAAATATTCTGTCAAACATCTGTCGAAATTAGACTACAGTTATTTTACAGAGTTATTATTTGAGTGTAGGAGCAAGGCAGTTGTACGCCTTTCTGTGAATTTTTACTAATTTTCCACCTCAAACATTAACGTTGGCTGTAGTTTAAATTTGTCAAAACAAACCCCTTTTTTGCAACCAAAATTATCTGAAGTCCCTCGTATGTATGTCTACGAGTGTTTCTGTGTTAACTAAAATGAAAGCTGTCGTAGTAGCAAGCTTAAGTAAATGTTTGACATTCTATTAGGGTAATCTTATTAAAAAATACAAATAAAATAGTTAAATTCGGCCTTGCCGAATGTATTGATACCCTCCACAATTTTAAAAAGATTATTGCAAAAAACTTTAATTAAAGGGAAATTACTTTAAAAAAAAAAATAAAAAAAGTTTCCGCGAAAAAAAATTGTTGGTAAAAAAAAATCCGCGATTTTTTTTTTTTGTCAAAAAATATGTTCGCATTTGTTTGAATACCATTCGGTGTTCAATTCTGTTCGCATATGTAAACCCGCAGCCGAATTAAAGCATTTTGTATATTTAGGTTATGTTGAATGCACCAACATTTTTGAAGTTTTCTTACATTTTCGTCATAACTTTTGAACCGCTGAACCGATATCGCTCAAATGCAATACCAAACTGCTCGGGAGAACTTCCAATAAATTTGTTCCCAGTTGAAAAATGTGTCACTGAGGAAATTTCCACAGGGATTCCTTGAGGAAATGTCTTTAGGTTCTGACAAATCATAGGTAATCCTTGATGACAAGTCCTAACAATGTTCAGCGGAAAAAAATGTGTACCGTAAATTTCGGAATAGGTTGTATGGATAGCTCTATATGGAAAATATATCTAAGAAAATTGCGTTTTTGGTTTTTAAATTTTTAAAAAAACTGGGCATGGTCAAACTGGAGGCGTGGTCAAATATTGGAAAAATTGTCAAATTTGTGTCGAGTTGCCTTGTTTAAATATTTATCAAATTAAAACGGAATGCACCACAATGTCAAAAATTTACATTCTTGTATAGTTTTGTATGGGATTTCGATTAAATTTTCCATTCCGTTCTGAAATTTTCCATTTTTTAAAAAAGTCTATTTATCAAAAATCCGGCCACTTTTTTTTTTAAGTCTACATACTTGTCTATCCACACAAACAAATTCAGACATGTGTTTTTCGTTTTTTTTTCTAGAAAATCGCATTTGAATATTAAATTTCATAACAATTTTGTAATTTGCTTATATTTTCATAAATATTTGCATAAATATTACTCGTACGCTATGTTGAAACAAGAAAATACAAGGAAAGGAAAAATATTTATTTAAAATGAGTAAAAAATTCCTTAAACTTGCGGATTCTGTGGACCATATGGAGTCCCAATGTGAGGACCCTACGTGGCTCCAATATATGGGGTCCGCACATTAGTATGTGCGTACTCATTATAGGGTCACTATTGATTTTGATCCAAAATTTTGGTCAGAATCGCTCTATCTTGCTTAGTTTTCGAGATTTGGGAATGGGGTCTTGAGGAATTTGATCATGAAGTAACTCGAAAACTATAACTCGGAGGGCTTCCGGGTCTTCGGCGGTCATTATCTACGAGTTAAGGATTACAAAAATGCCTTTAAATTTATTTTTCGTATCTGCAGTATTTGCAGAGTTACAGGCATTTAAAAATTACGCGAAAATCGAAATTTGTATTTAAAGTTAGGGTCTCATGGGGTCTCCATATGGGGCCCCCAGATGGGGTCCCCAAAATACCTAAAGTAGTTTTAACTTAAGTTAAGGAAATTCTTTATTAAACTGATGAAGATATGGATTCAAATAAAATCAATGAAATCAATAAAATAAAGATTACTTTTTTCTTAAATTACAACAAAAATTGATTAAATTAAAGAAAATGCGTTTTGGATTTAAAGAATAGTACTTATTTAAATTAATGTCTTGAAAATGTCTATACTATTTTCAAGTAAGTTAAGTACTTATAAAAATAAAATTGGAAAGGTCGAATAAAAAACAACTTTAATAGTAAGTTAAGTACTTATTTATTTTTTTTTGCATACAATTTAATCTTTTTTTCTTTTAAGTAAAACAATAATTTTGAATAAACCCTTTTTATCTTAAATGCAATCAATTCGCCATAAATGTAAAGAATATTCAACTTAATTTAAAAAAAAACAAGTAAAAAAGTTAAATTCGGCCTTGCCGAATGTAGTAATACCCTCCACAATTTCAAAAAGATTATTGCAAACAACTTTGAAAAAAAAAAAATGAAAAAAATATCCGCGAAAAAAAAATTTGTTAAAAAAAAAAATCCGCGATTTTTTTCTTTTTTTGTAAAAAAATATGTTCGTCCTTGTTTAAATACCATTTGTTGTTCAATTATGTTCACATGTGTCAACCAGAAGCCGAATTAAAGCATTTTGTATTTTTAGGTTATGTTGAATGTACTGAAATTTTTGAGGTGTGCTTACATTTACGTTCATAACTTTTGAACCGCTGAACCGATATCGCTCAAATGCAATACCAAACTTCTCGGGAGAACTTCCAATAAAAATGTTAAGTTTTAGTCATCTCTGTGCAATATTTTGTCCGCGAGAGCATTTTCAACAGACAGACAGACGGACAGACGGACAGACGGACAGACGGACAGACGGACAGACGGACATCGCTAGAATGTCTTAAAATCGATCGGGCATCATGAATATATATACTTTATGGGGTCCCAGACCGATATATCGATGAGTTACAAACGGAATGACAAACTTATATATACCCTCTATCACTAAGTGGAGGGTATAAAAAAAACAAATTAAGGAAAACTCTTGTGCTTTTTTAAGTATTTGCATGTACTTTCTTCAAGTTTATTTTCTTTGTTTTAAGTAAAACCACCTTATATTAAGTTATGTTGCAATGAATTCCAAAAAAAAATTTACTTAAATTAATTATAGTGTTTACTTAATTTCAGTATAGTTTTTTTTTTCAGTGTAGGCCTTCAAAAAACCTTTCGATTTGTATAAAATTTTTATGTTTGAAGAAATGGGCAAAATACTAAAACACAAACAAAAAACCATTTCCCCCCTCGACGAAAAGTGTAATCGAAAACGCAGTTCGATTTCTTCAAGATTAAATGTCACAAAACTGTTAATAGCGAAATCGTAGCTGCTCGCATTCGCGAGATAAATCGAAATTAGTGTTTTTGAATTTTTTAAAATTTTGACGTTGAAGATTTTTAAATATTTTCAAAAACTGAGTATACAGTTTTAATTGAACTTATTTAAAGGTCACAAAACAGTAAACATCAAAATCCTATCTTCTTTAGTTCGCGAGAAATCGCGAAATTAATTTTTTGTTGTTTTTATTTTCGTTTTTTATCTTTAGATACGTTTCTTTAAAATTTCTTAAAAACATGGTATGCAGTTTTACTTGTGCTTGATCAAAGGTCACACAGCTGTTGGCATCGAAATTGTATGTGTTAAATTTCGCGAGATATCGCGTAATTATATATTTTTTTTTATTATTTATTTATATTTTAAAACCGGTTCTTTAGAAATAATAAAAAAAAGTGGTATGCAGTTTGATTTGAGCATGATGGAAGAAATTAAAACTGCCCACAAAAAAATTATAGCTGCTCACTTTCGCGAGAAATAGCGAAAAACATCTTTTTGGGGGTATTTCTTGTTCTGATTAATAAAATAGGTTTCTTTAACATTGTTGAAAAACACGAAATGCAGTTTGATTTGCTATTGATTAAAGCTGATAAGGCTGTTAACATTTAAATTCTAGCTGCTCGAGATATCGCTAAAAGACTCGCTAAACTTCTATTTATTCATTAATTTCTGTTATTTTTGGTCTGTTAAATCAGTTACTTCAATTAACGACAAAAATGTGGTATGCAGTTTGAATTCGAGGTTATTAAAGTTGACAAAACTGCAAGCATAAAAATTATAGATGACCAATTTCCCGAGAAATTGCAAAATTACTGTTCAAGCTTTTAAATAAATTAATTTATTTTTTCTTTAATGTCTAAAATAAAGGAAAAAAATCAATAAACGGCAAATATATTGTATGCAGCTTAAATTTTACGTGGTTAAATGTGGTAAAACTGCTCAAATCAATATCTTGACTGTTAATTTACGCGAAAAATAAAATTTTTTTACAATTTTTTATTTTGTTTTTAATTTTGCGATTTCTCGCGAAATTGAGAAGATATGATTTCGATGTTAACGGTTTTGTGACCTGTAAATAAATGCAATTAAATCTGCATACTCAGTTTTTGAAAATATTTAAAAAACTTCATTGTCAAAATTTTAGAAAATACAAAGACACTTATTTCGCGATATCTCGCGAATGCGAGCAGCTACGATTTCGCTGTTAACAGTTTTGTGACATTTAATCAAGTAGAAATCGAACTGCGTTTACACTTTTCGTCGACACTAAAGTTCCACCAAAACATCGCTGAGGCTCACCGTGCCCTCTTTCCGATACGCAAGTTTCAGGACAATCGGTGGGTGCCCTTCCTTGTTAGTCAGTAAATTTAAAAAAATCCAATAAGTTGTTTTCTTCCATTGAATCGTTTTAAAATAATTAGAAAAATATTACAAAAATGTTTCATGTTTTAGAAAATAGTGAATTGCTGCAAAAATACTTCATATTTTTTGGATTTTACCACAGATTCGTAATCTGCATTTAATTTGGGATCAAATATCATATAGCATAAGCAGGATGCCACCTAAAAGTGAACCCAATGTTTTTGTATGAAAACTGCTCACAAGTGTTATTGTGGTCTCAAAGTGTGCGACCTTTAAACGAATTCACCTGTAACTTTGCACGGGAAGTTATTAGGCACCAAGAATACGATACAACGTTGTGGAGCTCATGATTTCAATAAAATTATTATTTTGGACCACTCTAATATATAATTAATGGGGTTCTAGGCAAATATTTTGATGTGTTACATACGTAATGACAACTTATTTATACCTCTTTATAACTAGAGTGGAGGGTATAAAAAAAAAACATAACAAGATTTCAAGATTTAGTAAAATCGTGACTGTGTATAAATATGTAAAGCATTTCCCTTTTTCCCAGCGAATATGAAATTAAATACATTTTAAGTACTCTACTTGATGTTACATACAAATCTCAGTAAAAAAAAGTTCAAAAAGTTCACAAAAAAAGAAGAATTAAAAATGAAACAAAATGTATTTAGTTTATTTTGCCGTCCATAGAAAACAGACTAGTATACTGCCGCCCCCCAGTGCGTTGTCCCATAGACAAAAATCAAAAATAAGTTCATGGTCTTAAAAATTGATAAAATTAATATATTTAATAGCTAATTAGGTACCAAAAACAAATCACCAACAAAATCAATTTTGTAGATTTTCTATATTTTGTACGACTGTTTTACGCTGCTCTGGTAAATCGCAATTTCACAATATATGGTACTTTACAATTTTAAATTTTTACGCATTTTGCTTATATCGCACGAATTTTTGGCTTTTGGCAAACCTTAGTGAAATTTGATGCAAAACATTTTTGTAGAATATTTTAACCCTTTAAACGCACGTCTTAATGACGTTCTCCGACGATATTTAAAAAAGGGACTAAAATGACCCCCAAAAAAAAGAGTTAGAGGGTTAATATGTTCCAAGAAAAGAACCGCCATCAAATTTTACTGAAGACATGTGGGAACTTTATTAAGCTTAGAAGTTTATATAAATTCTTTTGTTTTACTTATTCCAACGCTTTGAAAAAAAAAAATTAAAACTACAATAGCCATAAAAAAATAAAAATTTAGCTATATTTTCAAAACTCTTTGGTGGTTTTGGGGTACTAATGGTATACTCTAATTTTTTTGGTGCTATTCAAGATATAAAATCTTTTGCACAGTGTTGTTTACCACATTTAATTTTTTGTTTAAATTCAAATTTTATCCGTCATCTCGGATTTTTTTTCTTTTAATTTCTTTTGGTAGTTTAATATGTTATCTTTTGAACTACAAAAAGAAAAATTGCGTATTTATCACTCCTAATATTTTTAATTTTTATTTTTGCAAAAGCTTATTATGCGTTTTTAACCCATTTTACAATAAAGGATGTTTTTGTATTTTTAACATAAATAACCCGATTTTAACAAAAGTTGGCATTAATAGAAAGCTTGTAAATATCAATCTACGTACCAAGTTTTATAGCGATCACACAATTTTTGTAGGTTTAATAGCGTTTTTAAGAAAAAGGATAATAGGCAGGACCTTCAATCCTAGCTCCGATTTAAATGAAAATTTACGCACACGTTGCTAGTTGTATGTGTATCATACAATTTTGCGGACAATATTGTAGCTTAACTAAAATTTGTAAATTTCACGATACATGGGAGGTAGGCGTGTCCTTGCACCGAATTTTTCCAAAAATTGATATTTTTCTTAACTAAGGTATTTTATGCTAGTGTATCAAATTTCAATAATATTGGACTACTTCTATTTTTGTCCCTTCGTTATATGAGGAGTTCCGGCTAAGACTTAAATTTTGAGGTAAAAAAGATGTGATTTTTGTTTTGATGGCACATCGATGAAAGTTGGCATAAATATTAGAAGCTATTTAAGAATAATAAATTCGTTCGCGTCAATTAAATCGCGCAAGGGGGTCAAAAGTTATGGCGGTTTTAAGATTTAGCGGTTTTAAAAAATCTTAAAAATATTTTAAAGATTTTTTTTCTACACATTTGTTGCATGCGTTATTAAAACAGGCCAGGATATATCATTTCTTCTAAAATATATGATATAAATTTAACCCTTTAATGACCAAACGATTTAAAAAAAAAAACCTCTGAGTACCTAAAATCGCGATTAATTCGCGGTAAAAGAAAAGTTTCACAATTTTTTATAACATATTTAGGGAATTATAAAAATATTAAAAAAATATTACTGAAAAAAATCGCGGAAAATCGTATCATTGTACCAGTAGTTTAAAAAAAATCGATGATGCTTTTTTATAACAAGAAAATTTAATATGGTCCAAAAAATCTATAATCATCTAAATTTTTTAACCCGCCTCTGATTTTAAGATGAAACATCAAGTGGGCTTTCATTTAAAAAAAATTTCATCCGATTTCGTGTAGAGCCTTGGATGTGCCAGATCAAAACAGGTTTAAATAAAATCATCGCGCTTTCCACTCAGAATGACTTAAAGTAAAAAGTCAAAAAGCAAATCAGTTCTACTCGTTAAGGCACGTCTTTTGGTGTATTAAAATGAACATGATGCATTAATTGCTACTAAAAAAAATAGGAAACAGATTTGCAAATTTCGCACAATTTTCAAAAATGCCATAAAATTTTTGGAATTTATTTTTTATAAACCCCGCAGTGATTTTTTTATGTAAACTCCTAAAAAACTCGGTTTACGCAAGAGTCCACCAAATTTTGAATGAAACCGCGAATGTGCCTCGCGAAAAACTGGTATTTTAAAAAATTACGTTTTTTCTTTCGAACTTTGATCTGCTGAAACTCCTTAACTATTCGTGGCACATTAACGGGATTGATTCCAAAATGTTAAGAATTACAACAGCTACCAACTCTAGTTCAACTTTTTTCATTTTATAGAGGGGGCCGAAATCCCTAATCAAAAAAACCTCGAAAATTTAAAAACTCTTAATTTTTGGTTTAAAACTTAACCGTCTTATAACTTCTTACCAAGCGATGAAGCATCTATCAAGCCAACATTAAAATAATCTCTTATATGTACTGACTGTGTTATGCCGGAAAAGATTGAAATATAAGGAGAACTTAAAAAAAAAAGCGAAAGAAGGTAAAAACTATGGATTATTTCAACCCATTTTTATCGATTTTTCAACTTTAACCCTCTGTAACTTTTACGGATAAAGTGGGGTAATCCTTAAACATTGCTCAGTGATGGTTCAAGGTCTTGTTTACACAACTGCATTTACAGTTTTTCTAAATTCCAAAAACGGCCGGTTTTTTTAAACATTTATTCACAAAAAAGCCAAAATTTCAAAATTGTTGACATGTGTCAACTACCAAACAAACTCACAAAATTTTACCATCGAAAAATTACTAGATGATATTTAATGTTTTTGCTCTTTTCCAAAAATTTCTCAAATACTTTTCCAAAAAGATTGAAAATTATTGATAACGACTTCGTAATTTTTGCAAGCTAATCACATTTGTTACCCCTGTTAAATTAAAGTGAATGTAGGTCGAAACAGTTATTTGGGGATTGAATCCAAAAATATCTGATTAAATCTGATTTCATTGGGTTACCAAAGTGCACATAAAATATCAACAAACAAGATTTTAATAATTTATGTAGATATCGGGAGTATGATATGTATGGGGGATAGGAGTAAAAATGGGCCATTTCTATTAAAAATTGGAATTATAACACTGTAAGTATGTGAAATTAACACACTAAAACGTCGAGACATGTGAACTTAATTTTTGGCAGTATTTGCCTAAACTGTTATGCCAAAACTAAATAAATTTATTTCAAAAGAATTTTTGAAGGATTTCCCTAGAAAAATATAATAAAAACTCGCTTGAAAATCGCTATAAAAAGGGCATTGTGGAGGGTATTCATTTATTCGACAAAGTCGAATTTAATTTTTCTACTTGTTGTCTTATATTTTACTTTATTAGCTCTCGAAATAGCATTGTTTTTTTTTTTTTGCTAATACCATAAATTTTATTTTTTCGGGACATGCTACTGTACAACAATTTTAACGTTTCTATCCTGCTTTTCAGTCAAAAGGATTTGCTCAGGTACACAGAAAAAAATAAAAAAAAATTTTGAGTAAATTTTTAATACTATTGAGTAAAAAATTACTCAATTTTCCACCAGTAAACGATTTAATAGTATTGAGTAAACTTTTAATAAAAAATTATTAAATGCTTAATAAAAAATTTGAGTAAATTATTAATTCACACAATTAAATTTTTACTCAAAATTTTTTATTATTTTTAAGTAACTTTTTAATTGTGTCAAGTAAAAATTTACTCAAAATGTATCAAACTATTTTTTTAAAAAGTTTAAAAAGTTTCTAATTTTTTTTTTCCAAAAAAATTGCTTTTAGAAACTTTACCAAATATACTTATGTCTTCAAGACAAAGTAAAATTTTATAAAGATGATTTCAAACTTTCATATACATATACAAAAAACACTAAACTAAATGAGAATTCAAAACACCAAGAGAAAAAAAAAATAAAAAAAAATATTAAATTTGTATTAAATTATTTACTCAAATTTTATTTTCAATTTTTGAGTAAATTTTTAATTGCGTCAATTAAAAAATTACTCAAATTTTTTTTTAAAAAATTAAACAAGTGATTACTCAAATTTGTTTCCTCCATATTTTTTTCTGTGTATAACGGGCTACCTATGTATGTGTATAAACTTGGGCGTGTATCCGGCTTCTTGGAACAGACTCAACTGGTCACTGGACCGTTTCACATCCCGACCTAAATTTGTATGATGAATTCATAGTAAATTTGATAAAAACAAAAACACACCTTATATTTAAGTTCATTAAACTTTAATATTTTTATCAATGGGCTGTGCCTAAATATATCTACACATTTATAATTATGAACATGCATTTATACATACGTTTTTTTTAAAGAAATCATAACAAATTCAATCAAATTCAAATTAGATTTATGTTGTTTGAAGGCCACTTTCATACAAAAATAGTCATAAACATACAAACATATGGGACATTCCATGCCAAATCGGACACTTTGACATTTTTAGATGTTCCCAGTTTCCATTTCCCATTTCCAACAAAAACTTTTGTATTCAAATTAAGAATGTCCTTTTAACGCTATTAAAATTTCATAGAGATTTTTTTTATATTGTTGAGCACTTAATTTCCAAGGTGTGTTTAAAGAGTCAAATTATTGATTTTTTTCCATATTGTTTTTCAAAAATGTTGTTGAATTTTTCTTTAAAACTTTTTTTGTTCAACATTTTTTGTTTATATTGTAATTTTGATCAAATTTATTTTTAAAAATATCAAGGGCCTATATTCAAAACCCTCTACCTTCCATTTTCACGAAAATGACTTTTTGACTATTCAGTAAAACGACCCTCATCTATGGTGTAAAATTCAGAACAAAAATATTTTTTTTTGCTATTTTATTTGCATTTTTGGTTTTCTCTATCTCTTACACAATTAATTTTTCTAAATGCAAAACCCTCTATCTTTTCAAATAATTAATTTATAAATATTTTTTTTAATAATTTCATCATGCATTACATGTTTTCATACTAATTTTTGCATACTGAACATGAATTTGTCAACAAAATTCCAGAATCACGATTTTGGACCAGTGATGCTAATTTTTTCTCAAAATTCTTGTTTGACTTTTTTGAAAAATATTGCTCAAAATTTGGATGTCTTGTGTACATTATGAAACAAAAATTTTAATCTTAAAAATCGCGATTCTGATCAGCATCTGTGGACATACATACTTAACAGTTTGTCATCTTTTAAGATGAATTCGGTTAAAAAAATATTTTTTGTTTCAAAAATCAGCACCTGTAGACCAAAACCGCGCTTTCGGAATTCTTTATAAGCCGTTATCATTAATAAAACTCGTTAAAAATTTACCGATGTCGTAAATGAGATCATAATAATTCATTTTTCTTTAAATGCAAAACCCTCTATCGGATCATTTTCATTCATATACTTAATATTTATGACAAACAAAACCCTCTATCTTTCATAATATCACCAATAGTGCAAAATTTTTAAAACGAATTATATGTGAGATTCAGTAGCTGATTTAAAAAAATATTGTAGAATATCGAATTTTAATGACTCTAACAATACGCGAAATAAACAGTTTTTTGGCTCTCCTGAAAAGTTGTGTTTTGTAAGATAGAAGGTTTTGAATATAGGCGTTTTGAATATAGAGGGTTTTTCTTCTCAAAAATTAGTTTATTTACCAAAAATCATAAAATAAAATAAAGTTGCAACTTTTTTTGGAAATAGAACTTGGTTGATATAAAACCAGAGACCAAATATAACAGTTATATGTGTCTTTTTGTTTCATCAATCAAACGAATGTTGTCCAAACTAAGTATTTTATATAAAAAAATAAAAAAAATTGCAATACCTTTTATTTTCTGATTTTTATCATAAGAGTAAAAAATAACAGTTATTAAAAACTTTTTGTTCAAACAATTTAAAATAACTTTTATTTTATATTTTTTATATAGTAAATATCTGTTATAACAGTATTTAAAAAAAAAAAATCAATAAAATTTTATATTTTTAAATCAATAATTGAAGTATTAGCTATCAATAGGATTCTTTTGCATGCGTTTATTTTAGTTTTATTTTGATAACTCAAATTTTTTAAGGCTCAAAGAGTTTTTGATAACAGTTATAAAAAATAAAAGTTTTTTATTTATATTATTTTGAACAGATATTTATATAAATCATTCCAAACTGTTATTTTTAATTTTTATTTGAAAAATTATTTTTAAACAGTTAAATTTGACTTTTTTCAATAAATCTCATAACAGTTATGGATCTGTATAAAACATACCCGGCTTATAGCGAACTTTGCTTATAACGAACTATTTTTACTGGTCCCTCTGAGTTCATTATAACCGGGTTTAACTGCACTTTTATAGTGCATTTACACTGGACTTCGAAGCTAGCTTAAAGTAGATTGTGCCTCCAATCTAGTTTCAATCTAATAGATTGCCCATACAAATTTATTTTTTTCAATCTAGTAGTTTAGGCTCTAATCGGCAAACGCAATCTGGTAAAGTTAGATACAAACATGTATTTCTATTATTTGCATTTTCCAACACTGAAATACACCGACACAAAGCCTGCCGTTTTGATGACGCCACCAAGTATGTTTATGCCGCCGTCATTGTTATTTGTAAACGCCGTTACTGTCCTTGTTAATTATACGACGACTAATTACCGTCGCTGTCTTTTGACGCAGTCACACACATTTATTACCAACTTGTTGTTATAAATGCCAATCTTAATCTTCTCAAATGCCAATGTAAACGGTACAGATTGCAAAGTAGATTAAAATCGCAATTTACTAGATTATAAATCCAATGTAAACGAACTATTATCGACAATATGGTTTTTCCGAGTACAAAAATGGTCAAAAAAACTGTCTAAAAGCCAATATTGCCAAAAAAAAACGCTTTTTTAAAAGTCCATATCTTCCAAGGTATTGATCAAAAAATATATGATGTTTAATTATTTATGATCTGCCAGTTAAATTTCCCATGGATTTTCTCACTTCAGAAGACTTGTAAGATATTTTTTTATGAATTTTTCTTTAAAATTAACAAAAATTCCTAAAGAACAAAAATTATTTGGCATGGAATGCCCCATGTATACAAATGTAGAATATCTCATACCATACTACATGGTTCATACATACAAACATGCTTGCTGTTGTAGTATTTACTTTAAAAACGTGATGTGCATACCCAACAAAATGCACGAATGAATACCCTAGTAAAAAAGTTTTGATATAATCTATACTTCTATACTAAAGGGTGGTTAAATTTGAAGGGCCGATATTGATTTTGAATAAAACACAAATTATTTAGGAAATTATTGTCATTTCTTTTTATTATGATATATTAGTATGGTTCAATTATGTATAGAAAAAAATATCGGACAAATGGCCGCCACGACTTCGGCGGCACACCTCCATCCGATGGTCTAAATTTTCGATGACGTTGAGGCATAATTGAGTTTCTCTGCCGTTAATGTGCCAAATTATATCATCCTTTAGCTATTCAATTGTTGCTGGCTTATCGACGTACACCTTTTCTTTCAAATAACTCCATAGAAAGAAGTCCAACGGTGTCAAATCACATGATCTTGGCGGCCAATTCACATCGCCACCACGTGAGATAACACGGCTATTGAATTTGTCGCGCAAAGGGGCCATCGTGTCGTTAGCTGTGTGGCAAGTGGCACCGTCCTGTTGAAACCACATATTGTCCACATCCATATCTTCCAATTCGGGCACAAAAAGTTCGTTGTAATCTCACGATAGCGAACAACATTCACAGTAACTGCCTGACCGGCCTCATTTTGGAAAAAATACGGCCCGATGATGCCGCCAGCCCATAAACCTCCCCAAACAGTCACTCTTTGTGGGTGTATTGGTTTATCGACAATCACTCTTGGATTATCATTCGCCCAAATGCGGCAATTCTGCCTATTCACGAATACGAAAAAATCACGAAGTGTACGATATGCACTTTGATTTGAACGCCCATTTTCATAATAAGCCTGAATAACTTTAACGCGTTGCTCGATTGTGGGTCTTTCCATGGTTCAAATTGAGTTAGTCTGGAATACAGAAATGTCAAATTAAATGCAGAAAAAAACTTGACGTTTAGGTGTGGTTCACATTCAACATCGGCCCTTAAAATTTAACCACCCTTTATATTATAAAACGCACTTTTCGCGAAAATTTTCTTTGTCACCGGTGTTTGAAGAAACTACTGAACCGATTTTTATCAGATAAAAACCATAAGAAAGCTTTCATTCCAACTTAGATTATAGGCTATAGGATGTTTTGATATCGGTTAAGGGGGACTTTCAAAAATGTGAAAATATGAAAAAAAAAATCAGTTTTTCCGCTTTTAAAAAGACACAATAACTCAGATTTTAATGTGAATAGCATTATTGGAAAGCTCTTTTTTTAACAAACAACTTAGCCTTTTCAGTTTTTTAAATAAGTCTATTAACACGCCTTGGCCATTTAATTTTACCACTGTTCGGGGATCTGTACCTTATCTATATCTATACTATATTATAAAACGCACTTTTCGCGAAAATTTTCTTTGTCACCGGTGTTTGAAGAAACTACTGAACCGATTTCGATGAGATAAAAGCCATAATAAAGCTTTCATTCCAACTAAGATTATAGGCTATAGAATGTTTTGATATCGGTTAAGAGGGACTTTTGAAAATGCCAAAATATGAAAAAAAAATCAGTTTTTCCGCTTTTAAAAAGACACAATAAGTCAGATTTTAATGTGAATGGCACCATTGGAAGGCTCTTTTTTTAACAAACAACTTGGCCTTTTCAGTTTTTTAAATTAGTTCATTAACACGCCTTGGGCATTCAGTTTTATCACTGTTCGGGGATCTGTACCTCATATACTATAAAACTCGCGGTTCCATATTTCAAATTTAAAATAAAAAACACTATTCGAAAGAATTCATTTACGTCTTGAACATTTAAAAAATCCGGATGTTAGGGACAACTTTTTGGAAGAAGATTTAGACTTAACTGTAAATTGATGTTTTTACAGCCAAACGTTGAATAAAAAAGTTTTCAGTTTAAAACCAGTTATGTCGATCGAATTCAATTTTGACTACCGATATTCCATTTATGTATATTAGGGTGGCCCGAACAATGACTTTTTTCGAATTTTGTCGATCGCCGGGCAAATTATGGTTCGTGTTGGTCTAAAAACTCTATGTTTAAATTTTTAGCCAAATCGGACAAAACTAGACCGTTTTTTCCATACAAACCAAATAACATATTTTTTCGATTTTTTTTTTAATTATTATTTTACTTTACTTTAATTTTCGTGGAATAAACGTTTCAAAATTGACTCCGAAAAAAAAATTAAGGCCGTTGCAGTCATAGTCCAAAAAATTAAAAAAAAATTATTTAGTTTTGAGTCAAAACTTTTGACTCGAAAGAATTTTTCTTTGAGATGTTGCTCTTAATGATACATATCAACACAAAAATCTTATTTCTTTCTGTAACGTCTGTATCACGTTCTAAAATATAGCAAAAAATTCTCTTTTTACCTTTCTCACATTTTATTTTCACAAAAAATGGCTTTTGTTGAATTTCGTCAAATGCTGGGCAATTTGCTTTTTGCCTAAGAACTCTATATTTAAGTTTTTAGCCAAATCGGACAATTTTAACATGTGCCGCTGAAGTGTAAAAGTTTAACCCTAAATTTTTTTTTTTTATTTTCACAAAAAAATTAAACCACCCAGAGGCACAAGTTAAAATTGTCCGATTTGGCTAAAAATTTTAACATATAGCTTTTACACCAAAACGAACGATAATTTGCCAGGCAATCTACAATTTTTTTTTTTGACAAATCATAAAATTTGAAAAAAGTGAAAACGCATTTTATATGATTTTTTTATACATTTAAGAACACGATAAAGATGCCACAGATAAGAATAATATTTCTATGTGAATACATCTCAGCTAAAATCCTTTCAAGTCAAAATTAAGAAAAAAAAAAAATTAAAAATTCTTAGAGTAGGAATCCAACAACCTACGTTTTTTTTTCGAAGCAAATTTTGAAGCGGAAGGGTTTATCCCTCCAAAATGAAATTTTTAGTCATTGTTAAGCATAATCAAGTAAAGCGTTATTAAAAAAAATAAATAAATTAACAAGTTGAAAAAAAAAAATTTAGTTTGTATGGCAAATTTTTTTTTGGGCCAAAAATTTAACCACCAAAGTCACAGGTTAATTTTGTCAGATTTGGCTTAAAATTTAAACATAAGATTTATAGACCAAAAAGAACCATTAGGTTTGGAAAACTAAATATCATGGTGGTTTTAATTAATAGGCATTAAATCAAAATAATTCAGATATGAATACATAACAAAATAAAGTTTTTTTTTTTACTTTTCCCCTTCCTTATAACTTAAAGGTCTGATAGGAGAATGATCCACATACGTAGGGTCAAGTTAACAAAAACACTGGGGTCAACTTGACAAATCTCAGTTTAATACATTCCGTGTTAAAATTTTTCTTTGATAATAGAAATATTTTAAGGATTTGAGACTTTCCCTTTTGAAAAATTGTGAGACTTTTTTCACTATGAACTACTTATGTTCAAAATAATAAAAATATTTTCTGTTATGAAAAATATTAACCGTGGAAATAAATTTTTATTAAAATAAAATATCCAATCCAAATCAAAATACTTTGATTCCTTTACAAAGATTAATAAAATTTTTAACATTCGATTTTGGGGAAAACAATTTTCTTCAATGTTTCAATTTTGTTCAATAAAAATAGATTTTTTTAATTTTTTTTTAGTTTTTTTTTTATAAAAAAGTATTGTTCTTAGAACAAAAAAAAATTAACACAAATTTCATAATTATTGATTAAAATTTCGAATTTTTATTCCTCGGGCAACGCCGGGTACTCTGCTAGTAATATATAATTTGATACAATCATATTAAAATATATATGAGTTTTTATATGTTCATATCTAATTATATAAAAGATTTAACATGGCTCCATTTTCTTATCTAAGGTTATACATAAATATATATGACTTTATATAATTGTATAAATCTACATTTATATTTATATAAATTAAGATCAACTGGATTTATTTCGATGTGACCGAAATTCTGATCTAATTGTATCATTTTTTATATTTGTATATCTAAAATAATACAATTAGATAATTATTTGATACAACTTGATACAGCCAATTTAGAGATCAAATTAGATCTTAAAAGTTTGTTTTTTTTTACTCGGGTAGACATTATAAAAACAATTTGAAAAGATGTCGTCGGAACGAGGGGAAATATTCGTATCAATTGATTCAATTAAAATTTTTACGAATTTGTGATTGTATTTTTATTGTTTGTTTACGAATGTCGCAGAAACAGAGATGGACTTTGTGAGTATATTTTAATATACATAATAAACGACACCACGATTGACGACAAAATTCTGTGATCATATTTGTACAAAAATATAATAATAATAAACATTTGATAATAAATACTACTAGTTAATAGCATTTTGGGTGGCAAAGTGTTTAATTTTTTGTTTATTTGCGTTCATAAAAAAAATTTAAATATTTTATTGATTTAGGAAAAAACAATATATAAATAACCCTGCAAACAAAACTATACGACATCGATTCGCCGGTTATATTGCAGAGACGATCAATTTTATTGCGGCAATTATCGAATTCATATCGCAGCCGATACACGTTTCGGGAGAAACTGTTACCCGACGGCAATACTTTCCGGCGATTCGAAAACAATTCGTCTTGGCGATAAAACGGCAATATCGCCAGATAATCATATAAACGAAAAAAAAAAAAGATTTGTATGTATCGCCGGAATATCACTAAAATGATAATACCGCGATACAGCTATATCGATTAAATAATGTTAAAAATACACATTATTTTTCATTCATATTTCGGTCATGTTAACATTACCTAACACATTTGCATTCACCTGCAAAATATATCTGCAACATTCGTAGAATTTTTAAATTTTTCTTTGAAAGCAAATTTGGGAGTTTCATATTCTTTCTAAGATCTCGTGTTGAGCTTGATAACTAATTTTGTTTTAAATTTACAAAGAAATAAAAATGTTTAATATTTTTTTGTCTATCGCCAAAATATCGTTCGTACACTCTAATTAAAATGATTTCAGTTTCCTACTATAAATTGAGTAAATTTACACAAAATGCGTAATTCTACTTTAAAATATTGGAACTTTACTCAATTTACAAAAGTATATTTTTTGAATTTGTTGAAATTTACCCAATTTATAGGAGGAAACTAGATTAATTTTTTTAGAGTGTATGTAAAATGGTGAAATAATCAAAATTCTACTTTTTTTGAAATGATAAATTTTTTATATTGCGACCATATCTTTTAGGCGATATATCGCCCTATTGTTTGCAGAGAAAGTAATAAAAAACACAAATTAAGCAAACAAACCCATGAGTCTGAGTGGCATACTCTGTAAAAAAAAGACACGAAGAAATAATTGGAATAACTGGAAAAATTATAAAAATTGTTTGTTTAATATTGTTCACGAAATCTCCTCAAGAAAACCACACTATAGTCGTTGTTAGACTCAATGCTATTGTGGCTGATCTGGTTAAGAGGCAGTCATAGTTGTTACGAGTGTAACGAGATATTTTGTACCTCAGGTTCGAATCTCACAGCAGGCGAATATAATAATAAAAATTTCTATATGTGACGCGCAAAATTGAAAGGGACCTAAGGGTAAAAACCAGTTTTGTTCAGGAGAGCCATTTTAAAGATTTAAATGCGTGCATCTTTGGTGTACCATCACTTTTTTACCCTTAGGTCCCTTTCTCTATGCGCTGTCACATATAGAGACAATTTAACAATTTTCAAATGTTAAACATATAAATATAACTAGCTGTTTTGCACCCGGCGTTGCCCGGGTTGAAAAAAATATTATATAATGAATGTTAGTTTGTAATGGTTTTCATTGTCTGGGTCGGGTCAAATACTTATATTTTTGTAAGTGTTCAAAAAACGAATGATTGGGAGTTTTTCAGCTATTCGATATGCAACATATCCCAGCAAAATTTATCTATAAACTTTTTCCGCTTATCGACGTTAACTAAACACAAATTTTTAAACTTTATTCTCGTAATGAAATTTCTACTGTCACAGAACATGTTTTTGAATCTGATTTTTAAAAAGCATCTTTCTAAAGTAGATGCTATCAAAATGCGAATCCAAAACAAAATCCTTGGATAGAAAATTGAAAAAAATGGATTAAGATTTAATTTATGAAACTTGTAACATAAGTTTTCGAAAGTTTTTTTGGGTGATATATTAAATTCACATAAATTGTAAACAGAAAGTGTATTCAGCAAAGTTTACAAAGTTTACTCAGCAGCAGCAGCCAATAACAGTTTTATTTTGATAAATTTAACAGCTACAACCTTGAAAATGTAGTAAGGACAAAAAGAAGGAAAACTATGAAACGTTCATCGTATGTATGTTTGTATACGAAAACTTAAATAAAAATTGCATGTCATGAAAGTCGTACGTATTACGTTTGTATGGATGTAGTTGTTGGACATTTTTAGAGTATGAATAATAAATATGAAATATGAATTTTATTTCTTCTCAAAACATAAACAAAAAACAATTCAATTATTTGCACGCATTATTTTTTTTTTTTTTAAATAAAAAAGCAATCATTTTTACTTTTTTTTTCGATAAATAAATATTTATGTAGTTGTAAATAGTGTGAGCAATAGTAATTTTTGTAATTGTTTTTTTTTTTTTTTAGAACCACAAAATATTGACCGCAATATGTGGGTGAGAAAGTTTTTTATATATATATAGAAATAAACATTATTAAATTAAATTGTGTTTTTATTTTTAAATTAATAAAAATTATTTATTTTTCGACCTATAAATTCCATTGAGAAAATTGTGTGTTGGTACAATATCGGGCTAAGGAAAAATACAAAAAAAACTAATTCTTTTTTTTGAGTGTAAAATTTTTTTCGAGTTTAATTTTTAAGTTACCAATGCTTTTAAAACTTAACAAGTTTAAAAAGCATTGCTTTAAAACTAAACAAGTTTAAAAAACTTTGCTAAGTTTAGTTTTAAAAGCATTGGTAGCTTAAAAATTACACTTGCAAAAAATTTTGCACTCAAAAAAAATTTTACATTAAAAAAAAATATTTTTTTTTTACAAAAATGTCAGTATTTTGTGTACATACGTACGTGCGTTCACTCAGAAATATTTTTACAGTAGAAAAAAAACATTACAATTTTAAAACTTGTTTGCCATGTGGCATTTAAGATGAACCCAAAATTCGAGGTTTTGCTTTTAACTTTTGAACCACTGGACCGATTGAGCTCAAATTCAATACCAATCAGACCTGAGGAACGGGAAAGATACATGCCAGGTTTCAGCAGTCTCATTATTTTCTTTCTTAAGTTATCGTGTTTTTATCTCGTAAATTCGCGAAAAACATTTGCCGAAATTTACTCTTTTGCTCATAACTTTTAAACCACTGGACCGATTTGGTTGGATTGCAATACCAACCTGACCAGGTAAATAACCAACGTATGTATAGTATATGCCAAACTTCAGTAGCCTCTGTAAAGTCTTTCAAAAGTTAGCGTGTTTTCTACGGACGGACGGACATCGCTAGATCGACTTAAAATCGATCGAGGATCATGAATATATGAGCAATTGTCATTAACTTTTAATATTTATGAAAAAAAAAAATGCGATTTTTTTTTCGTGGCACATTGATAAGACTTTGTAGGTAAATAACATTATAAATAAGTAATTCAAATCCGTCCGCGTGCATTAATTTGAGCTATCGCACATTGGATCCCAGACGCGCATTTGAGAGCCAAACAAATGTTTAGTTATTTACAAAAATTGCTTATATTTGCTAAATAGACACCCTAGGAGAAAGAAAACCGTTTATAGAAAGAAAATCCATCGCTTAGTTTAGTCAGGACATAAATTCAAAGTAAGGACTTTTCCCAAAAATTTAAAAAAAAATATTTTTTTTGAAGACCTTTTTTATTTTATTTTTTTAAACTACTTCCAATGATGCGATTTTCCTGAAATTAAGTGAAGATTGTAGCTATAACTAGTACCTTTGTTACACATTTTATTGTTTTTGATATTACTCCTTGTAAGTAGGAAATACAGGCCATCAAAAGTGTAAAATTTTAAAAAATTTGAAAAAAACTGTTTATATTTTGGATTGCAACTTTTGTGGGGAATGAAAGGGAATGGCGATTCTTTTTGTACAATAAACTAGAAGTATTACTTAATACTCCTGGGGTAGAAACTAGTGCAGCCAGTTGCAGCTGCGGCCTGGAATGAGGTTTAAAGTGGGGTCTATTAACGAAAAAAAAATATTTTTAAAGGGATTATTTTTTAAAATACTTTACTTTTAATCGTTTTATTATAAAAATTTACTTAAATGATATATATTGTTAACAGTTAACCGCGGTTTCAAATAATTACTGATTTTGATACCCTACTATACTTTATTAAGGCAAAAGGAGTTTCACCTAATGCTTGTAACTAACAGGCTTTCTTGACCGCATTACGGTCAAAATAACTGGAAAGAAGAAGATATTATAAATCGGGTTTATATAATACTTCTGTGTATAAACGCAAATGAAAAAAAATAAGTGTAGTTTAGAAAATACATACATGAAACTAAAAAATTATTTGTTGAAAAGTATGACAATAATCACAATTGGAGCGGGAAGCGGTTTTCCGCAATTGTCCTCATTAAAATAGAATTGAATCTAGTTCGGCGGAAAAACGCGGCGGAATTTTGTTTTCATATAAAACGTATGTGAACAGTTGCGGAAAAACGCTTCCCGCTCCAATTGTGATTATTCTCTATGGTTGGTGGATCATGAGTCCCCCTATGTATACAATTCTAGCTTATGACATTTTAGACAAGAATTGTGATCACTGTTGCCAACTATTTTTAACCAAAAACCTCTAAATTTCACTAAAAAAGCGCTAGAAACCGCCAAAAATAAATTTAGCGGGGAAAATTTAAAATTCTCCCGCTAAATTACGAAAAATAGCGCTGAAAACCGAAAAACTTGGCACTTTTGGTTGGCAAAAAAGAAAAAGTTAAAAAAAAGCCTCCAAATTATTTTTTCTACGAAAATTGACTTTTCACTAAAAACGCGCAAGAAACCGCCGAAAAAATTTAGCGGGAAAATATAAAATTCTCCAGCTAAGTTACAAAAAAAAACGCTAAAAATCGACAAACTTGGCGTTTTCGATTGAAAAAAAAATAAAAATTGGAAAAAAACCTCCAAATTTGTCCCACTAAATCCAAACAAAAAGCGCTAGATTTAGCGGGAAAACCTCCAATTTGGCAACAGTGATTGTGATTGCCCGTTGGTATTAAAATTATCCTTAACTAATTAAGTAACATATAAAAATATTTGTCTTGTTTCTTGACAATTATTGGAGGAGGCTCTGAAAAGATTACATTGGCGCTTTAAAAATTATAAAAGAAACTTTAACAGACAAAACTCTAAAACAAACAACCTGCAAGATGTTTTTAATAAGTTTAAGATTGAGTCCAATCTAAATATAACCCTAATAAGGCAGACAGAAATGTTGGAAGAACTGATTATAGAGTAGTGTTTTTATAATATTTTTTTTACCAAATATCTTAACAATTATTGAAAACAATGCTTATTTACCGTGTGTTTCTTCTTTGTTTGATATTTTTCCGCATTATTTTTGTTTAAAAAATCGAAAATGATAATAGATTAATAACAGTTAATTTTGCAGGTTAATTTAGTGTAGGGTGTAGACTGCACCAAAATATGAATGAAACACTTCGTATTGAATGGTAAGCTGTTATATAGTCACTTAAAATCAAATAGTTTCTTAAATAATTGACCTCGATTTTATTTTTTTATATGAATAAATTAACCAACTTTGCCTTAAATTTACAAGTAGGGTACAAATGCGAAAAATGTCCAATCCGCATGTGTGAGTTCCTTAAGGTCTCCAGTTTTTATAATGGTAAAGAATGTCGTGAAATTCCTATTCGTTCAAGAGTTATAACAAAAAAACGCCGATGCGTGCCTTTTTCACACAAAGTTCCCAATGTGCATCGCACCCAAAACTATGGCGGTTTAAAGTTAACATTTTTAAAAAAATTGTCAAAATTACATTTTTTATCCGAAGTTAACCAAACGTACCATTTTGTATTATGCTTACCCAGAGCTAAAATACATATTCAATCATGCATAAAATCTTTGCTTAATATCGAGATATTTGCATTTAACCAATTTTTTTCGGCACTTTTTCCAATATTTTGGAAATAAAAATGTTTCCAGCGGTTTTATATTTTTTAGAAAAATATTACCAAATGCATTATCAAAATCTCAACAAATTCTTAGTTAACACCATTATTCTATCTCTAATAGGTAAGAAACAGCAGTGGTTTAAAGGAAACATTTTTGAAAAAAAAAATTTAATAATTTTGAATTAATTTTTTTTTTTTAATATTAAATGTCTGATTTTACAGTGTTGTCCTTCACTGAATATTGAAACTATTCAAAGTATGATTAATAATGCTAATATTAAGGTTATTACGAAATATTTTAACGTTATTACTAATTTTATCAAGGTTATAAAAAATTTTAGCGATTTTTCGCGATTTTCGCGACTGCAAAAATCAATGGACTAATTTTGAAATATTATTTGAATAAGACATGTCAAAATCTATCAAAATACATTTCTTTTCTACTTTATTTAAGTAATGTAAGATTTTATATAACCATTAAATTTAAAGGTATCAAAAATTTAAAACCACCGAAAAACCGCTTAAACGTTAAATTTTTTCGGGTGCGAATTAATTGAAGATAGAGAATTAAAAAGACTACCAAACGCGCCTTTCACCGACCAATTTCTATAAGCGGCCTGGATGTGCCTTACAAAAAAATGAAAAACACCGCGGAATTCGCCAATATTAACTTTTGATCAATGTTGCTTTCCATGATTTATTATATTTGCACATACCATTGTTTCTACATGTTCAACTTTCAGCCATGCACATTTGGCTGTCAAATAATGCAAAACTAAAATATCGAAATTTTGCAAAAAATTTAAAAAGTTCATAAAATTTTTGCAATTGAATATTTTTTGGGTGCGTTTGTAAATCAAGTGGGAAATGGTAAATTATAAAGTTCACAAAGCATTCGGAACCATTCGGAATAAAACTGGGAGTGTGCCTCGCAAAAAACAGACTTTTTAAAAAATTCACGTTTTTTCTCCCCATCTTTGGAGAGCTGCAGCTTCGTAACCATTGCGAGCACATCACTCGAATCAGTCTCAGATTGTGCATATTTACAAGGGCTTTTACCATGTGTATTTGAATTTTAAAATTACAGTTTGCACCAAAAGCTACAATCAAAAAACCTTGAAAAATTTAAAATTGAAAAAAAATTGGTATCAAAGATTTAGGTGCATGTAACTTTTTTCTTATTGATGACACATCCACTGAACCTACACGAAATAATTGCCCAAGTCTACTGATTAAACGATATTAAATTTGGAGCAATAGCTTTAACGCACCCAACAATATGGAACTTTGAACAAAAAATTTCATGAGAGTATCAAGCGATTTTTTTACATTTTTCAACTTTGCACGTTCCTTACCATGAGATAATGAGACTATTTGCGTTGTGCCTTTGCAGAATTACTCATTATGGTTCCCTTAATATATCTACATTCACAGGTACCACCTAGTTTACAAATAAAAATGTTATTGCGAAATTAGTAAAATATCACAAGCATTAAAAGTTAATGACAAAAGTCCATATATACTTTATGGGGTCCTAGACCAATATTTCGATGTGTTACAAACGAAATGACAAACTTATATATACCCTCTATCACTAGAATGGAGAGCATAAAAAGGGCACTCTAAGAGGCGAGTCACAGTTGGGTCGACAGACCACAACCACAAATAGTTTTTGTCAGATTACAACCGCAAAAGTTATTGAATATTTTATTTTTTTTCCTAACATCTGCTTCTATCATCAAGTAATTAGCACCAAAAAAATAAAGGTGTTTAAAATTTTTTTAACACGGCAATTTGATTAAAACAAAAAATGTCGTCACAATAAAAATGTAGTCACGATTTTTTACTTTTTAGCCAATTGCCGTTTTAAAAAAAATGTATACACCTTTATTTTTTTGGTGCTAATTATTTGATAGTAGAAGCAGCTGTTATGAAAAAAAATAAAATATTCAATAACTTTTGTGGTTGTCGACCCAACTGTGACTCGCCTCTAATGTAGATGGTATGGTTGGGCATTTCGTTTTAAATTAACAGCTGCATTCTGTTGTAAATTAAGTACATAAGTTCTTATTTTGTCTACTAACATACAAATATATGACTTTACACTCAAAATATTTTGTAGGCAAAAACAAATGAAAAACACACTTAAAACTAGTGAATAAACAATTGAAAACCATCCCAGTAATTATTCATTAGTTTTAACAAACATCAACATTTATTTTTTACTGTTGACAAAATTTTCTAAAATAAATAACATTAAACATTAAAAAATTACGGTTTCTTCATTCTTTTTTACCATTAACTTCGAAAAAAATAACCTACAAAAACATTAAAAATTAATGATAGTTCTGTTATTTTTACCAACAAATTCCAAAAAAATAACCTACGAAAACAATAAAAATTAATGATTTCGTAGTTTATTTTTTACAATTTTCTATTGAAATATTTTTTTAAAAATTTTTAATAAAATTTTGGGGAATCGATCCCGCAATCAACTACATTCTGGCCAGACACTCTACCCATCGTGCCAAAGTCACTTGATACAAACATGTTTTTATATTTCTAAAAATAATTTTTGGAATTTTTTTTCTACAAAAAAATAACCTACTTGTGTAGGTAAAAACTAATGATATATCTTTAAAAAATACCAACAATTTAAAAAAAAGTTACTTACACAAATCATTAAAAATTTAAAGAATAATCAGTAGTTTTTACTTACAGAACAAAAATAAATGACTTTAAAAATTAAATGTTAATGAAAGTCTTTATTTTTTAGTGTGTTATTTTTGAAACAAAGGATGGAAGTAGTCATTAATAAAAACTGAACATCAAACAAATGTTTTCTCTTTTAAAAACGACTAAACGGAAAATTTTTTAAATAAACTACAGTTAATGACATAATTTTTTAAGTGTATGTTTTGCCACTAACGATTGTCAATTTGCTAAATACTCTTGACAATGGAATCTGACAAATTCCGAAACACGTGAAGAGTAAGTCTTGCAAAATGACCATACCAATAAATTTAAAACAAACAAACTTTATAAATAGTTTCTAAAAATTGTTACTTTGACAATAATCGTAGTAATAATTAGTAAAGGAACATGACCTCGAGCTGGAGTTATCTTTCTCAATATTATCAAGTTATTCTATACCATTATGTTAATAAAAGAAACACACTGCAACAGTGAAATTAAGTGGTGGACAAAACCAACACAGAATGTTAGTATTTAGTTGGTATAGTAAAACGGCCAAATGTTTGTCGCTGTGTGGGTACAGTCGATTTTTATGGCCCACTTTATTTTTTTTCCCCAAAGGGGATCTAAAAAAGTCGAAAAAATAATTTTAGTATTCCTCCGTGTATTACATATTAATAGCTTTTTCATATATTTTTCGCAAAGGGTTAATACATAATCTGGAATTGCAAACATAATGTAGGAATTTGCATTTTATTTTGGAGAAGTGCCTAATGGTGGCATATTTTGTCCGTATTTTATCATTATTTCTTTAAAACTTCATTCATACTTTTTGTTAAATTCTGAAAAAGTTTTTTTAGTTAATAGTCTGCATAACAATATTAAATATTTAGATGTTAATCTGTAAGAAGAAAAACTGGAAGCATTACAACAAATACGTATATTTAACTACAATTTCCACTACTAAAGTAAATTTTGATGTTTAACGTTAAACCTAGCCAACGGCATAAAGCTCCCTTTGATGTCAGATGAAAAAAAATGCAAGGAAAATAATAAAATCTTCCCACAAAAAATTAAGTTATGTATGTACAGTGCGCGACAATATATTGGAAACTTTTTTAAAAGTAGATGCAATTTTTTAAGACAAAATTACAAATACTAAACGTTATTACCCAGCAAAAACATGGTAATTAGTTGTGAAAAGTAGTCATTACTAAGTACATTATTTATAATGAGTACCCATTACCAATAACATTATTTTAAGCCCAAAAGTAACTACTTCTCAGTAATATGTTATAAAAGCACCTCCAAGTAATAATATCTTCTTGCACTTGCATTTTTTAACCTTTACAATTCAATTAACTTAAAAAGTACTTAAAACTTAATAAAAATTACGCAATTTTTAAGTTTTAGTTAAATTTAAAAAGTTTTAATTAACTAATTATTTTACTTCTTATTGGTAATGGGTTTTTACTCCTTATTTGTAATCCAAGGCAGTAACTCCTTATTTATCTCCATACTCTTCACTAGTTATTTTTGTCTCACGCCCTTGTTAAAATAATTAGTGTATCATTCAATAAGTAACTACTTATTAACATCTGTTGCGGATTACAAAACCCATTACTAGTAATGCCAATTTTTGCTGGGTATTATCAAAGGAGTATTATTTTAAGAAATGTTATGTAGGTAATTTAAAAAGTTTTAACTTAAGCTTAATGGCGGTCAGATTGAGTAAATAATAAATGTGCTACGAGGGTCGATCTGGAAATTTATATTATTTATAGACAATTTTCAGAACATTTTTAAAAATACTTCCAAGTCGATTTTTTTTTTTTCAAGTTGAAACATTAAAAATTTAAAAATAGGTCCAATAGTTTTTAATCAGTGATCAAATAATTTTTCCAACAACCCAAACAAACAGTGAAATTTTAAGTACAGTAGAAAAAATCCACATTTTTTGACCTTCAATTCTTTTGACCACCAATTTTTTGAACTTGGCAAAAAACCGACTTAGAAATATTTAAAAGCTTTAAAAATTACCTACTTAACATTTTTTATAATAATACTCGTTGATAGTAATAAAGTTTAGTATTGTTATCTTTGTCTTTAATAAATTGCATATACTATAGAAAAGTTTCCAATGTATTGTCGCCCACTGTATGTTATAGTAAATAACAATAAAAATACGACCAGGAACCGCAGGATAAAAATAAAAACTAACACCTCTTTTTTTCTTGAAGTCAAATGAAAACAAGTAAGAGATTTATAGTCGGTTAAGACCGACCATATAATACCCTACACTAGAGTTTCCCGGAAAATGGGTCCCAAGTTCATACAGTGGCGTGTACAGCTTTTGAGTGCGGGGGGGATTTTTTTTTTGCTTTGAATAAAAAAACATCAATTCGCCGTTGTCGGACAAGCAAAAACAAGTAGACTTTTTTTTGCAAAAAAAAAGGAATGGGAAAGCTATAAAATCATAAAATTTAGTAGATTTTGCTAAACCACTGCAGCCGATTTTTCAATCAAAAAATCAGAACCCTTCTTAAAAGGAGCTTTGTTTTTCACGATCAGATAATTAAGATATTTTTTTTAAATTTGTTTTAAAAGAAATTTTACATTTTCTATGTAGACAAAATTTTCCGTTTTCGTATGAAAGTTTCACATTTTTCGTATGAAAAAGTCTAAGCCAGAGAATTTTATAATAGAAGAAATTCTTCCTACATAGAAAATATTAGATTCTGAGACATTTTTCGTAAAAAAATGAATATGATACATTTTTCCTATAGGAGAAATTTCGGATTCTAAAAATTGTTTTCCATACAAGAAGTCTTATGCTTCTTGGATATTTTTCCTATAACAAAAGTGTCAGATTCTTAGATTTGTTTCGTATAGAAAAACTTTTAGATTCTGAGAACTTTTCTCAATAGAAAAAGTTTCAGACTCTGGACCTTTTTCCAATAGAAAAAGTCTTAGACTCTGAGGCTTTTTTTTCTATAGAAAAAGTCTGAGATTCCGTGACCCTTTCCATTAGAAAGTCTAAGATTCTGAAGCCTTTTTCTTATATAGAAAAAGTCTTAGATTCTGTCACTTATTCTTAAAGAAAAAGTTTCAGACTCTGAAACTTTCAGATTCTGAAAGCTTCTACCAACAGAAAAAGTTTCAACTTCTGAGAAAAAGTGTAAAAATTTTGCAAATGACAGAATAACTATTTAAAACATTTTTGTGGCCTAAGAATGTCTTTCAAAGCGTGTTTAGGTTTTTTTTTAAACATGTTAATTCGGAATGAAACCCATCTAAAACTAACGTTTTTGATCATAACTTACAAACTCCTCAACCAATATCGCCATAATTCGATAACAATATGACACAAAAAAATATGTATATACAGTGGGTAAAAAAAGTAGTCGGACACTCATAACCTCAATTTCTTTCATTAAATTTGGTGGTTAAAATTCATGAAATTCCAAAATGTGTTGGTACCATTTTAAAGATGATTTTTCACACTTTAAGAATCAGTTGTTCTTGAATCAAAATGATAGCTAAGTTTTTTTGCAAATCAGCAAAACTAAAATAACTTGTAAAATCACCTCAAAAAATAACTCGGACACTCATTAAATGTTTCCAGATTCCGCTTAATTCTAAATAAAATTAAAATGGTAAATGGCTTAATTCTGTTCTAGTGTTACTAAATGTTAACCTCCATGTCAGTTAATCCAACATTTTTATATAATTTAAGCGAATTCAGCTGAAATCTCCTAAAATAAGAGTTTTTCTAATAAGATGGCCGATATTTTTTAACAAGACTTTACAAAAAGCGTCAAGTGCAATTCGAGCTTTGATGTAATAAATACTTCACCAAGCTAAGCCATTTGTAACGTCATATACCAATTTTAAAAACGAAGCGAAAATAAAACATATAGTATGCAGAATGAAAAATGCACTAAAATTGCATCAAAAACTAAAAAACCATGGGAGGAATGGTGACTAATGGTAAGAGTAGAACTCAAATATTGTTTAATGACGTAGTTTTTATGCACGGGTTACGTTACCAGACCTCTGCGGGTGGTAAGTTGGTGTAACAACAAAAAAATAAAATCCAAATCATTCAGAACCACTGATATTTCATACTGGCCTATCTGTTTTGTTACTTATAAAGGTAAGTTCGCAGGATTTCGGCCTAATGAATGATCTGACATGTGAAGAAAGGATTATCATGTGCATAAAGCCTAAATTCTGTATCTTTGATTCAAGAACAACTGATTCTAAAAGTGTGAAAAACCATCTTTAAAATGGTACACTAAGAAAATTATGTCATTAACTGTTTGTAGGTTATTTTAAAAAGTAATCAGTAAAGTCATTTTAAAAGAAAAATCACTTATTTTATAAAGGATTTAATTTTTTTACTGTTTCTGTAGTTTAAAAAAAATAATTTACTGTATTAAAAACGAATTTTCTGTTACATTTAATTTCGGCAGTAAAAAATTTCTTCTATAGTTTTACTGTTTTTCAATACAAAATAACTGAATATTAACTAGTTTTGTAATGTTTTGGTTAGTCATTAAATTAACATTTAAAATTGACTGTAATGTGTTTTTATTTTAAATGAAAAAACCGTGGAATGGTTTTTAAATAAAATTTAATTTGTTTTAAGTGAATATTCACTGGAATTTACCTACATAATTCTTTGAGTGTACCAACATATTTTGGAATTTCATGAATTTTAACCACATAATTTAATGAAAGAAATTGAGGTTATGAGTGTCCGACTACTTTTTTACCCACTGTACATATGAGCAAATCCATGGGAAATTAAAAAAAGCAAAAATGTTAAAAAACAGTTTAAAAGTCAATATTGTCAAAAAAGCGCTTTTTTAAACGCCAAAATATATACTATATGGTTTTTAATCATTTACAAAGCTCTATCAACTAACCAAAAATAAGCAAAATCGATGATCAGTCAGTTAAATTTCCCATGGATTTGCTCATATGCCGATCTTCATCTAAAACTAATGTTTTTAATCATAACTTCAAAACTCCTGGACAAAAATCGCCATAATTCAATAACAATATGACACGAAAATGTTCAAATATATACCTTCAGTAGTTTCAGAGTTGTGTTTTGAAAGTTTTTGTGTTTTTAACAGATAGACAGACGGACGGACATCACTCATGAAATTCTTGATGTGCAAGCGTGTGAAATAAACCACACGCTTGCACATCAAAAAAATTAACAATTTTCATAAAAAATATTTTATTTTGAGTAAAAAACCTTGTTTAGTAATTTAAAAAAAAAAAAAATGACAAAAAACCTTTTTTAGTAATTTTTGAAGAAAAAAAATTGTTATCCCCTGGGTCCAAGCGTAAGACTTTAAACTTCTGCGAACATAAAAATGATTTATTAGTTTAACAAGAATACACAAAAACGTCTAAAAAATTTACGTTTTTTAATGGTTGGTTAAGTTCTTCAAGGGGGGACTTTTCCCCCCTGGTCCGATTTTGTTATTTCCAAACTTAACCTGCCTAGAACCATAAGACGTATTTGTGCCAAAGTTGAGGAGTCTAGCTCTTTTATTTTGAACAGTATCGTGTTAACTACAGAACGACGAACGGACGGACAGTCAGACAGACGGACGGGCATCGCTAGAATATCTTAGAATCGATCACTGATCATATATATACTTTATGGGGTACCAGACTGATATCTCGATGAGTTTCACACGGATTTACAAAGTGAGTATACCCTCATACTGTAGTTGGAGGGTATAAAAATCTAAAAATAATAAAAAATATTAAAAAATAAATAATAAAATCGGGCTAATCAGAAATCCCGTGATTCGGGATTTGCCTAATCCCGTAAATCCCGGGATTTACGGGATGGAAAATCAGAATTCCCGAGATTCGGGATTTGCTTAGTCCTGTAAATCCCGGGATTTCCGAGATCAGGATTTCCCGATTAGAAGCCTTACTATCGTTTGATGAAAACCTCTTTAAAACTTTAATATGAAATATTGTAACTAAAATACCGTAATAATTATGTTTTTCAGATTTCCTTACTACACATCATGTGCCATAATTTAAAAGCAGAATTATAAAAAAAACAGACGTGCAACATCAACAGAGTATAGACCATGCATTTAACTACTACAACAGCATTTAAATAGTTCTTTAGAAAAAACGTACGCACGCCTAAACAGTCTATACAAACACACACACACACACCACACAAATACAATGGGAAATCCAAGGATATTAGGAAAAACAAAAGAACAAATGTCAACAAGATGTTATGGAAGCAATAAAATAACCTCGAAAGAATTATTGCCACTAAAATAAAAACATTACAACATTAAAATTGGAAATTTTTTGTTACAACCACAAACAAAAAACGCAGCTAAGAAAGAAAACCAGAACAAAAGAATAAAATAAAATCGTTAACACAATTACTAACGAATCAATAAACATTTTAATTGCTTGTGAAAGCAGCATACGACCAGTTAAGAGAGTTTCCAGTTTTCAAAAGAATTCATATTTATTTATTTTTCTTTTTTGTACTTTTTGGCCAACTTTTAACCAAATACAAACATTATTTAATCAACTGTGTGGGGTTGCCTGCATAAAGTTCTTGAGAATTAACTTTTATTTAAAGTTTTACATCATTCATTTGCATAAAGTTTTCTTTAGACTTTTGTTGTAAGCAAACAAATTGAATTTGTGATTTAAAAAACAAACATTGTTGGCATTCGTTAAATTCACAAGAACAACAAACATGTCAGAATTTCGGTTTTTTTCTTTTACGGATTATGAATTTAATACCAATCGTTCGTTGAGCTTCTTTCAGTTGCCGATTGCACCCTTCCAGCCGACAAAGCGAACAACCGCTGACGAAATATCTCATGAACTGAATGTACCATACACAGTATTTGAAATACTAGTGGCCATCTGTGCAGTTATTGGCAACCTAATGGTGATTGTGGTCTTTCAACGCGAACGGAAACTAAGGCGACGTACCAACTACTATATTGTCTCATTGGCGATAGCAGATTTTCTAGTGGGTTCATTGGGTGTACCGTTCGCAGTACTGGCATCTATTGGTTTACCAACAAATCTACACGCCTGCCTGTTTACTGTTTCGTTGCTAGTCGTTCTCTGCACAATATCGATATTTTGTTTAGTAGCCGTATCGGTAGACCGTTATTGGGCCATATTGTATCCAATGGCATATTCGAGGAATGTTAGAACCAGGACAGCAATTGGTGAGTATATGAAATGAATGGCAAAGTCTACCTTTATTTTAGCAAAAAAAAAAAAATTACTATAAAAGTTGCCACAACTTATGAACCAGAAGTACTTCATTTTAAATTTTTGTTTTTCTGTAAAGACAGTTGAGCTCAGGCTCTAATTATAATGTATGTATTATAATTTTTTAATCATGTTATATATGGTTTAAATGGAGAAAGTTGTGAAAGAACAATTTAGAACAATCATCAGAAAAACTTTTAATGTCAAATTTATTCAGTTAATAGTCAATTATATTCTATATGTGAAAATTATTAACAGATCGCAGCCGCCAAGGATTGAACCCATGATCTGTAATGTTTTTGCTATTAACTGCCTCTTAGGTACGATCACTCTAGACCGATACGCTAAGTTGGCTGTTAAGCAAGTATCAACTAAATCATGGTTTTTCAATTCTTGTGTGGTTGTTGCTGTTGTTTTTTCGTACAGAAGAAGGTGAAATTGCATTATGGTGAATAAATTCCATTTTTTAGTAATCAGCATTCGTCCTCCTCTCCTTCATCAACTCTGATCTAAGTACTTATTTTGCAACCTTGCCAGAACATGGTCTATATTTTGTAGACACAGCTGAAACACTAATTACACAGTACAACAACCAAAGTCGGAATGGAATGAAACCAAAAGCAAATGAAATATAACATATTCCATAACACGCATTTGAATTTGTTAAACTTTAAACAAATAGTATATATATTTACATCTTATTATACACTGTCCCATATTCGGGCGCTCAAGTACATTACATTTGTATATTAATATAATATATTAATCATTTTTTGGAATTTATTATTTTAATTTTTACAATATGTGTTAATATTTGCATTTAATATAAATGTTATGTAAAGAAAAAAGCTTGAAAAACCTTACTTTGTTATTGCAAGAAAATAAAAAGCTACAGTCAAGTGGTAAAAAGAATATATAGGGCGTATACTTAATGTTATAATTGCCTTTAAATAACAATCATACGCAATGGTGCACAGTGATTTATTTTTTATAAATAATTTGGGTACACAGTAAGTTGGTACTTGACCTATTGCAGCGAAATTCATACCGCTTATAGCTGACGTAATTTCGAGCTTTAGTATGGACGCTGGACCCCACATGTCCAATTAGTGCACCACCAGGGGCCACTAAAAAAGGACATGTTTAGTACACTAAAATTTAAATGTCTTAAAATCGTCAACTTTGAACGCGTGTAAAAAAATCAAATCTAGCGCTGAACTAAAAAAAGCCTTGAGTGTTTTATTATGTAAAATTTCAACTTTCATTTGCTTTTGGTTTTATCCCATTCCGATTTGGACTGTTTGTTTTTGTATCATTGTGTTATTTTAATATAGGGGTAACACACGAAGTACCTATGCTATTTTTTTTGCCACTTATCAGTTCATTTAAAGTGGTGTTGATAACACAGTGATGTAAAAACTAATGAAACGGAAATATCTGGGAAGCTACACTCCAAATAATAACTCTGTTAAATTACAGAAAAACTCTGCTATAGTACACCATACTTTTCCATCTAGCAACATTTCTTGGTAATTTTACTATAAAATGATTTTGAAAAAAAAAAACTGTTAATTTACAGAGTTTCTAGTAAAATATTTAGCAATGAAAAACTCTGTAAACTTACATATATTTGAAAAATGCATTTGATGCAACTAAAATGTTACAGAAAAAATCTCTGTTAATTTACAGAGTTTAGTAAAATACATGTTATTTTTTAAAAATTTTTTTACGATTTTTGAAAAGCTTTTTTTGGTACTTTTTGTAACATTTTCTCTCAAAAAAAAATGCAGATAAAATTGTGGTGTTTTTACAGAAAACTCTGTTTTTAAAAAATACAGAGTACTTCGCTTAATTCTGTATTTTAGCATAAAACTCTGTTAATTATTTGTAAAATTAAGATTACAAAGTTAAAAGTAATATTACAGAAGAAACTTTGTTTTTTTGTCACAACAAAATACAAAGTATTTTCTTTTAATCTGAATTTTGACAGAAAACTCTGTCAAATATCTGTTGAATTGAGATTACAGTCATTTTACAGAGCATTTTACAGAGCTATTACTTTTAATGTACATATACTCCTTTTCTAGAAGGCGAAACACCTTTTAAATATTGATTTACGGTTTAAAAAAACAGCTTTCGTACTTTTTACACTTATAAGCATGTAACTTTGTTAAATGTTAACCGATTTTAAATTTCTTTAATATTTAAGTAATGCATACTAAATTTTTTGAAAAAAATTCCTTATTTTGTAAATTTGGAGATGTTTTTGCACATATCTTTATTTAGGAACCATAAACTCAAAATAAAATCTCTGTCCAAGAAGCAGAAAAATCTGCGTAAAATACACCCATTTTGAGCCATATGAGAAACCTGCTGATTTTAGCAGACGCGGTTTGCTAAATTTCTGTAGTGATAACCTGGGTCGAATCAGGAGATAAATCTGCTAATTTCAGCTGACAAAATTGCTAATTTTAGCAGAAAAATCTGCTGAAGTTACATCTAGTTTGACCCAAATGATGAGGCATTCCACACCAAATGTCCAGCGAAAAAAAACATGTGTAGCGTAAACCTCTGAATAGGTTGTATGGATAGTAGGGCTATACGTTTTTTACATTTTTTGAAAATATCAAAATTGGCATAGCACAGTCATATATACCGTGAAAAACTATAAAGAAAAATGTTTTCACTTTTTCGCGGATGTTAAAAAAGTACACGCACCAAACGCGATGAAGTTTTAAATTACTATTTTTTTATTTTTTTAATAGCATAATGCCGCTATTTTAACTATGATTCCGCTTTAATCAAGTACGAAACTAAAACTAAGGTAGGCGGGGAAGGTACCCATGGGGTACTATCCACCTTCCCAACAACATTTTAAGGTTTATTTTAATACCAAGTTACCAAACTAAGCTTTACCCAATATGTGCATTTATTTGTGGAAAATAGTTTGACATATAGTTCTCAGATCACTGATTTTGGGAAGATGACTTTAAATCTCTGGAGGAGTCGCTAGGTAGATTTAAAAATCGCTCAGATGCTTCTTAAGATATTGGGAAAAAGAAGAATCAATAATTTCAAACCAGCAAAGAAGTAATATTTGTGCGAAATGTGGCACTATGGTGGTCCAGGTTATTTATTTTTTATGTAAATCAGCACGAACTTTAAATCTAAAGTTTATTTCCTTCAATAAATAGACATTAGAATTTTTTTAACATTTTTACTTGTTAAATAAAAAATACATAAATTTTGTGATGATAAAAAAAATCTTGGGGGCTTTTAGAAAATGCATTTGGTGCGTGTGGTTTTTTTTGCAAAATGATCGGAGAAAGCGATTTTGTTTAATAAAACAACATTGTCCATCACGTGGTGCTATGCCAAAAATTTGGTTATAGCCCTAATGGATAGCCTTATATGTATCTTAGAAAATTGCGTGTTTGGTTTTTCAATGTTTCAAAAACTGGGCTTAGAAGGCGCGGTCAAATATTGGAAAAATGGTCAAATTTGTAGCGAGTTGCCTTGATTAAATATTTATCACATTTAAACGGAATGCACCACAATCTCAAAAATTCTTATATAGTTTTGTATGGGCTATCGATCAAATTTTTTTTATGAAATTTTCCATATTTTAAAAAAGTCAATTTATCAAAAAATCCGGCCCCTTTTTTTAATTTTTTTTTTTTTAAGTTTAGATGTTTGTCCATTCACACAAAAAAATTCAGAAATGCGTTTTTCTTTTTTTTCGAGAAAATCGCATTTTAATTTTAAATTTCATAACAATTAGTAGTTTGCTTGTATTTTCTTGTTTCAACAGAGCATATGAGTAATATTTATGCAATTTATAATTTTCCATTTTTAAAAAAGTCAATTTATCACAACTCCGGACACTTTTTTTTGCGTGTATGTACGGCAGAACTTCTCTTCTTTAAAAGCATCAACAAACTGACAAAATTATATTTTTGTGTGTTCTTTAGAACAGAATTAAACATCATACATACATATTTAGTGACGCATTTAAGCGGGAGCTATTTATATTGGCCCATTATAATTTTCTGATAGTGATATTTGCTTTTCATTTTTGCGAAGCCGACATTTAAAAAAACTTAAAGAAAAATATGTATTTGGGATGTGTAAGAAAAATTTAGCAACAAGCGCCAAAATCTTCGATCGGTCACTTTTGCAAGAATCGCGTTTGAATTGCAACAAAAAAAAACAAAAACTCTTCAAAATTTAAATATAGATTTTTATCTCCTGATTCCAAATCTGCAAATTTTTGCGATATTCACGTTTGCAGATTCCAAAAATCCGCTATTTTAGTACTTTCTGTCGTTAGTAATAGCCACAAAATGGGACATGATTTTACATAAAATGGATCTCTGCGTTTTTACAAATTATCTCATTTTCAGACTTAAGTTATAAAATACAACTCTGACGACTTATATTATGAAAATTATTTTTTATGTTGAAATATTCAAAAATCAGTACAATCAGTACATATTTTAAAAAATAAGTACAAATCAGTACAACGATTTTTTGATCAGTACACGCAGTGTTGCCATTTTAGCCATTTTCCGGCTAGATTTAGCTCCTTTTGAACTCGTTTAGCCGGAAAAAAATGCATTTAGCCCTTAGCCGTTTTTTCAGCCATTTTCGAAATTATTTTAGCAGTTTTTTAGCCATTTATGACTTTTTTGATTTAAAACCATTTTTTTGTGTTTTTTTATACTTAAATAAAGAATTAATTGATTTTATAATATAATATAAGAATCTTAGAGAAGTACCAGTTAAGTTGTTTCTAAATTGTCGGGTTTTCTGTGCTAAATATGTAAAACGATAATTATTCAACGTTGATAAATTAATTAAATATAAATTATAATTTTTTTTTTGAAAGATAACGTTAAAAACTTTAATTTTAATAAATCCCGAAATCCCAAAAAATCCCGGGATCCCGGGATTACGATTTCAAAATCCCGAATCCCGGGATTTGTTAATGTCAATCCCGTTTGGCATCCCTAATCTGTACTAATATAAAATTTATATTAGTACAGGATGCCAAACGGGATTGACATTAACAAATCCCGGGATTCGGGATTTTGAAATCGTAATCCCGGGATCCCGGGATTTTTTGGGATTTCGGGATTTATTAAAATTAAAGTTTTTAACGTTATCTTTCAAAAAAAAAATTATAATTTATATTTAATTAATTTATCAACGTTGAATAATTATCGTTTTACATATTTAGCACAGAAAACCCGACAATTTAGAAACAACTTAACTGGTACTTCTCTAAGATTCTTATATCCTCCAACCAAATTATGTGGGTATAACCGCTTTGTCGCTCCATGCGTATGACATCATAAAGTATATCGTCGCTGCGCCTAAAAATGGAGTCATGTATAGTTTTTTATTATTTTTTTTTTGCATCTTTATGATCCCATATTGGTCATACGTTTACTCACCAAACCGTTTTTTGATATGTTAATTTGTTCAAAAGTTAGTAAAAGTAGCTATGTGTTCGTCATACTAAAAATAGTCTGAAAAGGAGTTATATGTTAAGCTACACATAACTTTTTTTGATAAAAAAAGTAATAGAACGTGACAAAATGGACCACTATTTTAGTAATATGAGGTTCACACGTAGCATCCAAGTATTTTGGATGAATTTGTCAAGATTTTTTGGAACATATTTGCATATTTTTCATGCAGTTATCAAAATCCTAAATGGCGGGTAATCAAGCCTTATGAAAGCAATGAAATCATTTGACGTCGGAAAATTTTAGTATCTAAAGAACAGAATCTTTCAAAGATGTCAATTTATGTCGAAGCTCTTAAATAGTTACAAGAAAACACAAAAAAATCATCACCAGTTTGCGAAATCTGTTGTTCGCTATTTAATAAAGAGCTCTCAAATATCAAAATTTCAAGGACCTTCTCGAACTAATGTCGCTATAAACCACCATCAAACTTTATTTAGTCTTTGTCTCTCTCGAAAAGAAATTAACAATAAGAATGGTTTCATATACAAAAGGAGTTATGTGTAAAAAATATTTTCATTTTATTTAAATTTTGTTCCAAAAAGTACTTAAAAAAGGAGTTATGTGTATGTTTTTTTGAAAATTTCTGCACCACTGGAAAATCGTTAAATGTTTCATACTTTTTTTGCAGTATGCGGATAGCATGTCGGTACAAGAATTTTTTATAGAACAAACATTTAAAAAATATCGCAAAGGGACGAAAACAAACAGTTTTTTTGCTCTCCTGAACACTTGCCCAAAAACACATGACTCGATTTTTAGGCGCAGCGACGATATAAATTATTGATCTATGACCGATTTTAATAGATTCTAGCGATGTCCATTAACCTTTGAAAAACGTAACTTTTTTACATTGTAAAACTATAACGGTACTATCATTAGAAAAAGTAATCAAAAATATGTAAACAAATATAAAACCCCTTGACTTCATCCAAATAATAAAGCAACCCAACAAACAAAGAAATAAGAAGAAGATTTCCAATCGCTTTTCTTGGAGAAAAATGGCTATTGTTGCAAAAACTGTGTTCGTATTGTGAATATTAACCGATTTGTTTAAAACCGTGGTTTAAAGTTTTGTATACGGGCATAAACATAACCACTTTTTGGAATATATTTTCAAATTGTCTGCTGGGATTTCTTGTTTATTTTGTTGTTTATATTTTTTTTTTTGTTTTGATTTTTTTATTTATTTGAATTTTTATTTTTAAAATTTGAAATTAATAGGTGGACGTTATTGACAACAAATTCTAATAATACTACCTGGTATTATTGTGCCATGACTTTTTTAAACATTTATTTTGATGTCAAAGTTTTAAGTTACAGGATATTTCAAAATTAATTTTCTTTTGTAGGCCTCTTTTGTGGGCGTGGATATAAAATATTTCTTTAAATAAATATAAAATTGTTTTAATAAATTTTTTAGCATTTTTGGCAAGGGTATGTTGTCCTCCAGTGTCCTCTGCTCAATTATAACGCTCGATTAAGAACCAAAACTGTTGAATAGAAACTACAGCTGGAATACTAAAAGCTCCATTATATAATATAACTTGCGGTATCTCATGAAAAATTACGTAGAGACGTTAAATACCGGTTTTAACACATACGGGCTGTGAATTATTCATTAAATTACAATTTTTGAGATGTACACTCAAAATAATCACTCTGTTAAATTACAGAGATACTCTGCTGAGCCAGCAGAAAATACCATAGATTTCCAACCAGCAAGATTTTTTGTTATTTTACGAAGAAAACTCTGTAAAATCATTTCGATCAAAAAAAACTGTAAATTTACAGAATTATCTGTAAAATACTGATAAAACCAAGAAGAATTTTACCAAAAAACTCTGTAAATTAACAAAGTTTTAGTTAAATGCATTTATGAGTTCGAAATTTTACAAAAAAAACTGTAAATTTACTAGGGCTGTCAAACGGGATCGGTTTTTTAAAATCCCGGGATTCGGGATTTAAAAATCGAAATCCCGGGATCCCGGGATTTTTCGGGATCACGGGATTTTTCGGGATCCCGTGATTTTTCGGGATTCCAGGATTTTTTGTGATTAAATTTCTTTGATTATAAAGTAAACAAATAGTAGACTATTTATGTTTCAATTTTATTGTGCATATTAAGGGGGCTACTGTGGGTTAGTTGGTAGCATGCTAGCCTATTAAGCAGGAAGTCGCGGATTTGATTCCCACGAAAACCCTTGGGTCGATTTCGCTACAACGAAATTATTAAAAAAATGAATTCTAATTATTCTTATTGTTAATTTAAGGCAATTAAAAAATTAAGTATACGCCACTTATGTAGTTTTCAAGTAATTATTATTATTAAATATTTAGCAATGAACTAAAAAAGGCCTTGAGGGGTTTGTTATGGAAAATTACAACTTTTATTTGCTTTTGGTTTCATCCCATTTCGATTTTGGTTGTTGCACTGTATAATTTTAAAACTAATTTAAAGAACATTTAAAATAACAAAAACACTTAAAGGAGAAAAGTAATAATATAATACATTAGACTTGCATTTTTTTGTATAAAAAAAGTTTTTCTTCCAATTTTGAACGTCCGGGAAATTTTTTTTCTCCTACGCCTAAACTTAAGTGGTACAAATTAGAGGCCAGTCGGATTAAATTTAGCCGTGGCGCCCTTCGATCAAAGTTTCGGTTTTTAGAAAATTTTTGCCAAAACCTCCAAACTTTGGTCAAAGGGCTCCGTGACTGTGGCTTAATGTTTAGTGCGTTGGACTATTATTCAGCAAGCCTGGGTAGAATTCTCAGCTCAGCCAAATTAGCTACGATCAAATTAAAAAAAGTTTTAGTTTTAATTTGTTTATGTAAATGTAACAATAATTGAACAAAGTTGTATTTTTAAAAATAAATTCTCATACATTTTTAATATTTCAAAAATCCCGGGATTTGAGCTTAAAAATCCCGGGATTCGGGATTCATTTTATGACAAAAATCCCGGGATTTCGGGATTCGGGATTTCGGGATTGACAGCCATAAAATTTACAAAGTTTTAGTTAAATCCATTTTATGAGTAAAACTTCTCTGCTTCAAAAACATTAATTAAAATTAAATTAATTAAAATTAAAATTTTGTTTAATTTTCCCGCTTTAATGCTTCCAAATTGTAAATTTACTTTTTTATTTTTGTGAGAATTACAAGTTTTTAGCGAGTAACTCCAATTTTACAAAATTTTGTTTTTCGGTCACAAGAAAATACGAAGTATTTTCTTAAAATCTGTATTTCGACAGATAACTTTGTCAAATATCTGTCGAATTGAGATTACAGTCATTTTACAAAGTATTTAACAGAGTAATTATTTTGAGTGTATAATAAATTTTGAATCAATTGATTTATTTTATTAAAAAAAAATTATAGTGAAGCGAAAAAATATAAAAATCTACCTTCAGATCGCTCCAAAATATTAAACATTTATATGCGCAGTCTCAATGGACTGGGCTTATATATAAACCTTGTTTTTTACAATTTCTGTATGAGAAACAATCCACAAAATTCTCGCACCAGAGTTAAATAAATTTAAAAAACTCAACATCCATTGTTAAAAATAATAAAACATTGCACAATACGAGTTTTTTATAAGTATTGTAAAAATTTCGATATTTTATTAAAAATTTAGCGTCGTATTTTCAAAAAAAAGTTTATATAAAAAAATGGCTAGAGTGGATAAAATGGCTAGATCTTCCGGCTAGATACAATCTAGCCATTTTTGTATGGCTAGATGAAAATAAAACCGCTAGATCTAGCCGGAAATTGGCTAAAATGGCAACCTTGGACGTATGAGAAACAATCCATAAAATTCTCTCACCAGAGTTAAATAAATTTAAAAAACTCAATATACGAGTTAACTCCGCCACACAGTGAGACAACGCCGGCATTAAATACAAGGAGTCATTGTAGAGCTCTGAAATTTTGCACAGGTTACTTTTGAGACAATTCCAGTTTTTTGAAAAAAAAATTATGAAAATACGCCCACTTTTACGCCCACCTCCCATACAATCGAAATTTGTAAAATGCCGCATTTTCCGTAATACTTAAGGTATAACTTTCAATTTTGGTATACTTGAATGTTATATTGTTACAAACATTATCGGAAAAAATTTTGAACTTTGGCCCCCTTTTACCCCCACCACCCATACAACCCCAACATAAAAATTGCCATATTTTCTAAAATATTTTAGGTACAACCTTCAAATTTGATATTACGGTAATTTATATCATTTCAAATGTTTCATGCAAAAACAACAATAACACGCCCACTATTACGCCCACCTCCCATGGAAATGCAATAAAAAAGAACAATTTTTTTTTCACTCTATCAATAATTTTTTAATATCATCATGGTGTTCTAATTTTTTCAATATGTTAGAGAAATGCTAATCTCTTATCAAAAGAGATCATTAAAAGAACACTCATTATAACTTAACCCAATAAATAATGCAAAATCTAAATTCAATATATAACAATTAAACTAACCACATTAGAAAGTGATCATAACACAACTTACAAGGGAAGTCTCCCTAGTGTCACCCGCGGATCTTTATGGAATTGGTTTTATTTTGTAGATCAGAAAAAATAAAGGGACACGTATTTTTTCTTAGCGGCCCAAATTCATATTTAGGGGGTAAAAAGGAGGGGGGAAGACAAGGCCATTTTTCAGTTTTTCTCGTTTATCTCCTATACTATACAAAGAAACCTAGTCATGTTACATACCAAATGAAAGGTCTTTGAAAAACCTATCTACGTGTGCTAAGAACGTGTCCAAACATGCACAACTTTTCGTCATATTGAGTAAAATGCCAAAATTTTAGGACATTTTTGTTAATAAGTCGAAAAATGTTAACTTCTTTGGCCCGTTGTTAGCACCACGAGATAGGTATTTTAAATACCTTTAATCTGATATCACACATGCCTATATTAATTTTGTTAAAATAGGCGTAAAGTGTAAAAAACTAAAAAAGGTCAATTTCCCCCCATACAAATCGACCTCCCCTAAAAATGAGTTTGGGCCGCTAAAAAAAAATACGTGTCGAATTAATTTTCGTTCTTAACAACATATCCAAATTTCACGAAGATCGGAGGGTGACACCAGGGAGTCTTCCCTTGTTAGATAAGAACAACAACTTGCACTATCAATTTAAATTAAAAATTATGCAACTATCTAACCCAAAGTCAATGACCTTCAAAAAAATTATTAATCAAATGAATAATGTAAATAAAATAATAATAAACAATAAGGGAATATGTGTAAACAATAAAAAAAATAACATGCTATTGCATGCTAACATACGTATAGCGACAGAATGTGCGCGTTGCATATTTTTTGTATTTTTTTGTATGTTTTAAGTACTTTTGCAAACTTTTGCTATAGTTCCTTTACTTTAAATGAAAGCTGAGACTTCAATCTTTCATTTTATATAAGTCTTCACCTAGGGCGAGGGGCTGCTCTATATTTCCTAGTCCATTGAAAATGCAAAATGTTCAATTTTTACACAACAATTCTGTTGTTAAGAAATTTTTTTTGTGTTTTTTTTTTTTTTAATTTATTTTTTTCATCTACTCATTCTACAACAACTAAATTAATTAAAAAAATACTTTAAAGTTACCCAGCCAGAAATTGCCAACCGTTCCAAAGAAAAAGTACTGGCAAAGTAATTTATTTTTTGTTTAGCAAGCTCTTTTTAGTAAAGTACTTGGTTTTACCGAATTTATTACTTTGCCAGTACTTTTTTACCAAACTAATGACGGTTTCTTTATTTGAAATATTTTTTTTAATAATTATTTAATTAAATTTTAACTTAATTATGTTGTAAAGTTATTGCAATAGTGTCATTATCAAATTTAGTAAGAATACACTTTGATTCTACTTTGTGGGTACTGATTTCAATTTTATTGGCTACACGCAAAAAAAAAATCTGTGTCAGATTGAGCAATGCTACTTGGTAAAATTTTTTTCATACCAAAAAAAAAATTTTACCAAATTTTTGCTTAAATTATGCTTGTCGATGTGAAAGTAACATAATTAGTTTTTTATGTAAAATTACCAAGTAGCTTGCACAATAACGCAAATTACTTGCACAAAAATTTATCGAAAGAAAACAACAACAAAAACGAAAACAAATGCAGACCGCCATTTTCATTTTGTATTTTTGTGTGCGTTGTTTGTTTATTTTTTGTGTTATAAAAACGTAAAAAGGAAATTGATAAATAAAATTAAAATAAATTAATAAATAAAAATAAATAATTAGTTTTTTAAAAGATAAATAAATGTAAGATAAAAAAATGCTAAAGTTAATTTTGCTGTCATAACTTAAAACAACATTCATTTAGCAAAACCAATGGAGTCCCATACGTTTGTTTCAATGAATTACAAATGGAATGATAAAGTGAGTATACCCCTATTCCAAGACACCAATAAGGTTTAATAGATTTTTAGTTAAAAATTAGTGTTTGGTAATAATTTTCTATTTTTACAGGGTACTGCTAAATAAATTTTTGAAGCTATGGCGAATCCTTCACTAGAATAAAGAGCGTGGGCACCAGTCTTCCCTTTAGTTATAAAACTGAAACCTAAAAACTCATTTATATAGCAAAGCCAATGGAGTCCAGACCTATTTTGATGAGTTACAAATGGAATCACAAAGTAAGTGTTCCTTCTAACCAAGAGACCAATGGGGCTTAGTAGTTTTTTAAATTAAAAATTTATGTTTTGTAATAATTTTCTATTTTTACAGGATGCTTTTAAATAAATTCGTGAAGCTATAGCGGATCCTTCACTTCAAGAAAAAGCGTAGGCAGCAGTTACTGGAGAAAATTGTACATAAAGGGTCAATTTGTCGGTGGTAAATAAAATCCTACACAACATTTATTATATTAATATGGATTTATTCTGTGAAAATTTTAAATTCAACAAATATACAAATTTTTACAAAAATTTTATAGAAAATTTATTTTAGCATAAATGTGGTACTTTTTAGCATTATTTTTAGGCACCTTTTCTAATAGTTTTGGTATATTTCACCATATTTCTTTTGGTATATTTTACCAAGTTTTTGCTTAAATAGCATTAGCATTTTCTTCAAAATTTTTTACATAAGTGTTTTGGCTAAATTACGAAAACTACTTCGTCGGTTGTAGTTTTAGCATATTCTTGGTAAAATTATGCCAGATTTTTGCTCACTCCGACACAGATTTTTTTTTGCGTGTACACGCAAAAAAAAAATCTGTGTAAGATTGAGCAATCCTACTTGGTAAAACTTTTTTCATACCAAAAAAAAATTTTTATCAAATTTTTGCTAATATTATGCTTGTCGATGTTAAAGTAACATAATTCATTTTTTATGTAAAATAACCAAGTAGCTTGCTCAATAACGCAAATTACCTGCACAAAAATTTATCGAAAGAAAACAACAAAAAAACAAAACAAATACAGACCGCCATTTTCATTTTGTATTTTTGTGTGCGTGCGTTGTTCGTTTATTTTTTGTGTTATAAAAACGTAAAAAGGAAATTGATATATAAAATAAAAATAAATTAATACATAAATAAAGATAAATAATTAGTTTTCTAAAAGATAAATAAATGTAAGATAAAAGAATGTTAAAGTTAATTTTGCTTTCATCACTTAAAACACCATTCATTAAGAAAATCCAATGGAGTCCCAGACGTATGTTTCGATGAATAACAAATGAAATGATAAAGTGAGTATACCCGCATTCCGAAGACACCAATAAGGTTTAATAGATTTTTAGTTAAAAATTAGTGTTTGGTAATAATTTTATATTTTTACAGGGTACTGCTAAATAAATTTTTGAAGCTATGGAGAATCCTTCACTACAATAAAGAGCGTGGACACCAATCCTGCCTTTAGTTATAAAATTAAAACCTAAAAACCCAAAGCCAAGGGAGTCCATACCTGTTTTGATGAGTTACAAATGGAATGACAAAGTAAGTGTTCCTCCTTACCAAGAGACCAATGGTGTTAACCAATTTTTTAAATTAAAAATTTATGTTTTGTAATAATTTTCTATTTTTACAGGATGCTTTTAAATAAATTCGTGAAGCTATATCGGATCCTTTACTTCAAGAAGAAGCGTAGGCAGCAGTCACTCGAGAAAATTGGTCGGTGGTAAATAAAATCCTACACAACATTTATTATATTAATATGGATTTATTCTGTGAAAATTTTAATTTCAATAAATATACAAATTTTTACAAAAATTTTATAGAAAATTTATTTTAGCATTAATGTGGTAATTTTAAGCATTATTTTTAGTCACCTTTTCTAATAATTTTGGTATATTTCACAATACCTCTTTTGGTATATTTTACCAAGTTTTTGCTTAAATAGCATTAGCATTTTCTTCAAAATTTTTTACATAAGTGTTTTGGCTAAATTACGAAAACTACTTCGTCGGTTGTAGTTTTAGCATATTTTTGGTAAAATTATGCCAGATTTTTGCTCACTCCGACACAAGTTTTTTTTTGCGTGTACATTCAATAAAAATATTGACTTTCAAAAAAATATCATCACATTTGTATTTAGACAGCTTTCTACTTAAAATTTCAGTAACGACATTTTCATTGTCGAGTAAACATACGTTATCTGTATGAATTGGTTTTATTTTAAAACCATTAATGTTTACGAAAGAAAATACAACTTTTGATTCCGACTTTTATATTCCTAGATAGTATTTGGAAAATTTGTTTATGTTTTTGCGAGATTAGCCCATAAAACTTTTACCCATCATGTTGAAAATCGCGAAAAACTTTTTTTTATATGCCAGCATCATTTTACGAGATAATTCAAGGGTCCGTCTTTTAGTATATTATATAATGGTGTAACCTTAAACAATTGACTGACCAAAAATTAACAAAAACTATTATAATATATTTCAGTGTTTGCCTACAAAAATTACACCGTCCGGCAGCCAATATTAAACATGAACCGAATAATATACGTCTAAATGTAGAATCAAATGGAGTAAAACTGCATTTAAAGTTTTTCATTTTGTGATCCTGTTTCCTTTTGAAAGTACTTCCAAGTTTTAAAGGATAACCTTTTTTTAAAATATTTTTAAATATTTGCAAATGAAATAGGAGAATCTTATCTAATTTTTCCATTTTTTTATTTGTCTATAAAGCAAATATAAAGACCAATTTAGAGGTAAATTTCGCGAGAACCTTAAAAAATTAAGAAATTCGCGAATTTAAGGGCTTAAAATGAAAAGCTTTAAACCAAATTTTACATTTTATTTTGTTAAAAAACAGGCTGGAAATAAGATAATCTTTAATGACATATTGCAAGAAAACTGTACCATACATCAAAAAACGGAGTACGCCATTGGACTCAGCATGTCTCAAATAAATGGAAATGTTGTTCATACCTCTAATTTTCTAAAATAGTGGTCACCTTTGTCATGCTGTGTTAATATATAATTTATTTAAAATGAAAAAATTAAAAAAAAAACTTCTAATGTAAAAATTATTAAATAAAAAAATAATTTATTCATACATTTTTAATTTTGTAATGGATTATTTTAGTTAAAAAGCTATTTAAAAAAATCTCGGATAATACTTTTCAAAGTACAGGGAAAGCGCTTTTAAAAGTACTTTGCCTCTACTAAATGGTGTTATCATTTAGCATCTTAGCAAGTACTAAAAACCCCAAAAAAAGTTACTTTCCCAGTATTAATACCACCTTATTAGGTACTTTGCCAGATCTGGCCCGTATGTATTTTTCTGCCTGGGTATATTTATTATGTATTTTTTATTTAATAAGCTTTTGAATGTTACATATTGAACTAACATATTTCAAGCGCTTTGGCATACCTCAACTTTGGCTTGCTCTTGACCAAAAAGTAATGAAGTTATGAGGCTGAAATTTCAGGGAATTGTTACCCATATATCTGTTAATATACTGTGAAAATTTCATCCAAATTAGACGACACGCCAAAACCCATTTTTTGCCGCGGTTACTATAGGGCTGTCTCACTGTGCGCCATGGCTCATTTTAATTGCGATGTATAAATATTTATAAGAATTTAGCGTCACATTTTCAAGAAAAGTTCAATTAAAAAAATGGCTAGAGCGGAAAAAAATGGCTAGATCTTCCGGCTAGAAATCTAGCCATTTTTTAATGGCTAGATGAAAATAAAACCGCTAGATCTAGCCGGAAAATGGCTAAAATGGCAACCTTGGACAAATGGCGGATCCAACGAGATCTTAATTGATCAGTTTGTATCAGAGCTGATATAGTTAGATCGGGATCTGATTATATATTGATCGAGATCTAAATAGATATGGTGCAATATCAACATTTTTACTCGGGGTGTTAATTTTTTTAAGTGTAATTTTTTTTTTGAGTGTAATATTTTTTTTTTTAGTTTAATGTTTTTTTTTTAGTTACAAAAATAGTTTCTAAAATATAAAATAAAATATAAAAAGTTATATGACGCAATATTTAATTTTATATGAATATATATGCTTTTATGTAAATCCATATTAATTTTGATCCGAAAATTGGCGGATCGAATATTATACGATTATATCAAATTCTATTATTTCTGATAAAATAATATCAAATTTGATTAAGTTTGATCCCAAAAATGGGTCTATCTAATTGTATTAAATCATATCTTATCTGTTAAAATTAGATAAATTTTTATATAATTAGATGAAATCTGGTCAAATTTTTTGGAATTTTAAACGTGAAATTAGAAATTATTTTATCAGATTGGATACAGTATCAATTAGAAGAGTTTTTATTGCATTTTCTTAATTTTTTCGGGAGTTAGCAAATTATTAAAAATTTTTATTTTTTTTTTTTTTAATCAGTTATAAGTGATTTAAAATTCTAAAAAATGTTTGTGGCTTAGAAAATTTAAAAACATTTTTTCGGAACTTAAAAATTTTTCAAAAAAACAAAATTTTTCCTAAAAACATTTTCAAAGATTTTTTTACTCCAAAAAAAAATTGCCAAAAAAATTTTGTGTCCGGAACTTTGGAAAATTTTCATAAAATTTTTTAGGACTTGAAATTTTTTTAATTGTCCGGGACTTAGAAAATTTTGAAAAATTTTTTCGGGATATAATTATAAATAAAATCATATATCTTTTTATCTGTCATATCTAAAAATTTCCGACCTTATATGTCATATCTAATTTCATATAGATCGGTATATAAATAGATAGGAATATGTATGTTATCATATTAAAAAATAAGGAAAAATACAATGCTATATATAAACTTATATGCCCATATCAAAGTTCATGCATAACCATATATAAATATAAATAATTATATAATAGCATATATGATTATATCAGTTCTTTTTTACTCGGGTTACCATTCCTTTTCGCGTGCTTAGCTTTTTTTCAACACTGGAGTTCGGGATAAAACCCATCTGAAATTCCTCATTTTGCTAATAACTTATGAACCATTGGACAGATTTCGCTGAAATTTAGTATTTATCTGACCGGAAGTATACCAAATACATATATACATACGCCACGTCTCAGCAGCTTGCCATATATATTTTTCATTCTTTCGCTAACATTTAAAAGCTAGCCTGTTTCACACAGCGAAAAGACAGACGGACGGACGGATTTTCATGTTATTAGGCGTGGTATAGAGTTTGATTTTAGACCAATGGTTTCTTTGCAAAAGTTTCTTAGAATTTCTTTTAGATTTCCCAGCAAAACTTAGATTACCAAATAAGGTATAAAATATGGTATAGGATCTCTTATTTTATACATTGCAGCATTGATGATTTTAACAGGCGATGAGACTCAAAGTAATGCATCCACATTATCACAAAGAATACCAGTAAGGTATAAAATAAGTCATAAATTTATAAGGTGTAAAATATATGATATTTTATAGGTTACGAGAAATGAAATAATATAGCATACCAGAAGATAATATATAAGGTGTTACGAGTAGTGAAAAAGTAATTTTGTATTAAATTTACTCACGTGATTGAAAGTGAGTGTAAGTAGATAAAATATGCTCTTGAGTGTGTGTCGTTAGAAATTTCCTGTCGTGAGCCCATCTCTAGTTTTAACTTATGCATTTTTTTTATAAAATAATTATTTTTTATGTTATTGTAATGCATTCAATTATAAATAATGCATTATTTCAAACTTTCAAATAATACATAATGTAACCAAATATAAGTCATCCATGATTTAATGTTTAGAAATAATAAATATGAAATACATTTTTTCCAATAATCATGCATTACGTAGCAAATTATTAGTAATGCATTATTTTTCACTTGAAAACAATACGTTGTGGAACAAATGTTTGGTAAGACATCCTAAAATAATGCTACAAATAAGGTATATACATTACCTGGTAATGTGTTATATAATCACTACCCATTACCAAAGTTTTGCTGGGTTTGTTTTTGCTATACGACTTTTCAGTTTTTTTTTATCCATAAAAATTGGCCTGCTCTATTGTTTATATTCATATATCATATGTGTATGTATATTAGCGTGTCCCGAAAATGAAAAATTTTAGGGCATACCCTTAGAATGATGCTTAGTAAAGAGCTGATTACGGGAAAAAATATTAAAAAATGTTAAGAGGTCATCTTCAGGGCGCAACCAGCGCTTAAAGTTTGAATCCGTAGTGCATTTGGTGAAAAAAAATATTTTTTTTTTATTTTTCAAATTGGTGCCAAAAGTTTCGTTAGGTAGACTACATTCTGGAAAAAATATTTATAAAGTTTTCATGGAGCAATTTTGGTCCAGCACAACGTTTTGAAATTTTGAAAAGGTGTAATTTATTATATATTTTTTTAAGTTTTTGTCGAAACCGGAGTTTGTAAGAGTTCTTTTAAAATTTTGTATAAAACGGAGTTTATGTTCAAGCCTTTGTATAAAAAGCTGTTTTTTTACAAAAATTTAAAAAAATATGTAATAAATTAAGCATCTTCGAAATTTCGAAACGTTGTGCTGGACCAAAATTGCTCCACGAAAACGTTATAAATATTTTTTCCTGAATGTACTCCACCTAACGAAACTTTTGGCACCAATTTTAAAAATAAAAAAAAATATTTTTTTTTACCAAATGCACCACGGATGCAAACTTTAAGCGCTGGTTGCGCCCTGAAGATGACCTCCAAAAATTTTGTAATTATTTTTCCCGTAATCAGCTCTTTAACAAGCATCGTTCTGGGGGTATGCCCTAAAGAAATTCCAAAATTTCCTGATTTCGGGACATGCTAATGTATATGAAATGTTTCCCTGCAAACATTTGGAAGAAATATCCCCTAGAAGAAATTGCGGCAATATCTTCTTTTTATCGTAATAAAAATTCATCAAGGTAGTATTTTTGAAAATCTTCCTTTTATCATTTCGAGTATTTATAAAGTAGACAAAATCGCCAAATTATCAAAAATTTATCTCCTAGGAGATTTTTCTCCTGCGCGATACATATACGATATCTTCCTCTTATCATAGGGATGTAAAAAATACGAAATCAATACATTTTATTTATTGTCAAAAATATTTTTTATTTCGTTTTTCATTGTTTTTTCGGAATAAATCAACAAAAAGTCATAAAAATTGGTGTTAAGAGGTAAGTAATGAATTCGCAAACAACAAAAGCATTAATCTGCAAAATTTAATAACTTTTTTTTTAACTACATTAGGTCCTGCAAATTTTCAACAACTCAATCTGCCATTTTTGAAGAAGATAATCAATTTCAAGATCATGGAAACAGTGAATAAATTATCGTTCTTTACTATCGTTTGTAAAATTTCTTCTTTAATTTGAATAATAAACATACTTTTATCTCCTATAAGAAAAAATTACATCTTCTTTTTATCTTCTAGGTAACATTTGAGTGATATCTTCAATTTATCTTCCAAATCATTATCTGACAATATTGCGTATTTATCCTCCAGAAGAATTGCCTTCGTATCTCCTGGACGTATCGCTTTCGGGATACGATTTGTACTCACGGGTGTTTCTTCCGCAATACGAAGAAGATATCCCCCGCAATACAATTTATCTTCCAGGCGATACGCTAGCGTATCTTCTTCGTTTCGAAATGCTTGCAGGGTTAAGTTTTGTATATGACTGAGGATAAGGACCGCAGACAAAAGGAAAATTGAAACTAACATTTTTTTTTGCAGTTTTCATGGTTAGAAACTATTTAATTTACAATTATAAAAAGGTTATTGCTCTCAAAGCACACAATTGACAATACTAGAAAACGTCACATACTACACATGGTACACTGAAAAAAAAATTTGCTATAAAGCAACACAAACATTTGCATTAAAAACATTAATAAAATTACATTTGCGATGGTTTTTATTAGTTTTTAAACGTTTTCATATTTTTAAGTTAAAATAGCGAAATATATTTCGTCAAATTTAAAATCTTCTTCCCCCTTTATTCCACTTGGGAACATAGAATAAATCATCAATTTTCCGTTGTCGGACGAGCGTTGTCGGACGAGCAAAAAAAGTAATGGAAATGATATAAAATAATAAAAAATGAATAGTTTAGTAGACTTTGTCTTTGATGTTTGTTCCCAGACAATGGGAAAACACTCCATAGCCAAGGCCTTAATTGTGATTGAAATGTTTGCTGTGTTTTTCAATAAGTGGATTTATTTTATTTTTCTTATTTAGTTTGAAATAAATATTTCAACATGCCAAAAGAAATTTGGAATATTTTTTTCCGTAATCTACGATAAATAAGCCGTTATAATCCGAACAAAAAAATTTAGGCGCCCCAGTAGGCTAGTTGGTAGCGTGCTAGCCTATAAGTCTGGGGGTCGTGGGTTCGATTCCCACCAGAGGCCTTGGTCTGTTTCACTACAACGAGACGGAGGTCATTGTTACCAGTTCTCGGTTAGGTAAAATTAGTATATCGTCCCCTAAAATGCAAAACGCCCTAACTAACAATAAATTCAAAATCGGTATTTTGATAGATTCTGGTGTATTTTATTAACCTACACGTCCCAACAAAAAATTAGGGTCACATATAGGGTTGCCAGAGGGCCTGGAATGGCCTGGATTTTCCAGTTATTTTGGGTCTGGTCCAGTTTCCAGTTAAAATATAATTTGTCCAGTTAAAATAGAACTTCTATAATTTTAGCAATTATTTTTTTATTAAATATATTTTACAACTTTTTTGGACTACTTTTTGAATAAAGCAAAAATCATAAATAAAACGTAAATGCCGCTTTTGGCTACGTCAAAATGTGCTCTTTTTGGTGCATTTCACTCCTTTTTTTTACTTTTTTTAACATCTCTGGCAGTCTAGTGCTTATTTCGGCACGAATGTTTTCCTTGAGCTCGTCGATGATTTGATGATTGTTTCGTACAGTTTCCTTTTCAAATAACCCCAAAAAAATTTTTCTGGAGTATTCAAATCTGCAAATGAGGGTCAGTTATTATCGCCCTTTTTTGACATCGCACGTCCAGGAAATTTTAGCTGCCCACCTAGATTTATGGATTTGACCACTCCGGACTTATTTTTGTGCGGTTTTTATAAAAGAAAAATCTTCGAAAACAATCCTCAGACCACTGACAACCTCAACATTTCAAGATGCTCGAAATAGTAATGGAAATGCTTAAAAAGGCACACTTTGCAGTGGCCAATAGAGACGGCCTTTTAATTGGTGTTATATTTGAAAATTAGTTCAAAATAAAAATATGTATCTCACATATGAAAATCGGTTGATTTTTTTTTTTTAAATTATTAAAAAAAATATGTATGGGTCCAGTTATTTTTTTTAAATTCCAGCTGAAAATTTTCCATTGTCCAGTTATTTGACTTCTAGTATCTGGCAACCCTAGTCACATAATAAAAATTTGCGATTTTATAGCCAAAAATTAAAAACATGTGAATTGCGAAATCGCCAATGAACGCAACTAGAAATACACTTTCAAATCATTTTGTGTTTAATTTTGATACATATTTACAATTTTTATAATTATATGATAATTCTTAATAAAATATAAAAAAAATTCCGAAAAAATAATAAAAAAATAATAAAAAAATTTGGAAAATTAAAAAAGTTATAAATAAAACAAAATTAATCGAATTAAATTTTAGGATTTAATAAAAAATTTGTCCAAATGTATTTTAAAATTGTTTAAATACATTTTAAAATTGTCCAAATGAATTTTATTTTTATTTTATTTTATTTTATTTTATTTTATTTTATTTTATTTTATTTTATTTTATTTTATTTTATTTTATTTTATTTTATTTTATTTTATTTTATTTTATTTTATTTTATTTTATTTTATTTTATTTTATTTTATTTTATTTTATTTTATTTTATTTTATTTTATTTTATTTTATTTTATTTTATTTTATTTTATTTTATTTTATTTTATTTTATTTTATTTTATTTTATTTTATTTTATTTTATTTTATTTTATGTCAAAATATGTGTAAAACGACTTTCAATTTGAATTAGCAATCTTTCAGCAGATTATTCAGCTAAAAGGGATATTTTTACTAAAATCGCTGGCAGTAAATTTTAGAAAATAACAGATACTTTACTGCGTTTTTACTGATTGGATCTGCTGATCTGCTGATTGGACTGATCTGCTGATTGGACAGAAAATTTATTTTGAGTGTACCATATAATTTCAGATGGTTCTTTTTTCAATCCAAAAAAAGAGTGTTTTATGACAAAACGAAATTAAAGCTAAAAAAAAAAGTTTCATTTTTGAATCATTTTTGACTCTAAAATGTGTGGGCTCCAAAAACCATCCTTTTTTTGAGTAGTTTTGACTCAAAAACTCATTTTGAGTCACATAATTGGAGGGCTCTATATTTTGTTGACTGGGATTTTAAAATTGCCCAGCTAGCAAGCAGACTCATTTTAGACTCTAAAATGGGCTCCAAAAATGTAACAAGAATTTCAAATTATTGTATGAAAGTGGTTCATCCAAAAGAGCCCTCTTTTAGACTCCAAAATGACTCAAAAAAAAAGATTCAAAAAGGGGAAAGTTTTTTATACTTTGGAGCCTATTCGGAGTCAATTTGGAGTCTATTAAAAAAGTGTAGTTTTTTGTATTTTTTTTTTTGCTGTTTTGATTAAAAAATAAAAAAATGCGAAAATTTTTGTATATTTTGAAAATCTTTATTTATCTTATACTATGTTTAGATTGGCCTCGAAACCCCCTTGAAACCTCGTATTTTCAAATTTAAAACTTACCTGTTCACACACAACAATTTTGACACTTATATAGGTTTCGGAAACTTTCATTAAAAAATTATGTTTATATTCTAATTTAATTACGCGGAAATTATTTTATTATACGTTTTTATTTTTTTTCTATTCCAAATAAGTAAATATTTTGTAGAAATTTTATATAAATATTGATTTATTTATTTTTTTATATTTGGCATTTTCCCATTTTCTCTAATTCTTGTTGTCGCACAGTGGTAAAAATATGTATAATTATGAAATTTAAGAGGTTTCGATCGTACTTTCGTTGAAACCTCACTACAAAAAGATTTCAATTTGTGAGGGAAAATACGTATTTTCAAACGAGGTTTGGCACGAAACCCCGTTTAACGAGGTTTCGAGTCCAATCTGAACGTACTATTACAAAAATTCGAAATTAAAAAACATTTTTAATTGTACATACACATAATAATTAAAAAAACACCCACTTCCAATAACAATGATATTTTTCCTCGGATCTTCTCAAACAGCAATTTGGCGTTCCCTCATTCTTCATTTATTCCCGTTTATAATGGTATTTGCATACATACATATGTACAAAAAAAACGTGTCGAAGAAATTTATTTTCTGACTTATAATTTATTTTGAAAGAAAAAATATTTTTAGGCTCCAAAAGAAACAGTTTTTTTAATTTTCAAAAAAAAAATTGAAGACCAAATGTTTTCCAAGTTTTTTTTTTTTTTAAAAAAAGTTGTGAAAAATAAAAAAAAAACAAAACCTTTGAAAATTTTTCAGATAAAAAAAAATAAAATTAACTACTTTAAATAACTGTTACTACATCACAGTACTTGTTTGTTCAAAAAACGACTTAAAATAACTACCAGAAATAGTTGTTTGATATTTTTCATACAAAAACAACTGACTTTGTAGTTGAAAACAACTAACTACTGTAAAATATACAAATAACTAACATGTAGTTACTTACATTATTTTCTGAGTGAAAGCCCATTACTGGTAATGCCAATTTTTGATGGGATGTGTCCATTATTTTTGGGTATTTTAACAATTTTCGTTAAATTAATATAAATTATCAAAAATATCATATTACCCAAATATCAAAATGTTGAATTTAAAATACATATGTATGTCATAGCACCCAAAAAAATATTTATTTTTTATGATTATAATCATAAAACTCACCAATATTGTTTTTTTTTTTAACGCAATATTTTAAAGTTGTTGTGCTTAGACGGCCTTCGGGCGGGCTTAGGGACTACAAAATCCATGCATTTAACCCACCTTCTCCGCAAAGTAATGGCCTTTACACTATCAAATTTGTTATGCCTCAAAAAGGCCTGATAACCAAAATAGCTTTGGTTTGCAGAGAGGGTGGTTTCAATGCATGGAGTATGTAATCCCTAAGCTACGCAGAAAACCTTTATTAGAAAAAAAAACAAATCATAGAAGTCATAATTTCGACATTTCGCCCAAAAAAAAATATTTTGGATTTTTTGACAATTTTGTTTTGGGAGAAATAACATTTTTAGACCTATCATTTTGGGCTATATGTCGCAGTAGGGCGTTTCATCAAAAACTTTTTTTTGGATTTTTGCAACTCTTGAAGCGGAATATGAATTCTTATGGCCTAAAAGATTTTTGAGATTTTTTTCAGATTTTTGGAATGTCGGGATCAACTCGCTCAAATCGATTTTATCAAAAAAATGAGGTTATGAAACATAATTTTTTTTATTTTTTGTTCTCTGGTGCCTTTTTTTAACAAAACCGGATATAATACTTCTTAATGTTGCTAGCCTCCTAAAAAAAATATTCGCGGTCAAAATAATAACTTCAAGGGTCACTAAGATGACCTTTAAAGTAAAAATTCAGAATTTCCCGTGTTCCAACCTTAATAATTTGAGAAATATGCAATATATGAACGTAATGATGAATCCGTTAGATAGGTCTTTTTAATACCTTTAATTTAAAACCAAAATGACATTTGTCACTTTAGTAGAAATATTAAAAAACTAAGATAAACTCATTTTTTCCCCCATTTTACAGAAAATCGAAGGGAATCCATTGGTAGTTTTTTTGTAAAATTGAAATAATAAACTTAAAAGAAGTTTTTTTGATTGCAATTAGTGTTTCCAAACCGGAAACCCGGGTTTTTGTCAAACCGGTTTTTTTGACAAAAAACCGGTTTTTTGGTTAACCGGCTTGGAAACACTAACTACAATCTATAAAAAGCCTTTAAAAGTTATTATTTTAACTTTACAAAAAAAAACTACCTAATGCACCAGTTCAATTTTCGATAAAATGGGGGAGAAAATGAGTTTTTCCCAGTTTTTTATTTTTTTTTAACATTTCTACAAAAGTGACAATAGTCAGATTGGTTTTAAATGAAAGGTGTTTTAAAGACCTATCTAACGGATTCAACATGACGTTCATACATAGCTTATTTCTCGAATTATTGAGGTTAAAACACGGGAAATTCTGAATTTTTACTTTTAAGGTCATCTTAGTGACCCTTGAACTTATAATTTTGACCGCGAATATTTTTTTTTAGGAGGCTAGCAACATTAAGAAGTATTATATCCGGTTTTGTTAAAAAAAGGCACCAGAGAACAAAAAATAAAAAAAATTATGTTTCATAACCTCAATTTTTTGATAAAATCGATTTGAGCGAGTTGATCCCGACATTCCAAAAATCTGAAAAAAATCTCAAAAATCTTTTAGGCCATAAGAATTCATATTCCGCTTCAAGAGTTGCAAAAATCCAAAAAAAAGTTTTTGATGAAACGCCCTAATGTCGCAGCTTGGGCGATAAGGTTTTGGACGGTAAGACCTTGGGCGCTATGCCGTACGCCATTTATACAGCATTTACATAAACATTATCATGATTCAATGGTTTAGGCAAGAGAACAAACTTCGCAGACATTTTTTACACTAATTAAAGATCTAACGAAAAATAGATTTATTCAGTTCATGTTTGGATTTGGGACCCGTTTTTCGGAAAACACTGGTGTAGGGTTGGTCTCGGCCTACTATAATTTTCTTACATGCTTTTTTTGAATATACTAATAAAATATACTTTGATATTATCTCATTTAATTTACAGTTATTATATCGATGTGTTGGGTTGCTGGCACTGTCGTTGGGTTTCTTCCACTTTTTGGGTGGCATGCCGCCGTTGACAATAATCAAGCTTGTCTATTTGTAGAAGTCATGGACTACAATTATTTGGTATTTTTATATTTCGCAACGATTATTACCCCAGCGCTGTTAATGCTAGCTTTTTATGCTCACATTTATAAAGTCATCATTAAACAAGTACGACAAATTGTCACCATGAATCCAGTGGGAGACTGCAGTCGCCGTTCGTCCACTGCCCACATACAAACGAATAACTCAGGAAGACCCTGTCACGGCGGTACTATGCTGCGTGTATTGGGAGCGGCAAGAAAACGGGACGTCAAGGCAACACAAAATCTATCTGTCATTGTGTTATTCTTCATGATCTGCTGGATACCACTGTACACAATAAATTGCATTCAGGCATTCTGTCCGACATGTTCAATACATCCAAAATTAACATTGTTCTGTATTATATTGTCGCACCTCAATTCAGCCGTAAATCCAGTATTGTACGCTTATCACTTGAAGGATTTTCGGTTGGCTTTAAAAAATTTAATACTAAAAATAATGGGCATTGAAATTGATCAAACATTAGAAGCGCAGCATAGGTACTCATTGGCATCGCAGCATCGCCTGCAATCGATGGATGTTGGTATAAGAAATCCAATAGCAACAAAAATGTATATAGGTAAGAAACTTAATGCCGATAACTCTCGGAAGTAAAATCATTGAATTGTATTTTCCTTTTATCCTCTACAGATTCACCCATTTGGCTAAGACAACAGCAACAGCAATCGTATAAAAATTCTCAAATGGTACCAAAATGTGGTGTAGTTACTCCGTGCTTGAATAACATACATCAAACTGTAGCTGCTGTAGCTTCGGTAACTACAGACATTGAGAGGGATATGTGGAACATAGTGGAAGCTTCCAGCGGCGCTGAGCTGGGTGAAGTTAGCTATGTCTTTCCAGATGAAAACAATTCAGCGGCACCAACGCCACCACCCAGGCAACAGCGTAAATCGCACACCAAAAATGAAGGTTGTGAAAGTCCATTTTCTTACGATAACTGCACCTTCACACCTAGTCTGGAAGACGAAGATGATTTCGAAGAGGTCTTCCTACCCAATCGTCACCAAGATCGAGGTATAGATCACATGATACTTAATCAATCGTTGATAGCCTGCGCCATGCGGGACAAGCTAAGATCCGATCTAGATGATCGACCGCCGAGCTCACCAAATTCGCAAAGTGATTTTGAGATACCAAAGAGAGAGGAATTTGTATCCTATAAACCAAATCGTAACGTTAGGACACAAATGAATACACCACCATTAACGCCAAAGCAACTACAACATCTAAAGTTCAAAGAAACTCTGAAAATCTCAACCAAATCGAACTCAAATGGTTGTTTAAATAGTGCTTCCATATTTATCATAGACACTGATTCAAATCCTATATCGCCAGGACATAAACCGAAATTTCGAAAATCAATTCATATCACAAAATCATTAAATTTTAATTCAAAATCCCTAACGCGGTCATGTTCCTGCACTAGCGACACATCGGCTTCAACATCACCCCAAAGAGATCTGAAGCCATCACCTTCCACACACACAAATAGTAGCAGCTCATCAAGTGCTCACAACCTGTCCTTAGCTTCCGATCCTCCAACATCTCAGAATAACAACAATTTGAATTATTATACGTTTCACCATCCAACCTCCCATTATCATAGGACACAGCATCATCACGAGAAATTCAGTCCGTTGAAAGCGATGAGTAATCTAATATTCCCTCCAATTGTTAAACATTCCAGTCTATTTCAATTGTTCCATCCCACATGTTCAGATAATTCTCAGGCGATCGCAAAGTCAACATCTCAATTTCAAACGACTGATAGTGCCAACAACAGTAGTCAGGAACCAAATGATGCTAATGACTCGAATGTGACAGCAACTACTGAGATTGGAGATGCATCGTCTGCTGCAATGACTGTTCATATTGGGACCGATAGTTGATTTGCAAATTCAGAAGTTTTAATATAATACTCATAGTTTAATTTATACATATTTGAATATAAGAACAAAACGCTTACCTTTTTAAACAAAAATAAATGTACAGTGATGTAAGCCAAATATTTAGTTATGTAGACTAATTTCTTGTCCATATGAATAAATTTTAATTGAATGATTATAATGGAAGCGCTACTCAAATTCTTTCCTAGTTTTACTACTCTACTCTACAAAAATCAACTTTTTTTTTGCACAGATTTCTAAAGTACATTTTCTAAAAATTTTGGCTTCCTAAACACGTATTTGTCATCGGAAAAGTTGTATCAAATTGCTTTCTCGAGATATAGGCGTTTTAATTTTTTGTGGACCAAGACCTTTAAACAGACAATTTTTTTTTTACCCTCCACTCTAGTGATAGAGGGTATATATAGAAGTTTGTCATTCCGTTTGTAACACATCGAAATATTGGTCTAAGACCCCATAAAGTATATGGGGGTTTTCGTGTCAACTAAAACAACTTTTGAAACGATATCTTCCGATCGGGATGAAATTTGCACCAAGGTTAGTCCTATTGGATAGTAGTTCAAACACAATTTTTCAACGAGATCAGTCAAGGACTCTCTGAGTTAGAGGGGGTCGAAATTTGACATGTTGACCAAAGAGGTGTTTATTCTCATCCATGTAACTTCTTACCTATTGTTTTTAGCAAAATGTGTCCCAAATAGTTTAGATACACTCAAAATAATAACTCTGTTAAATACTCTGTAAAATGACTGTAATCTCAATTCAACAGATATTTGACAGAGTTTTCTGTCAAAATTCAGATTTAAAGAAAAAACTTTGTGTTTTGTTGTGACAAAAAACAAAGTTTCTTCTGTAATATTACTTTTAACTTTGTTATCTTAATTTTGCAGATAATTAACAGAGATTTCTGCTAAAATACAGATTTAAGCGAAATACTCTGTATTTTTTATTACCAAAAAACTAAGTTGTATCTGTATTTTTACTTATTTCTATGCAATCTTAATTTCATAGTTAAAAACAGAGGCCCTTACCACAAGAAAACAAAAAGTCTATTTTAACAAAAGTTTTATTTTAAATTTCAAATTTTCAATACATTTGTATGGAAATAAAATTAAAAGCTCATTTTAAATTTATTTTATTTTCTTGTGGTAAAGCTGAGAGTTTTCTGTAAAAACACCAAAATTTTATCTGTATTTTTTTTTTTTGAGAAAATATTAAAAAATTAACAAAAAAATCCTTTCTAAAATCTATAAAAATTTTACAAAATAACATGTTTTTTACTAAACTCTGTAAATTTAAAGAGTTTTTTTCTGTAAATTTACAGAGTTTTTCTTTGCTAAATGGTGTTTTATTTGACCAATATTTTGCTAGAAACTCTGTAAATTAACAGTTTTTTTGTCGAAATCATTTTACAGAGTTTTATAGTAAAATTACCAAGAAATGTTGCTAGCTTGAAAAGTATGGTATACTCTGTTAAATTAGCAAAAATTTTGATTTTTTTTTTCTTAAAAATCCATTTTGACTTTTTCCTCAAATCGGGCCCTTTTTTTACTCAAAAAAAGCTTAGGTCATTTCCTTTAAGAGCTATTGGGTCGCTTAGTGGGATGCGAGTGGGATATCTATGAAAAAAAATGTTAACTTTGGAACACAAAAAACGGTTCTTCAATTTGCACTATAAAGCCTGAATTACTTTAAACGTGCATAAAACGTACACTTTTAAACAAACTCTGTAAAATGATTTCGATAAAAAAACCTGTAAATTTACAGAATTATCTGTAAAATATTGATAAAAGCTACCAGAATTTAAGTATTTTATTTAATATTTGATTTCTGATCAATTTCTCTTTTCTTAATGTGCAAGTAGTGTTGACAATTGAAAAATGCCACCGAGTAAATTTGCCCGCTTTAATGCTTCCAAATTGTAAATTTACTTTTTTTATTTTTGTGAAAATTACGATGTACTTTACGAGTACCTCCAATTTTATCCGACATCCTCGTAAAATTTACCAGGTTTTATTGTAATTTAAGACGCTTTTTAAAGAGCGGTTGAAATATTTGGGAGTTTTTTGAAGAGTTTTTTATTTAAAAACTGTATTACAGAGCAATACGTAAAATTACAGTTGAAATTTAGTATTTTGGTTACGAGAAAATGTATAAAATCTGTATTTTAACAAAAAAACTCTGTTTATTATCTGTAAATAGAGATTACAAAGTAAAAAGTAAAATTACAGATAAAATTTTGTTTTTCGGTTACAAGAAAATACAAAGTATATTCTTAAAATCTGTATTTCGACAGATAACTTTGTCAAATGTCTGTCGAATTGAGATTACAGTCATTTTACAGAGTTTTTAACAGAGTAATTATTTTGAGTGTAGGAACAAGTTTTTTAAAAATGTTTTGTATGGGAGCCCCCTTAGGAAGTGGAAATAGGGGTAAGGTATGTTCAAGAAAAATTTTGGGGGCAGAAAATTATTGGAGGTTCGTCTCACATTGCACCCCTCCATGGGCGTTTCTAGAGCAGTTGTGGGGCTATTTGGGGATTTTTACCTCTTTACGCCCAACTTTGACCCTGATGAGGGGCCACATGGCCCCACCCCACCGCCCTCATTTTTTGGCTCGTGCTTTCTTTTCCGAACCTATAAAAATTAGAGGGTATCGCGGATCGCAATCGAAAACTGGTTAGCTATCCCACGCCTAATAGTGCAAATTGAAGAACTGTTTTTTGTGTTCCGAAGTTAAAAAAAACAAGTAAGAGTGTTAAATTCGGCTGTGCCGAATCTTTTATACCCTCCAACATGTAAAAAATAAATCAGGGGCTTTTTTTGGGAGGGGGCTTCGGCGGGGGTAGTGGGGGACACTTCTCCCTCTCGAATAATGTTTACTAATTTATTTGTTATGCTTTTACAATTATTTCATTATTTTAATTATTTTTTTATCATTATTTTAATTATTTTTTATATCCACGCCCTAAAAAGGGTGGCGGGCAAAAAAAAACAAATTTTTTTAGGCCCCCCGGTCCTAGTGCAGTACTTTAAACTTCTTCTTGCATAAATTTGTTTCATTTGTTTAACAAAAATATAAAAAACACGTAAAAAAATGGTGTTTTTCAGAGGTTGGTTTAGTTTCTCAAGGGGAAATTTTTTTTCCCCCTGGTCTGATTTTGCCCATTTATGCCTATGACCATAAGACATATTCGTGCCAAATTTCAGGAGGCTAGCTGTTTTATTTTGGACTGCATCGTGCCATCTACAGACGGACATTCACAGAATGTCTTAGAATTGATCATGGATCAATAATATATATACTTTATGACCGATATTTTGATGCGTTACAAACGGAATGACAAAGTGATTACACCCCCATAGAATGCTAGAAGCAAATCTTACAAGGGAAGTATGAACCGATTTGCATGAAATTTAAAATATAACAATTCTAAGGTTGGGTTGTCTCGGCTTATCGGCCATATCGGGGATTTAGGGGTTTTGCACATATAGCCCAAAATGTACTTAACAACATATGCAAATCCCAAATTGGGGTGATAAGTGGTTTAATTATAAACGTGGTTTTATGAAACGACTTATTGATTTTTATCAACAAAAACTCTTGTTTACAAATAAAAAACAATTTCTGCGCACTAACCGCGAATAATTTTTTTTTTATGTATTTTGGATCGCTAAACACAAAAATTTCATTAAAACAACATTTCGCGAATACATTTTTGTTTAATGAATTTTTTAGCGTTTTTTGGAGGTATTTTGACTATTTTGTTTATATCTTAAGTTCTGTTTATCTGATCTTCTCGCAATAAAAACTAAACTAAAAACAATCAAATTTCTAACAATTCCTACATTCATCATTTTTTCATTAGTTCATAGCTTTACGCGTAAATAAATTTTTTAGCGTTATTTGAAGGTATTTTGACTATTTTTTTTATATCTTGAGTTCCGTTTATCTCATCATTCCGAAAAAGGAACCAAATTAAAGACAATCAAATTTCCAACAAATCCTTCATTCATTATTTTTATATCAGTTCATAACTTTACGTGCAATAGGCAAACAAGGAAAACCAATTTTTATACCCTACACCACTCTGTGGTACAGGGTATAATGAGTTTGTGCTGATGTTTGTAACTACCCGAAATATTGGTCCTAGACCTACCTTCAAGCATACCGATCGACTCAGAATTACTTTTTGAGTCGATTAAGCGATGTCCGTCCGTCCGTCTGTCCATCTATCGGTTTAAGCACGATACAGGTCGCAATTTTCAATCAATTGACTTGAAATTTGAAACTTTAGCATATTTTGGACCAAGGACGAAACCTATTAAAATTGAAGAAAATCGGTTCATGTTAAGACCTAGCCCCCTTTGGATTCGGTTTAAATGACTCTAATAACCGTATTATATTAGATATGAAATTTAGTATGTAATCAAATTTTGTATTCACAAATCATCATTCCAAATTTCAAAGGAATCGGGTCAGTCCTTCTGGTAGTCCCCATACAAACCACCCTCCCGATATTCACATAATTCCCTCAAAATTCATAAAAATAGAAATATTTGATAAAATTGTAATTTTTAGGTGTTAAACGTGTACTTTAGTAACCTAATCAAATCGGAATATAATTGGACCATTTTTGGACTTAGTCCCCCATATAAAAATTTCGACCGATATTCAGTTAAATCGGTCTATTGACAAAAAAATAAATCATTTCCACTAAAATTTGATCTGTGTGTGTTTTCTACACTAAATAAAGATCTAACAAAAGACAGATCCAATCGGTCCATGTTTGGACTTGTGACCCATTTTCCGGAAAACACTGGTGTAGGGTATCATATGGTCGGTCTTGACCGACTATAACTTTCTTACTTGTTTTTATTAACAAAGCTCATTTAAAAAAAAAAAAAAACAGAAATCGTTACAAATTACCAATTTTTTTTATTTATCTTAAAAGCCTGAACATTTACAACGATTACAAAAGGGTGTCATTTAAATCTATGAAAATTACCAAAGTTATGAAAAATTTTATGAAACTACCCATAACATTTTCCTTGTTATACCCTCCAACCACAGTATGGGGGTATACTCACTTTGTCATTCCGTGTGTAACGCATCGAAATACCGGTCTAGGACCCCGTAAAGTATATATTTTATTGATCAGTGATCGATTCTAAGACATTCTAGCGATGTCCGTCCGTCTGTAGAGGACACGATACAGTCCAAAATAAAAGAGCTAGACTACACTCAGAAAATTATGTAAGTTACTACATGTTAGTTGTTTGTATATTTTACAGTAGTTAGTTGTTTTCAACTACAAAGTCAGTTATTTTTGTATGAAAAATATCAAACAACTATTTCTGTTAGTTATTTAAAGTCGTTTTTTTGAATAACTAACAAAATATTACTGTAATGTAGTAACAGTTATTAAAAGTAGTTAATTTTATTGCATTATCTCTGAAAAATTTTCAAAGTTTTTTCCAAAAAAAAAATTCATTTTTTTTATTTTTCACAACTTTTTAAAAACAAAAAAAAAAATTGGAAAAAATTTGGTCTTCAATTTTTTTTCTGAAAATTTTTTTGTTTATTTTATTTTTACTACATATTAGTTGTTTTGACTACAAATGTTAGTAATTTTTACTACATAAGTCAGTTGTTTTTTGTCAGTTAAAATAACTAACATTGTTAGTTGATTTAACTGAAAAAGTAGTTGACCCCAAAATAACTTACAAAGTAGTTATTTTAACTGACATTTTCAGTTGATTTTACTAACATATTTTTTTGAGTGTACCGAAGTTTGGCACGAATATGTCTAATATTCCTAGGCAGGTTAAGTTCGGAAATGGGAAAAATCGGACCCAGGGGAAAAAAGTTCCCCCTTGGAGAAATAAACCAACCTAAGAAAAACCGCATTTTTTGCATGTTTTTTTGTAATTTTGCTAAGCAAATGCAAATTTTTATCTCAGAAGAAGTTCAAAATCGCAAGGGGAAGGTGCTTCCTAACTTCTCCCACAAACCCCCCCCCCCCCCCCAAAAAAAAACAAAAGACGCCCCTGATTTTTTCTTTTTATATTGTTTTTTACATTTTGGAGTGTATAAAAGATTCGGCACAGCCGAATGTAACACTCTCACTTGTTTTTTATTTTAAACAGCTTAATTTTTTACTTTTTTTATATATCAATATAATGCCTTTCCCAATAAACCAAACGATACCGTTATGATATCGAAGCAATATCACCTAGGTGATATTCATTATCATAAGTGATTATTATAAGTGATACGAAAACGATAGTGTTTTGGTTCTAAAGTGTACCTTTCCTTATGATATCGTTTTCCAATGAAAAAGTGATATCGTTTTCGATATCGTTTTCGATATCGGTAGAACGATAGTAGAATCGCCTTTGTCCAGTCTAGTATCGAAAATATATCGTTATTCCAGGCGATTATGATATCATTGGCGATATCGTTGGTGATATCATTTTCGATATTGTTGGTGATATCGTTGGTGATAAAATTATCGATATTATTAGCAATTATGTTTTCAATAATGTTATTTGAATTATATCGAACATAATTGACAAAAAAATACCATAAAAGCACGTTTTTGCTTTTAGAACAATTACATTTTATATTCACAATATTTTTTTTAATAAATAAAATAATTTTTGAAAATGTTTGAAGTTTATTTCAAATCTAAATATTCCAATTTTTGTTTGGAATTTATTTTTTCATTATTCGCTATAGGTATCATATAGGTAATTACGTTTACGCTATCATATCGTTCTTGTGTTTATTGGGTTAGTGCTTTTCTCATGTATTTTAATCAAGGTTGGCAATCGAGACGAATAACGGTATCGATATCGGTATTGGTATCGTTTTTTTATTTATTTCGGTATCGGTATCGGTTACGGTATTTGAGTTGAATCAGTTACGGTATTACCGATACCGAAACGTCAATACCGGTACGTATCGGCACAGACTAATACAGACTCGACATAAGTGACAGGTGTCAAAAAAGTAGTTTTGAACCATATGGTTAATGTTTTCAAATTATTCTACGAATTAGGTTAGAAAGAGAAAGCTAATATAATGCGCCATTAGAAAAATGGATGCCAGATCGATTTTTGTTGTTTCACTCACTCCTAAGTCGTAGAAAGTGTTGCCATGTTAGCGTAAAACGGACTAAAAACCGCTGTGTTTTCTCCTAAAATCGCTTAGTTTTTCCCCATTTTTTCTTATAAAACTCTACTGTCGAGTCTGTATTTAGTCTGTGGTATCGGTATTATCGAAAAATGATAAAAATATAAAAAAACGTATAAAAACTTAAAAAAATTGTAAAAGCAAGTAGAAAAGTTAAATTCGACTTGGACGAATCCATCAATACCCTCCACAATTCGTTTCTAAAGGATAGTTAATTTTCTTACGTGAATCAAATTAACATTTTTAGTGGAGCTCACATCATTTGCTTTTTGGGTGATAAACGGTGCAAACTTGATAAACTAGGAATATTTGCAAAGTGTGCAAACTCACAACAACAAATTATATGGGTTTGACATTTCATTTGCACTTGCATTTATCCTCACGAATTTATTCATATCCTCACAAAAAACCAATAGCATATTTCATTTGCACACGAAAACAAAATATATCTGTGACGAAATAACAAACAGAGTTGCATTTAATTTGACATTTGAACAATCATAAAAATATTTTTAATTAAATTGTGGTGTTTGTTTAAAAAAAATAATTAAATCAATCAACAAAATAAGAAAAATGTTTTTATTAAATAAAAAAATAAATAAAATGATAGTAAACGACGTTAAGAAAATTGTTTTGTGTTCTTCTTAACTCTTGTTTGGATGTGTGCGTGTAAAAAAATAAAATTTATATCAGTTTCCAATTGAATAAAACTGGGACGCTCACAACAAGTAAAAAATAAATTATTTTATCTGCATAATCTGGAAATCGGGTGCAAATGACGTGAAAACCACTTTTGTTTAGAAATATTTTATTTTGAGTAAAAAACTTTTTTAAGTCATTTTTGAAAAAAAAAATTGACATTTTTTTTAGTGTAAATTTTTTTTCGAGTGTTTTTTTGTTTTAGTGACAAGAATACTTTGTAAAAAATTTTCCTGACTCATCATTTTTTTAAAGCTGGTTTAACGGTTTTTTCAACAAGTGAATTTAACACTTAATATCCTACTGGTTCCGCAAGGAACCAACCAAAAAAATCGGTAACTTTGTTAAACAAATTTTGTTGAAACTTCCTTCTGTGACTTAAACAATGTTTATTAATACAACATCTAACATTTTCGCCTTTCACCACTTAGAAGCACACTTTTTTGACACCCGTATACTAATCACAGTGTCCCAACCTCAAAAAAACCAAAAAATTTGGTGAAATTACGTTTTTCCGAAAAATCATTTCTTGTGTTAAATATATCGAAATCGAAGCTGAAAAAAATAGTTCGTGATTCGCAAGGGTCCAACCAGGTTTTCTTCACATAGTTCAGGTAAATGAAACCTATAAACAAAGTCGTAGAACAAAAGTTGTTTAGAATTGCGAGTTAAAATATTATAAATAACATATATTTTTTACGGCTCAAAACAAAAAGTCAGGATATTAAAGGTTAAGGTGAAACCAATCTGAAATTTACGCTTTTCTTAATAACTTTTGACCCACTGGACCGATTTGGCTGAAATTTAATACGAACACGCAGAAAATTATGTAAGTTACTACATGTTAGTTGTTTGTATATTTTACAGTAGTTAGTTGTTTTCAACTACAAAGTCAGTTGTTTTTGTATAAAAAATATAAAACAACTATTTCTGTTAGTTATTTTAAGTCGTTTTTTGAATAACTAGCAAAAAAGTACTGTAATGTAGTAACAGTTATCATAGGCGTAGATAGCCCTGTCTAGGGGGGCCTAGCCCCCCCCCCAGAATAATTTTAGCCCCTCCCAGAATTTTAATCATTCACAATTTTTTTTTTTTAATTTAATGATTTCATTAATTTTTGCAACAATAAATAATAATAATATGTAATCAGTCTTTAGGACTCGTTATGATTATTCAATGAGTCTTAAGGACTCGTAATGATTATTATATAAGATCTAATAGTTTTTCCCATTGAAAAATAGTCTGAATTATTGAAAAAAGTTTTTATATGAATCTGATGTTTTTGTCAGTAATAAAAACTTTACCGAATCTTAGGGTTTTACCTTCAGGAAAACATTTTAACTTCTCTGATTAAAAAAAGTTTCTAAATTCTAAGAATGTTTTTTTATAGACAAAAGTTATTAAAAGAAAGAATCTGAGAATTTTGACAAATAATAATCAACTTTTGCAATCATCAGAACTTTTTCTTAAAAAAAATCCTAGTACACTGAAAAAAAAGACGTAACTAAATTTAAGGAAAAAATGTCTTTGAAAATTTATCATGAATTTTCCTAAAATTTAGTTAAATTTAACTTAAAAATGAGAAATTTTCTTAACTATGAGGAAAAAATTTTAGTTCATTTACTTATAATTAGTTCATAGTTTTCTTTCAATGGATTTTTTAAATATTAAGAAAAAAATTCTTACTGCCAAAGAAATTTTCCACAAATCTAAGAATCGTAAATTTATTTTTAAGACATATTTCTTAAAAAACAATTTAGTTCAAGTTTAGTTAAAATTTACTAAAAAAAACATCATCGTATTTCTCTTCTTTGAATTGAGGAAGTGTACTTCTTAGAATTTAGTTAATGGCTTCTGAGAATTTAGTAAATAACTTCTTAGAATTTAGTTAAAAATTCAAAATGGCGATATCTCGAAAACTAAGCGAGATAGAGCGAAACGGACGAAATTTTCAAAAGAAAGACAACAAAGAAAAATATGAAATAGCCTAGCTCTACATATCTGTCGGGGTCTCAAGACCCTAATTTTAGATCTAAAATTTGAAATTCCCGAGATTTTATATATACACATATCTCGGTAAATACTGCCAACACGAGAAAATGTCCAACGGCATTTTTGTAGCTCTTGACTCGTAGAACACTTCCGCAAAATACCCGAAAGCCCTCCGATTAATAGTTTTTGAGTTATCCGGTTTTTAAGATTCTCAAGACCCTATCAGGCCCCTTATTACCGTATCTCAAAAACTAAGCAAGTTAGAGCGAAACAGACACAAGTTTTGGTTCAAAATCTATTGGGACCCTTAAAGGACCCAACGGGGTCTCGAGATAAATGGGGTCCGAACTCATGGGTCCAGGATCTAGACCCAATCTATTTCTAAAATGTGAAGTATAATTTGTCCTATTTTCTAGTTAAAATTGGCTTAAAATTAAATACCTTTGTTTTCCTTATTTTTGGGAAAATTATGAACTAAAACCAAGAAAAAAAATCTTTGGAGCCAAATCATTCCCTCTTTTTCTCAAAATTGAGTTAATTTTCCCAGATTTTAGTTCACTTTTTTTTGAGTGTAATCTAATGATTTTACTATAGGAAAAACAATTAAAATCTTTCATTCTCAAAACATGTCAAGGAGTTCTAAACTTCCGAAAAATCTACAGAATCAAAATTTAAAAAAAAGATGAATTTTTAACCGCATTGGGGGGGTTGCATTCGTTTCTAGGACACATAGATGCATGTTAAAGGGAACGCTTCAGGAATAGGTCTGGGTTTTTCTATTAAAAAAAATACCAAAAAATTAAAATACCAAAAAATCTAGGGGGGCTTTAGCCCCCCCAGAAATGTTGGCTTCCTACGCCAATGACAGTTATTTAAAGTAGTTAATTTTATTTTTTTATCTCTGAATAATTTTCAAAGTTTTTTCCAAAAAATAAAAATAAATTTTTGTTTTTTTTTTATTTTTCACAACTTTTTTAACAAAAAAAAAAAACTTGTAAAAACTTTGGTCTTCAATTTTTTTTCTGAAATTTTTTTTTTTTAACAAAAATTATGTATTGAATATTTTATTTTTACTACATTTTAGTTGTTTTGACTACAAATGTAAGTAGTTTTTACTACATAATTCAGTTGTTTTTTGTCAGTTAAAATAACTAACATTGTTAGTTGATTTAACTGAAAAAGTAGTTGACCCCAAAACAACTTACAAAGTAGTTATTTTAACTGACATTTTCAGTTGATTTTACTAACATAATTTTTTGAGTGAACCAGGCCAGGGGAACGGTAAATATATATATGCCAAGCTTCAGCATCCTCAGGATTGCCTTTCGAAAGTTAGCGTTTTTTATCTCTAAAATTCACGAAAAACCCTTGCCGAAATTCAGACTTTTGCTCATAACTTTTGAAGCACTGTACCGCTTTGTTCCTAAATCCTATGTCTTTAGGACATAAATATAAGGCCGTATCGATTTTTACCTTTATTTTATGTTTGAGCTGAAAGGGGTCCAATAAGTTTCTATTGGGTGTCAAAATGACTCCATAAAATATATTTCCCTCCCAACTTATTACATATTTCATCTTATTTCTAGGCAACCAAGTTTTTTTTTGTTGGTGTTATTTATTTGAAAAATATGTCTTCCCTGTCTAGACAAGATCACATTCAAAAATATTGCAAAAATTTTTTTTGCAAATTATGGGACTTTTATGGACGATTTCTACGAGTTAAGCCACTTCAAAAAATTATACTATGGTGGAAAACCTCCTGCTAGTATTCCAAATGCCTCCCCTGAAGTCCTGTAAATATCAAAAAATCCTTGGACACCCACATCACGGATTAAATAAAAATCCCCACAAAAACTATACTATACGAAAGGGGTCCAGAAAGTTTCTATTGGGAGTCAAAATGACTCCACAAAAATTTCGTGAAAATCAATAATTGCCTTTTTTGAAATTTTTGCTTAATTCACGATGTGGGTGCCAAAAGATTTTTTGATTTTCATGAGACTTCGGTGAGGCATTTGGAGTACGATTTTTCATTTACAAAAACCAAAAAATTTGCAAACTTTCTATTATATTTTTTTTTTTTTGTAAAAAACATGGTTTTTAGGAAAAAACCGTTTCAATACCGGTACGTACCGATACTGAAGGAAAAGGTTTTTGGATACCGGTATCCGATACCAAAACTGAGTTTCGGTATTGGTATTGGTACCGGTATTCAATTTAAAGGGTTTTGAAACGGATAACGGTATTGAAAAGGTATCGATTGCCAACATTGATTTTAATATAAGTAATTTGTGATAACTTCGGAGTAAACCTATTGATTTTTATCAAATCGACTTTATTATATTTCTAAATGTTCAGGCTTTGCAGACAAATAAAAAAACTTTATTAATTGCAAAGATTTCTATTTCTTTTTTAATTGATTTTTTTTAAATTATTTGTTAATCAAAAAACTTATATTAGTCATATGTTTGCGGAAAGCTATGAACTCATATACAAATAATTGTCTTTAATTTGGTTTTCATTTCGGAAGGATCAGATAAACGGAACTCAAGATATAAGAAAAATAGTCAAAATACCTCCAAATAGCGCTAAAAATTTATTTGCGCGTAAAGCTGATGAAAAAATGATGAATGTAATATTTGTTGGAAATTTGATTGTCTTTAGTTTGGTTTTTATTGCGAGAAGATCAGATAAACAGAATTCAAGATATAAGCAAAATAGTCAAAATACCTCCGAAAAACGCTTAAAAATTTATTAAACAAAAATGTATTCGCGAAATGTTGTTTTAATGAAATTTTTAAGTTTAGCGATCCAAAATACATAAAAAAAAAATTATTCGCGGTTAGTACGCAGAAATTGTTTTTCATTTGTAAACAAGAATTATTAACAAAATCAATAAGTCGTTTCATGAAACCAGGTTTATAAATAAACCGATTATCACCCCAATTTTGGATTTGCATATGTTGTTAAGTACATTTTGGGCTATATTTGCAAAAAAATATAGGAAAATTAAAAACACGCATTTTGAGATATTTGCAAATTAAGTGTCTCTTCACAATACAGCAGCAGACAGCAAAATTTTTACATGTATTTTGTTGTTGCGCCAACAACAAAATACATGTAAAAATTTTGCTGTGTGCTGCTTGCTGCTGTAATGTGAAGAAACACTAAGGATATTTTTTCAATTTCAATATCCTTTTTGCAAAGCATCCTATCCTTTTTCGAAATTCTATTTTAAGTACAGGACATTGTAACGTACGATTTGGTAAGTCGGTATATACCTGCCAAAACGTAGTTAAGTATCTTTTGAAGAGAACGATTTATTACCTATCCACATGTTCTCTTATAACATAGATGGGAATTTTTCATTACCATTGAAATTTAATTACCATTGGTTGATATCAATGGTAATTAAAAAATTTTCATTACCATTTAATGGTAATTAAATTTTTTTTAATTGAAAGAATAATTACTAATGGTAATGAAATGCACCAATTGTTGAAAAACACCAATTATAATTGGTTTCAAAACCATTGGTTTGCACATTTTTTTTTTTTGAAAAGTTAAAAATTTAAACATCAAAGTATGTTTTTACAAAAAAAATATGAAAATGTTAAAGAGAAAAAACAAAAAACAAAACGCAAATAAAAATTTCAAATATTGTGTTATACAAAGGCAATCAAATGTGTGATTGGTTTATAAAATGTGACAAACTAAAACACCATATAACAAAAAACAACAGATTTTTCCAAATATTAACGATTTGGACAATATTGTGACGACTTTTACTAATGGTAATTATTTTTTTTAAGTGATGCCATACCAATGGTAATTATTTTTTATTTAATTATCATTAGTAATTAAATTGATAAGTAATTTAATTGGTACAATTGATATAACCAATGGTAATGAAAAAAATTTCATTACCATTGACATCAATTAAATGGTAATTAAACCATCAATTAATTGGTCCCTTTAATTAATTAGTCCCATCTATGTCTTATAAGTTTGCCAGGCGAATACTCAGTGGTATCGTGAGTTGTGTGGATAGACAAAAAGGGGGGATGTGCTTACACACACAAATGGAAAAAAGAGTTTCGAGTAACATATTATCTCTTAAAATCGAGATAATTGTCTTTGCTTTTACTTACGTACATTGTGACCAATATGTCCACCTCAGCCCAAATGAAGTTAATTTAGTTAAACATTATTAATTTTTCAATTCACAAAATATAGTTTTATTAACAATTCAAAATTTATACAATCATAAATTTGTATAAGTGTAGTAATAAACATAGGTTTAGAAAATACTGATAATCATTATTAACTAAATTTTAAATAATGAATTTAATTATGTCAAAACTTCTTTTATAATTCAATTTAGCCAGAGGGGCATTTTAATTACTAAAGATTTTAATATAATATGTTAGTACGTTTTTAAATCTGAATTTTAATTAATTTTAAATTATTCTTTTGGTAATTTACTCACGAATTTTTTATATTTTTCACCAAGTCAATTTGTTGTTTATAACCCTTACTAAAAACGTTTATCCACGTCTCGTACGTACGTTAATGATCATTAGAATTGATTAATTATCATTAGCACTAAATTTGAGGTTACGTAATTACAATCTTCATTTAGCACAGATCACTCAATGATGTATCACACGTTGAATTTACGTTTTACGAAAATATCTGACCAGCAGAAAATCAATTAAATTGATATTTGAATTATGACGAAATCATGGTATATAATTAAACAATTATAAATCTGCAATTAAAACCGAGTTTCCTCGGTTATAGGTATCAACGAAATTTGATATGTTGTAAAAATTTTATATTGATTTTATCAATATCAATACGTAATGAAACCTTTTTTTTATATAATGGTTTGATTTAATTCCATGCAAAACCTTTTTAATATGTAGTCACATAAAATTTATTTATTCTGGTTTAATTAACTTTTAATGTATACAATGGGAAGATCAATATGACATTCCTCTACTAAATTAACCTGACCAACCATCCCGCTTTTGGCGGGATTATCCCGCTTTTTGATGTCTCATCCCGCCTTGAATTTCTATCCCGCTTTTTAAACAAAAGTCCCGCTTCATCCCGCTTTATCCCGCTTTTTGACTTTTAAATAATATTTTTAATTTTTTAAATAATATTTTGAGTATTATTGCTATGAAGTAATTTTAAGCGATTTTTTCGATTTTTGATCATATAAATATGGTAACAATTAGAATTTCTTACCGTATTTAAAAAAATGTAAAAGAAATTACTCCTAAAATTGTGTTGGAACTCCACCCAGCAAAAACTTGCATTACCAAGTAATGAAATGTGTAATGGGAAATTCAAAAGTTATAACTACTTCTGATTCGAATTACCCTTCCCATTACATTTACAAGCAAATGTGCCAAATGTAATGATTATCAAAACAGTATTAATAACTAATTACGTATGTACTTATAGGTAATGAAAAAATTATTTAAAAAAAAAATTTAAAAAAATAAAAAAATATTTAAATTTATTTTATTTTTAATAAAATAATGTACAGTGAGTCAAAAAGTGTAAATCTAGTTCTGAATTTTTTTTTATTTTATTATAATGACTTCGGTAAGTCATTATTAAAAAGTCCTTATTTTACATTTTAAAATAATGCTAAAGGTAATTTTCTGTCATTACTAAGTAATTCGAATGGTAATGACGTGTCATTACCAAGTTTTTGCTGGGCAATAACTTTTTAAACGTTTATTTAAAAAAAAACAAAATGATTTTAATTTTTGAAAATTAAAAAAATAAAAGAATTTATAATTCAGAAATGAATTTTTATGTTTGTTTGAATTTTAATTAGTTTTTTAATTTAAAAAAAATCTATTTTTTTTTCGAGACTTGTTTAATAGGGTGGTCTACATTAGAGATGGGCGCGTGAGTGATTTTTGACTCACACTCACTCACGCTCACGACAGGAATTTTTAAATCACGCACACTCACTCACGAGCATATTTTTTCTACTCACACTCACTCACAATCACGTGAGTAAATTTGATACAACTCACACTCACGTGCACTCACGCAAGCTTCACTCACACTCACGTTGACTCACACTCACGAAACTCTTATTTATATAAAAAAAATTAAAAAAATAAAATTTCAAAAATCATTAAAAATTTTTAGCAAAATTTAAAGATCAGCAAGATTTTATTATTTTTTTTGCTTTTATCGGGACGAAATCTTAAGTTAAACCATATTTTTTGTGGCTTTTTTTGCTATGAAAGGAAATATGAAGAGAAAATAAATCACGCAAACTCACGCAAGAAAATCGACTCACGCACACTCACTCACGCAAAAATCTTACTCACGCACACTCACTCACGCAATTTTTTTCTCCACTCACACTCACTCACAATCACGTGAGTAAAATTGAATTCAGTCACACTCACGCGTGATCACACGTGAATCACGCTCTAATCTGCTCATGTGCCCTTCTCTATATTGAGAAATTTTTTAATGACCTGAAATAAGTACTTGGTAAAATTTTGCGCAAAATATGTTAACTCTTTCACCCCGCGAAAATCAGTCAAAGTTTCGAGTTTTGGTCTAAATTTAAAAACTAATTTTATGAATATGCTCAAAACAAAATCATTTTTGTTTAACGTTGCCCAAACGTACTCAGATAAGAAATATATAATTTTCGAGATATCGGTAACCCATATAAATTTGGTACAAAATATAATTTTTGAATTTGACACATTTTTCAAATCTGCACTATTTTTTTTTAATTTCCTCAAACAAAATAAGCAGGTGTTTCAGCTCGTTTAACATATCCAGTGTTGAGGAGCAGCAAAAATCCAAAATTTTCTAAAAAAAATCACCCTGTTTGAAGACTTTGACTAGGAATACATTTTTTTTAAGGAAAAAATTTTGTACATATTTTTTATTGAGTGTAAATTTTTTTGAATGTACAATTTTTTTGAAGTGACAAAAGTATTTTGAAACTATTTTTGTGGCTTACCAATGTCTTTCATCATGTGAATTGGAGGCGAAACCCATCCAAAATTCACGGTTTTGCTCATAAATTCTGAACCACTGGACCGATTTCGCTGAAATTCAATATCACCCTGACCCGAAAAATTACAAACTACTTTCTTTCGAAAGTAAATGTGTTTTCAACAGACGGCCAGAAAGAAAGACGGACGGACGGACATCACTACGTCAAATTAAAATCCATTGAAAATTATGAATTTTTATACTTTTTTGAACTGTTACAAACTTACTATCACTAAGTTGAGGATATAAAAAAGTCCCGCTTTTTAGACCAAAATCCCGCTTTTTCAACCTCTCCATCCCGCTTTTCAGACAAAAACAGTTGGTCAGGTTAACTAAATACAACTTAGGAATCAGCATGTGCAATTAAATCATCATATTATCTACCTGACCTTTTTTTGTTTTCTCCTATGTCAATTTTATTTTATATAACGGGACATCAAATGAGAATTTGCATATCAAATATGAATTATTAATTTAATGACCATATTAGGTAATAACGAAATTATTTCTTAATAAAGCAAGTCAGGGTTTGAGATGCAAAACGTTACCGTAATATAATAAATATGTTTAAGTACAGAAAATTTACGCTACACATAACCATTATTATGCGCTTTACTTGGTGACAATCGGATGATGCGTTCCAAAGATATGATCATTTAAAAATTGTGTATTTCTCATACAATTGTTGCAAAATACCAACTTTTAACAGCGATAAAACGCGAACCATTCACAATTTTGACTAAATAATAAAAACCGAAATTCAACAACCATCAGACGAATATACAGTGTTGGAAAAAATAATAGGGACGACGAGTTAAAATTTAATAATTCGTTAAAAACGTTTTCATAAATGTCTCATTTTTTTAGCGTCAACTGAAAATGATCAGTAATTAAACTGGATTTAATAATCTGTATTGCTTTTTACGATTCTCCTTTAATTTAATTTCTTATTGGCAGAAATGTTAGAAAAGTAGTGAATTTATCTGGAAAAATGAATAGGGACGAAATGCCTAAAATGAATTAAAAATTATTTTGAATTGAGTTTAACGTTAAGTTTCTAAATAATATTATTAAAAAGTACTAAAAATAAATAAAAATATTAAATCTGTCCACTCTGGAATTATTTTAGCCTTTTTTATATTCGCCAATAGTGTAGGATAATGGGTACGGGTGCCCACTGTACGTTTTTTGAACGAAAACACATTTTTAGCTTATAAGCGGATGGAATATCGATGATGTTAAGTGTCCTAATAATAAAGTGTTCCAAAAGCAAAGTAATTAAAGCGATTCGCTCAAGGAAAAACCCGAAACCAGGGGTGGAAACCGAAAAACATCAAAGTAATTTGACCAAATTCTTGGTTGTTATTCAAAAAAGACTTCTTATGAACTTGAAAATGAGTTTTGTGCTCCAGTGACGAGTCGTACAATAAGAAATAAACTACACTTAAAAAATTATGTTAGTAAAATCAACTGAAAATGTCAGTTAAAATAACTACTTTGTAAGTTGTTTTGGGGTCAACTACTTTTTCAGTTAAATCAACTAACAATGTTAGTTATTTTAACTGACAAAAAACAACTGACTTATGTAGTAAAAACTACTTACATTTGTAGTCAAAACAACTAAAATGTAGTAAAAATAAAAAAATCAATATATAATTTTTTTTTCAAAACAGTTTTCAGAAAAAAAAATTGAAGACCAAATTTTTTCCAAGTTTTTTTTTTTAAAAAAAAGTTGTGAAAAATAAAAATAACGATTTTTTTTTTTTTTTTTTGGAAAAAAAACTTTAAAACTTTTCAGAGATAAAATAAATAAAATTAACTACTTTAAATAACTGTTACTACATCACAGTACTTTTTTGTTAGTTGTTCAAAAAAACGACTTAAAATAACTAACAGAAATAGTTGTTTGATATTTTTCATACAAAAACAACTGACTTTGTAGTTGAAAATAACTAACTACTGTAAAATATACAAATAACTAACATGTAGTAACTTACATAATTTTCTGAGTGTACTGAAATCTGTTTTATAAGGTCGAAGTCCAAGGAAAGAGCCACCGCTGAGCGTACAACATATACGAAAAAGTTTAGAGTTTGCCAGACAACATCTTGACTGTAAGCATTGGTAAAATGTTCCTTTGCCCGATGAAGCAGAAAGAACCACCGCTGAGCGTACGGTGGTTCTTTCCTAGGACTTCGACCTTATAAAACAGATTTCAGTAGTTCATTTCTTATTGTACGACTCGTCACTGGAGCACAAAACTCATTTTCAAGTTCATAAGATGACATAAAAGGGGTCTTTTTTGAATAACAACCAAGAATTTGGTCAAATTACTTTGATGTTTTTCGGTTTCCACCCCTGGTTTCGGGTTTTTCCTTGATCGAATCGCTTTAAATACTTTGTTTTTGGAACACTTTATTATTAGGACACTTAACATCATCGATATTCCATCCGCTTATAAGCTAAAAATGTGTTTTCGTTCAAAAAACGTGCAGCGGGCACCCGTACCCAATATCCTACACTATTGGCGAATATAAAACAGGCTAAAATAATTCCAGAATGGACAGATTTAATATTTTTATTTATTTTTAGCACTTTTTAATAATATTATTTAGAAACTGTTTTTTTTTTAATTCTGTTTTATATATTGTTGGACTTTATATTTTATAACTGAAGTTTTTATTTATTTCGGTTTGAGTCCATATTAATTATTTCTGAAGGTGCGTACAGACGACGCAATATTATGTACAATATGCAATTATATTGATCGTGTGTGGGTTAGATTAACGATTGTACAATGGTCAATCTAACCCACACACGATCAATATAATTGCATATTGTACATAATATTGCGTCGTCTGTAGGTACCTTGAGAAATAATTATTTTTGTTGTACAATGAGAAAATCTGAAAAAAATTTATTGACAACACAGGCTAAGTGGAGATGGCGACAGCTTTCGGAAGAAGCCACCCTTCCTTCGTCAGCACTCTTCGATTGTCACTGTAGGTGTGCAAGATTAAGATCAGCTATTTAAACGTACATTAAGGTGAAAAAGCGAACGGGAATTATATCACATTCCATTACCCATATGTTACGTTTAGCACGAACTTAATGAATCTATTTTTAACTTTTTCCAACACAGTTGTAATTTCTTACACTGTAGTAGATTTTCTCAGAGTTGCAACCCTTAGTAGGACTTTTCAAGTTTTGAAAAATGTCCGTTAGGTTTGAATTTATATTTCGTATTTCTAATTCTTAGAAATATTACTAAATTGCATTGTACCTTATGAGTTGAGTTTTTTTTTTTTAATTCTGTTTTATATATTGTTGGACTTTATATTTTATAACTGAAGTTTTTATTTATTTCGGTTTGAGTCCATATTAATTATTTCTGAGAAATAATTATTTTTGTTGTACAATGAGAAAATCTGAAAAAAATTTATTGACAACACAGGCTAAGTGGAGATGTCGACAGCTTTCGGAAGAAGCCACCCTTCCTTCGTCAGCACTCTTCGATTGTCACTGTAGGTGTGTAAGATTAAGATCAGCTATTTAAACGTACATTAAGGTGAAAAAGCGAACGGGAATTATATCACATTCCATTACCCATATGTTACGTTTAGCACGAACTTAATGAATCTATTTTTAACTTTTTCCAACACAGTTGTAATTTCTTACACTGTAGTAGATTTTCTCAGAGTTAGAAACTTAACGTTAAACTCAATTCAAAATAATTTTTAATTCATTTTAGGCATTTCGTCCCTATTATTTTTTCCAGATAAATTCACTACTTTTCTAACTATTCTGCCAATAAGAAATTAAATTAAAGGAGAATCGTAAAAAGCAATACAGATTATTAAATCCAGTTTAATTACTGATCATTTTTCAGTAGAAGCTAAAAAAATGAGACACCTATGAAAAAGTTTTTAGCGAATTAGTAAATTTTAACTCGTCGTCCCTATTATTTTTCCAACACTGTATGTACCAATTTTTAAGACAATTAAAATAGGTAAGGTCGAAAAAGTGTTTTTTATGTAGTCAAAAATTTTGAAATTCATCCATTGTTTTAGCCTATACGCCATTTTGGAAAAAAAATGAGTTAAGGTACCTACAGATGACGGAATAATGTACATTATGCAATTATATTGATGGTGTGTGGGTAATATTGACGATTATACAAGGGTCAATCTTATTGTACACAATATTGCGTCCATAGTGACATAGTAATCCATCGACCGTTTTGTAGATCTGGCATCACCAAAGATAATTGGAAAATTCTGGCAATGCCAAACTAAAGTTCAAACGCAAAGCAAAGAGAGACAAAAAAAAATCTGCATTCTCACTGTAAAACTGGTATCTTTCATCTCGCTCGAATTTCGGTTTGTGATAAAATTTCGTAAACAATACTATATGGTTTTTGTTTACTACTTTTTCAAACGCCGTTTGTTGGACTACTCTATGACTCTGATCATAGTGACATAGTAATCTATCGACCGTTTTGTAGATCTGGCATCACCAAAGATAATTGAAAAATTCTGGCAATGCCAAACTAAAGTTCAAACGCAAAGCAAACACGCAAAAAAAAAATCTGTGTAAGATTGAGCAATCCTACTTGGTAAAACTTTTTTCATACCAAAAAAAAATTTTTACCAAATTTTTGCTAATATTATGCTTGTCGATGTTAAAGTAACATAATTCATTTTTTATGTAAAATAACCAAGTAGCTTGCACAATAACGCAAATTACCTGCACAAAAATTTATCGAAAGAAAACAACAAAAAAACAAATACAGACCGCCATTTTCATTTTTTTTGTGTGCGTTGTTTGTTTATTTTTGTGTTATAAAAACGTAAAAAGGAAACTGATAAGTAAAATAAAAATAAATTAATAAATAAAAATAAATAATTAGTTTTCTAAAAGAAAATAAATGTATGATAAAAGAATGTTAAAGTTAATTTTGCTTTCATCACTTAAAACACCATTCATTAAGAAAAACCAATGGAGTCCCAGACGTATGTTTCGATGAATAACAAATGGAATGATAAAGTGAGTATACCCGCATTCCGAAGACACCAATAAGGTTTAATAGATTTTTAGTTAAAAATTAGTGTTTGGTAATAATTTTCTATTTTTACAGGGTACTGCTAAATAAATTTTTGAAGCTATGGCGAATCCTTCACTACAATAAAGAGCGTGGACACCAATCCTGCCTTTAGGTATAAAATTAAAACCTAAAAACCCAAAGCCAAGGGAGTCCATACCTGTTTTGAGTTACAAATGGAATGACAAAGTAAGTGTTCCTCCTTACCAAGAGACCAATGGGGTTTACCAATTTTTTAAATTAAAAATTTATGTTTTGTAATAATTTTCTATTTTTACAGGATGCTTTTAAATAAATTCGTGAAGCTATAGCGGATCCTTTACTTCAAGAAGAAGCGTAGGCAGCAGTCACTCGAGAAAATTGTACAAAAAGGGTCAGTTGGTCGGTGGTAAATTAAATCCTACACTACATTTATTACATTAATATGGATTTATTCTGTGAAAATTTTAAATTCAACAAATATACAAATTTTTTCAAAAATTTATTGAAAATTTATTTTAGCATAAATGTGGTAATTTTTAGCATTATTTTTAGTCATCTTTTCTAATAATTTTAGAATATTTCACCATATCTCTTTTGGTATATTTTACCAAGTTTTTACTTAAATAGCATTAGCATTTTCTTCAAAATTTTTTACATAAGTGTTTTGGCTAAATTACGAAAACTACTTCGTCGGTTGTAGTTTTAGCATATTTTTGGTAAAATTATGCCAGATTTTTGCTCACTCCGACACAAGTTTTTTTTTGCGTGAAGAGAGACAAAAAAAAATCTGCATTCTCACTGTAAAACTGGTATCTTTCATCTCGCTCGAATTTCGGTTTGTGATAAAATTTCGTAAACAATACCATATGGTTTTTGTTTACTACTTTTTCAAAGGCCATTTGTTGGACTACTCTATGACTCTGACTCTGACTATGCCACAGACTAAATACAGACACGACAGTAGAGTTTTACAAGAAAAAATGGGGAAAAACTAATCGATTTTAGGAGAAAACACAGCGGTTTTTAGTCCGTTTTACGCTAACATGGCAACACTTTCTACGACTTAGGAGTGAGTGAGACAACAAAAACCGATCTGGCATCCATTTTTCTTATGGCGCGTTATACCAGTTTTCTCTTTCAAACCTAATTCGTAGAATAATTTGAAAATATTAACCATATGGTTAGAAAATACTTTTTTGACATCTGTCATATTTGTCGAGTCTGTATTAGTATGTGACTATGCCCTTAACATTGGGGTGAAACGAATAAGTTTCGCACATGTTTATGTATTAGTGACGGCACGCGCGTGTAACTTTTGACGTTTCATACAAAACGTAAACAAACAACGAAAATACAGATGCAAAAGCTCACACGTACAGGCACACGTATTCTAGGCAGAGAAGTAAATTTAGGGCCTAATTTTGTAAATCACTCGCGTTGAACGCATCACCAATGTTAACGTGAACGCGAGGCTCAAAAAATGTAATTTTGTAAATCACTACGTTGTTGCGTTCAATTATTACGTTATCACTTGAAATGTCAATTATATTAGAATCGGTGTTGCCAGACATTCTAAAATTGATCAAATTGCCTACCCATTATCGTGGGGAAACACATACATATAATAAGGCAACACCTGCAAAGAGAATATTTGAGAAAAAAGAGAACAAAAAAAAGTTACATAAATTAGTTGAAAAAATCAACAAAAAACACAACGAGCAGCTTAGCTGTTTTTGATGTTTTTCTTCTGCCGGAGGAGTTTTTTTTACACATTTATTACTTTTTTATTGTATGTTTACATATTCCAACGTTATTTATTTATTTTTTGCTATTTAAAAGCATATTTGTAACATCAACGCCCCAAAATTTCAAGTGATCATTTTGACACTTCAAGTGATGGAAAAACACTCTCTCGCGTTTTACAAAATTCCGTTTTCCATACAATTTGTTCTCAAAACACGTAAGTCAACGCGAAAATAACAGCTGTTCAGTCCCCGCGTTTTACAAAATAGAAAATTGTCCAACACGAGGTGAAAAGGCGCGTTGCGTTTTACAAAATTAGGCCCTTAGTAGTATTTTGTATGCGTCCATATTGAGAGTACCAAAATAAGCACTCGTGTTGCATGTCTATATGGTCTGTGGCCCTTAAGTTCCAAAATTTCCTAACGGGATGGTATTAATTCAATGTGAATGACAAAAAAAGTTGCAAGAGAGAAAAAAATGTGTTTGTAAAAACAACTGTCAAATAAATTCACGTGTATTTCAACGAACAACACACAACTCAAACTATTTCAGATCTAGTTTTGAATAAAAATTAAATTAAAGTTACAGAATAGTCAAAAAAACTTAATTCTATCTTAACGATTAAGATGTCCTCATCATTCTTCTTAAAGAAGGAACCTAAAAGCAACAAGAAAAGAAAGGTAAATAAGTGAAACCAAAGAGTCATGTCAAAACACTAATTTCCCTTTCAAACTGTAGATCCAAAGTGGACATGCAGTAGGCGCTAAAGGCAAAAATAAAGGAAAATCATTCGATACTCCGGCGAAGAAAAGACCTCAAAAAGATGATGAAGAAATCGCTAGTGACGATGAATACGAGAGTGGCGTTGAAGGCGATGGTGCTCCTAATTTAGTATTTTCGTCAGACGAAGCTGAAGAAGAAACGGCACAAGATAAAAGACTTCGTTTGGCTAAAGAATATCTGGAAGAAATTGAAAAACAAGAAGCAGACAAAGCAGAAGATGTTAAACTTCATGATCATGTCTCGCATCGACTTCAAACAGAATACTTAGATAGCGTAGGAAAACTGCGCAGAAACATAGCCGCCTCCGTAGAGGGCTTCGACTCGGAAAACTTGTTAAAATTGAAGCATAAAAAACAACATTTGACATTGTGTTCAATTGCTTTGTCTTCAGACGGTGAATACCTATTTACCGGTGCAAAGACGCAATACGTTTTAAAGTGGAATTTAAAAACGTGTCGCGTAGATGGCTCATTTGATGTTCAAGTTTACAACGAGGATACAAAAACAGAGGTCAGACGAAGATCCCACGTTGTGGCTTTGTGCATTTCAACAGATTTTCGTTATTTAGCTTTAGCTGAAGGAGGCAACACGATCCAAATTTGGTGCCCCAAGGAGCTGAAACATTTAAAAACGTTTCATGGTCATCGTGATGTCGTCACCTCATTGGTTTTTCGCAAAGATACGCATGAACTTTATTCGGCATCCCGGGACAGAGCTGTAAAAATATGGTCTTTAGATGAAATGGCCTATGTGGAAAGTTTGTAAGTATGTCGCGTTGATGCAAAAGAGTATATTGTCTAAATCCTTAATGTTTTAGATTTGGTCATCAGGCGCCCATTACTGGTATTGATGCCTTATCCCGCGAACGTGCTATAACTTCAGGTGGTCCCGATTGCACATTAAGAATTTGGAAGATTAGCGAAGAGTCTCAATTGATTTTTAATGGTCATCGCAATAGTGTAGAAAATGTAAAATTTATAAATGACGAAAATTTTATTTCATCTGGCGTTGATGGGTAAGTCTTTTTGCCAACATTTATATTTATGCCGCTGTTTAAAATAAAAAAGTAATTCACATAAAAAATTAAAATTTCCGAATTTTTTTCGTGTTCGAGACTTCACTTTCTGTTTTGTTTCATCACATACATACGTACATAAATAAGTAAAGTTTGGTGAAAGTAAAACGAATGCAATCAGTTATTCGATTTTTAAAACTTCGAATCATTCAAAATTTATATTTAATAACTAAAAGTTAAATGAAAAGTTGTGAAAGGCAGAGCAGAGGAAAAATTACCTTTACCACTGTTGTTGTTATGAGCAGTATTGATGCTTTTGCTAAAAAAATTAAATTAAACTGTCATAAAGGGGCATGTCACAGACTAAATTCCTTTCAAAAGTGAGTCGAAATGAAATCACTTTCAAGAGGACTTAATTCCGTCCAGTGACATAAGTGGACAAGGATTTTTTCGAAATGAAATCAAAGTGGAAGGGTTTTATTCAAAAAAAATATTTCGTATAAGGTATGTCTTCAGAAGAAAACTTTAAAAACAACTTCCAAACCAAATTGGTTCTGTGTCAGGCCCCCAAAAATCAAAGTGGAATTGAATTGCTTGGAAGTGGCTTCTTTTCGAAAAACTATTTGATTTTACGTTTTTAGTGAAAAACTTTGAAACCACTTCCGAACGGAATTGACCCTGTGGCAGGCCCCAAAGAATTTGTATAAAATCTTAAATTTTTTTAATTAGAAAAATGATTCAAAATCTGATTTTTTTCTATTTTGAGACTTTTTTACAGAAAATTCTCATATTTTAAGAAATTTTTTCGTTGGCCGTATTCATTTATACACCAAGTATACCGTATAAACTTACCAAACTTATTTTTTATAAATGGAGTTTGACATAAATTGTATAAATTTATCAGACTTAATATTATACGAGGTGTTTATACGGGTAGATGAATACCATTGTTATTATGTACATATTTCAAATAATAAAAATCTAATTTTAATTAAATATGTATGTTTGTCGTGAACAGAGCTTCGAAGAATGAAATCCTGTTCGAATGAATTCTGCAAAAAATGCATTCAATTTTCATAGTCAATGCATTCGATTTTATAAATCAACATTGAATGCAGTCCTTGGAATACATTCGATTGAATGGAAAAAATAAATGAATTCGATTTATTGTTGATTCGATTTAGAAAAATCGAATGCATTTTTTTAAAACAGCTCGACCTGTAAATGCATGTAAGTTTATGGTTAGTATTTTGTTATGTTTCCTCTCCCTGTTCTGTTGACTTGTCCAAATCGTTGTTCTTCTTGGCAGACTTCTCTCTTCTTCTGCGATGGGTGGGGGACGGCCTCCAAGTAAGACATTCACTCAGTAGTTGGTTGTTGTCGATTCTACCGTATCCCTGTGAATGTCATTTAGAGATGCCCAATATGAGATAGAATCTAGCTAGCTAAAATTTGGTCCATAGTATCGCCGACCCTCTTTACATGTGATGACCCTAATGGGCCCTCATTTTGAATCCAAAAAATTGGTATTCTTTTAGATTCAAAATTAGGGCCCATTGGGATCAACACACATGAAGAGTGCCGGCGATACTATGAACAAAAAATTTGCTCCGTTTTGCTCTTTCTTGGCTAGTTTTATGCAATGAATGAATAAGCCATTTGATTTGAATGAATAAGCATTCGATTTTTAAAAGTCAAATGAAAAAAAATCGAATGCATTCGATTTTTGAATGTCGAATGAAAAAAAATCGAATGCATTCGATATTTATAAACCGAATGAGTCTAAACTTTAGACTCTAAAGTGAATTCATTTAATTCGCTAAAATGTTATTGGGGAATGCAATCATAAAAATGTTCATTCAAATCGAATTAAGGAATGAAATCCTTTGAAGCTCTGGTCGTGAAGCTATTTTCAAGCTATATTCAATAAATGCCAACTCAAAAAAGCTTACTTTCCAGGAGAGCTAAAAAACTTCTTATTTCGCTTATTTTTGTAAAAATAAACAATCAGGGTATTCACTTCAGAAATCTTTTTTTTAAATAAAATCAAATTTTTATTTTTCTATTACCTTTTACATGATACGTCGTTGCAAGAAAAGATTCAGTTGTAATATAATTGCTTCTATAGAAGCAAGATTAAAATTTCTGACGTGAATTTCATTAATGTACCTTCAATAAGATGGTTTAAATCACAGACTATATACACTCATAGAAATATCTTAGTAGAAAAATTAGTAAACCCATTGTAGATCAAGTTTTACAGAATTTAACAAATATCAATGTTGATATTACAAAATTCAATAGTTGAAAAATACATAGTTGGAAAAAATTGCATAATTAACTACAAAAACTATTTTTTTTACCAAAATTAACTACAAAAATTTGTTAATTGGTAAAATTTTTACTAAAAATTTAGTTTAAATTCTTATATTACAAAAACTTTGCTAAACCAGTAGTAATTTTTCATTAAAAACAAAAATTAGAAAAATTAAAAATTTTTTTGAGTGTAGGGGAACAAGGCAATTTTTTTAACTTAAAAGTGGGGCGTGGCGTAAAAAAGGTTGGGAACCATTGTTATAGATGAAACAAATGAAGAGAAACTTGTCTTTTGTTTATGTAAGCTGGATTTTTTTGCTAACGTGTATAAATTATCCCATACAAATTTGACGTTTTTTAACTATATACGGCAAATTTATGTCAAATATGTATGGGATAATTTATACACGTTAGCAAAAAAATCCACCTGTATTTGAATTAGAGATGGTCTGTGGTCCCGTGATTCAGGCGTGAGCGATTTTTATTTAAATCACGTGATTATAGAGTGATTTTCATTTAAATTAAGTACTATATTAGGGTAATAAATAAGTGAATTGAAACTTTTTGAAATCGGACCTACAAGGAAACTATTTCAGGGTGGACATTTCATTTTTAACAAAATTTACAGATGTTATAGATGAATCAAATGAAGAGACACTTGCCTTTTGTTTAAGTATTTGAATTGGAGATGGTCTCTGGTCACGTGATTCACGCGTGAGCGTGAGTGATTTTCATTTAAATCATTTGGTTACAGAGTGATTTTCATTTAAGTCAAGTGACTATATTAAGGTAATAAATAAGTGCCTTGAAACTTTTTGGATTCAGACCTACAAGGAAACTTTTTCAAGGGTGGACACTTCATTTTAAATAAAATTTACAGATGTTATAAATTAAACAAACGAAAAGACACTTGTCTCTTGTTTATGTATTTGAATTGGAGATGGTCGCTGGTCCCGTGATTTGCGTGACTCAAAAAAGTGATTTTCATTTAAATCTCGTGATTGTGAGTTGAAAAATTCTGAGTGAGTGTCTAGAGAGTGAGTCGAATATTTGCGTGACCTCCACTCTAGTGATAGAGGGTATATATAAGTTTGTCATTCTGTTTGTAACTCATCGAAATATCGATCTGGGACCCCATAAAGTATATATATTCATGATGCCCGATCGATTTTAAGACATTCTAGCGATGTCCGTCTGTCCGTCTGTCCGTCTGTCCGTCTGTCTGTCTGTCTGTCTGTGGAAAATGCTGTCGCGGACAAAATATTGCACAGAGATGACTGAAACTTAACATATTTATTGGAAGTTCTCCCGAGAAGTTTGGTATTGCATTTGAGCGATATCGGTTCAGCGGTTCAAAAGTTATGAACGAAAATGTAAGCACACCTCAAAAATTTCAGTACATTCAACATAACCTAAAAATACGAAATGCTTTAATTCGGCTTCTGGTTGGCATATGTGAACATAATTGAACACCAAATGGTATTTAAACAAGTACGAACACAAAAAAAAAAATCGCGGATTTTTTTTACCAAAATTTTTTTTTCGCGAAAATTTTTTTTTCAAAAAAAAATTTTTTTTTTAAATGTAATTTCCTTTTAAATAAAGTTTTTTGCAATAATCTTTTTGAAATTGTGGAGGGTATCACTACATTCGGCAAGGCCGAATTTAACTTTTTTACTTGTTTTTTTTAAAACCCCTTTTAAAAATAAAATATTTTTTAGGAGTATTTGCATTCAGAATTAAGTCAAACTTTAAACTAAATAGTACATGCTTAACCCATTGTGGACAAAGATTCATTATTTTTTTTTTTGGAAAAAGGTACTTATTTAGTAAAATTAGCACCAGCTGATCTCAAAACTCTTGTAAAAAAATTGTAATGTTCCGTTATTCCAGAAAAGCCTGTATTTCAACTTTTTTGCAATTTTAATATTTGGATTTATTTGCTATTTTATTAATTTATTTCGTTATTTTCAAAATAAATAGTTTCAAAATGTTTAATTACCCGGTTAGAAATCGTCACATGTGTACATGTATGAACACATATGGTCTCCCATATATGTGCATGGACGAAAATTGAGGTAATATGTAGACATATGAACATATATGATCATGTATGTTCACATATATTCGCATATTACACTTTTATTTTATTTTGGATTCTTAATGGTAAATAAAAAAATAATATTTTGTGTTTAATAAAAGTTTATTATTTAATAAAATTTATCTACTTACAGAAAAACACAATAAATATAATTTTAAAAGTTAAAAGATCAAATTTACGCGTTTTAAAAACTCGTTTTACCAAAATATTGTATTATTATTGAAGAATTACATTACATTATATGTACAAATACAAATTCGGCGTTTCTTACACATGCTGTCAATGGGAAATCCGAGATATACCTTGTTTTGAGTCTATTATAACAAATTGCTATAGTGTGTTGAACATTTCTTGCGTTTCGCCCCTTCAATTGTAGACTTCTTGAACTAGTTGTCTCTTCCCAACAATAATTGTAATTGAGCTGTAAATAATATTTATAATTATTACAAGATAAATATTAAGTAATTTTGCCTTTATTTTACCTTATATTTTCCGCAAATTTTGTACAAAAATACGATTTTGTTTTCCTTAAATATTTTTCAAATTTGTGAATAATTTTTTTGAAGTTTTCAAAATTTTGAAAGCAAATAAAATTGTTTGACAACTGTTTCAAAAAGAAAGAAAATAGAAAGAAATACAAAAACAATATATCAATTATTTTAAAAAATTGTTTGTTACCAAAAAGGAATCCGAAAAAATAGTTCGAGGTTTTTAACAATAAAAATTTCAGATTTTTAGAATACAACACACCCATCGAAAATTACTCTTGACATTTTTTTAAATATTCTTTTTGGCCATGTGCAAAAAATATACTGATATTTTCTGAAAATAAAGGGATTTAATTGATCCTGTAGAGAAGAATGGTTTTTAAAAAATGCCTTACGTGAGTTCGATGTGGTGACTTTATGGTTCATCTGTACTTCCTCTTATGTTTTTGGTTGTTAAACTGAACAACAAGAACCTCTTTGTTAAACTTGTTTGAACAGTCCTCAAAATCCCCATTCAATGATACCACATTTGCAAAAGTACCAAACCAATAAAAATAAAATCTACATACAACTCAATTTTTATACCTATTTCTCTCCCTATACCAAAATTATTATTGATCTTAAAATTCTAAAAAGCCTTGCATTATCTTTATACATGACTGCAAACATAAACCTTTGTAGAAATGTATTATTCCACATATGCTATCATATGTGCCGAACATGATCATATATGTTTCATATGTAATCATATGTGATTCATACATGCTCACACATGAATACATATATGTCCATATGTGTACATACGTGACGATTTTTACCTGGGTAGTGGAATTTTATAATAAATTAAATCTAAAAAAAATTAATATTAATTAATAAAAAAATAAAAAGCCTAAACTAAAAAAATGAAAAATTTTCGTTTTTGCTTAAAACAATTTCTGTGCTGATGCACATTGCATTTAATGCACATATAATTTCCGGTGGTCAAGGGGAGATATTTTTTAATTGCAGAAAGATGAGACTTAACATTTGTAACAAAATATACCTGAACTTCATCCTTTTCATATTTTTTTGAAAAAGGTGATCGAAATGGGTTATCATGCAGGGGGCCCCTTTTTCGATTGTAGATCTTTTGCCAATTGCGATTACACGGGTAAATTTTTTTCTTATATGGGGTTCACACTAACGACCTTAAACAAGTTGTTTAACAAAACACCAGTAACAGAATAAAAACGTAATGGATACAGAAAAAATAATTTTTTAAACACGTAGCCCTTAAACTCTCAAAAATAGCAAGTGTGAACTGCACATTATGCGTTCTTAAATTCTTATATAACATGACTGTGCCTCTAATAAAACAATAAAAAAAAATTTTCTGGATTCTGGTGTTGTGACATAAAATTTGTAACGTCTGCTTGATTAAAATTTTGGAATTTCCAAAAAAGGACATTAGTATTTTTTTTTACAACGCAAAGAAGAGTGCAGTGACATCCAATGTACATATTTATGTATATCAAATATTAACAATGTTTGCAAAAGAAAAAAATTCATCACAGAAAAGGTCTACATTTTTTAAGATCTTCTTTTATTAGGGGTCATAAAAACCCTGACAAAAAACATTTCTTTTATGTTTTTATGGCTTTTAAAATTCAAGTACTAGCTAACTCCTTTTTGTTATGTGATATTGCATGCAAACGATTACTGATCGATGTAACATCTTTTGCAATTCGTTAGTCAGGTAAAACCTAATAATGTGATGAAAAGAAAATGTTTGACGTCACAATTAAAACAAACGAAAATAAGAATACAAAAAACCGAAACAAAACCGATACGAAAGTAGAAAAAAATGAATTGGTATTGGTTTTTTATTGGTATTGGTTTTGAAGAATAAAAGTATTGGTTTTTAATTGGTATTGGTAGTGGGGAATCGGTATTGGTTTTTTATCGGTATTGGTATCGCACAAATAAAGGTATTGGTTTTTAATTGGTATTGGTTTTCAATTTAAATTGGTATTAACGGGTATTGGTATCGAAAAGGTACCAACCCACCATTGGTATTTTGTTGTTGCCGCAACAACAAAATACATGTAAAAATTTTGCTGTCTGCTGCTTGCTGCTGTATTGTTAAAAAAACACTTAGTCTGTGGTTTAAATATTCCAACTAATTTATACCATATTCACATTGGCATGTTTAAATTTAAACATGTGTTTCCCCATACATTCAAAACAAAACATCGTTTAATTTTAAACATCTCGAAAACATTTCCAAAACATCTCGGAAACACGATATAACAACCCTGTGTTAAGTTGTCATGAAAAAAACAGTCGCTGCTAAACGAACCAAAAGAGAAGCGAATGCTTTTTTAAACTACTGGCAATGCGAACACTTTCGTTTAATTTAATAAACACAAAAGTTAAACGATGTTTTAAACATTGTATGCGAATATGGTATTAGAGGCGAGTCACAGTTGGGTCGACAGACCACAACCACAAATAGTTTTTGTCATATTACAACCACAAAAGTTATTGAATATTTTATATTTTTTCCTAACATCTGCTTCTATCATCAGATAATTATCACCAAAAAAATAAAGGTGTATAAAATTATTTTAAAATTTGCGAGAAATGTCATAACAGTCGTTTTTGCTGTAGAATCGAGTGGTGAAATAAAATTTGCAATAAGTAAAGCCGTTTTTGCTCTGCATCAAAATAGTGTTTTAACCGCGGAAGGCACGGGTAGTTGGAATTTTACAAAATAAAACTATTCCATTATTGTTATTGAGGTTTATGTAAGCCTTCTAAAAAGTAATGATATCAAAAAATCCAAATTTCAAAGTTTACTCTAGTAATTATGTCATAAAAAAAAATATTGTAGATAGCTAAATTTTTTATTTTAAAAATATCATTAGTGGTATCCAGAGTCTTACTTGCCAGTCCTGACACTGGTGGTAAAAGAGCACTTTTTAAAATTACTTTTCAAAATACATGTATTTTTTGAAAGAAGTACTCTTTTGCTATATTGCCAGGGTTGGCAACAAGACTCTGAATACCTCTATTTTTTCACATAGCTCATGCTATTTTTACAAAAAAAAAAAAAACAGTCTAAAAATATTTTTTTTTCTGAAATTAATACCATTGATGACGACTATGCGAAGGAACATTTTCTCATCAAAAACTCATTTTCTTAAAACAAGCAGGTAGCTCAAATTGAATATAGTTTAACGATATGTAAAAAATTTTAAGAATTAAAAGTTAGTAACTTTTCTAAATAAAAATTGTAACGCTTATGTCCTTGATTTTAAGTCTTGAAATTTTGTAGATGAAAATGCTTGTTATATCTTTTACAGTTCCTTGTGCCTTTGGACAGCTTTAAAAAAGAAACCATTATACACCGAATCCCTTACACATGGTCTGCAAACAAATGGTGAAGCTAATTGGATCACTGCAATAGCCTGTGTTGTAAATACCGATTTAGTTGCTTCAGGTATGATTAATATATTTAGTAAAAACATATCGTAGATTATTAATAATTTGGTTGTTTTTAATTCTTTTCTAGGTTCCTGTGATGGTTATATACGACTTTGGCAATGTGCAGAAAATTATCGTAAACTGAGGCCAATATTAAAAATTCCCCTTGAGGGATTTATTAATAGTTTAGTTTTTAACTCCGACGGCTCTAAACTATATGCTGCTGTTGGGCAGGAACATCGTTGGGGACGATGGTGGCGTTTACCGCAGGCTAAAAATCATACAATTGCTATAGACTTGCTAAGATCTTCTGCAGGATCTTCAATAAAAAGCAAATGACAAATAGAGTTCCTAATGGGTTTTGTTTTTTTTTTTTTTCTTGCTTTTACAAAATTTATTGGCTTAAAAGAGTTTAAGTCAACAGTATGTTAATATATAAAAAAAATAAAATATTTTTATAAAACAAACGTGTATGTATATGTGATTGCAAGTATTTTTGTTTTTTTAATCTTTTAATCTAGAGATAGGATCGACTTTTAAATCACGATCACGAAATAAAAATTTTAATCACGAACGATCACGCACGAAAATTTGTTTTACCTTATGCACGCTTACGTGAGTATCGAAAATTTTAATCACGCTCAAGTTATAATCACGTTCACGAAATACTCACGCATAGAAAAATGTATAAAAGTTTGTTTATTTTATTATACACTCCAACCATTATATTAGGACAACGCATCGAAATGTAGGTAAAGCTTTAAAATAATATTTTAAATTCCACATCCTTGTTTGAAAAGCAATCGAATGAAAGCCGTAGGAAGGAGGGCGTCATACATTGAGAAGGCAGATAGAAATTGAAATAGCTAAGGTCGGTAAAAAATTCCAGTGGAGAACATTTGTTTAGGCCCTATGCTCCTTATAGGATCAACGGAAACTTATACATATGGGGGTTTCGTGTCAACTGACACAACTTTTGAAACTGATATCACAGACTAAATACAGACTCGACAGTAGAGTTTTATAAGAAAAAATGGGGAAAAACTAAGCGATTTTAGGAGAAAACACAGCGGTTTTTAGTCCGTTTTACGCTATCATGGCAACACTTTCTACGACTTAGGAGTGAGTGAAACAGCAAAAACCGATCTGGCATCCATTTTTCATATGGCGCGTTATATCACTTTTCCCTTTCTAACCTAATTCGTAGAATAATTTGAAAATATTAACCATATGGTTAAAGAATACTTTTTTGACACCTGTCACTTATGTCGAGTCTGTATTAGTCTGTGCTGATATCTTCCGATCGGTATGAAATTTGCACCAAGGTTAGTCCTACTGGATAGTAGTTCAGACACAATTTTTAACGAGATCGGTCAAGGACTCTCTGAGTTAGAGGGGGTCGAAATTTGACATTTTGGCAAAAGAGATGTTTATTCTCACTCATGTAACTTCTTACCTATTGTTTTATCAAAATGTGTTCCAAATAGTTTAGATAACTATTTCTTCAGTCTTTCGAAAAAAAAAATGTTTAATTTTTTTTTAAATCCAAAACTTTTTTGACTTTTTCCTAAAATCGGGCCCTTCTTTTGACTTAAAAGAAAGCTTAGGTATTTTCCCTAAAGAGCTATGGGGTCGCTTAGTGGGATGTGCCAAATCTTTTAATACCCTTCACAATGTTAAAAAAAGTTAAATGAGTTTTTGTTAAAAATTTTTATAATTATTTTTTTTTTTTAATTTACAATCTTAATTAATTACACAGGGTGACAAAAGTTAAATTTTTTCAATTTGCCTGACCTTTGACAGCTGTTTTATATGGACCTTAGTGTGCTGATTCCGAATCTGTTTTCCAATTTTTTCCATCAGCTCGCGTTTGCGAGCAAATCGCTGGTAAAAGTCGTAGAAGTGCGATTTTTGCCAAATTTGCTTAGCTATAACTTCCAACACTAATTTTAGAGCCTCAGTTTTAAACACGAACTTAAATATAGTTGATGTGAGGATTCCAGAACTGGTAATAACTTTTTTCTGACAGTCTTAGATTTCGAGTTATAACGAAAGAAAAATTCGGAAAATCGTTGGTGCGTATGGTGCAATACTTTGTTGTGATATTTCGCGTAAAATAGAGGTGACTCGGAAAAGTTAACGCAATTCTAAAAAAACCCTTTGCAAATGTCTGAAGTTGCTAAGCGAATGCTGATAAAAAGATAAAAATGTTCAGTTATATGATAAACTAATGTGTGTTAAATCAGGCCTTTTTTGTTGGCAAACTTTGATTGTTAACATGCATCAAAACGAAAAAAAACGAAACGTTTACTTCCATAAATTTCTCAATTTAATTTTGCGTCGTTTGGAATAGTTTTGTAAAATATTACACATTTTCGATGAAATATTGATAAAATTAGTTTATTTATTAAATCAAATTTAGCTTAAAAGCAACACAAAAACGTTTATCTTTTTTATTAATACCAAAGAGAGCCATTAACAATAAGATAATCATTCGCTATGTATGCAAGTTAATTTTTAACTTCTAGAATTTTGAGCGTTAACACTATTGTGAGTTTTGTATGGTAGAACACTGATAATTATTAGTGTCCGAGCGAACAGTTCGGCCAAAAAACGTCATTTAATTAAAAATTTGGTATTTAGAAGTACTTTTAAGAACTTTTTTAAATGGGGTTGAATTGTTGAGGCGATGGAAGACGATTCTGAGTGTAAAATTTAAGAACGAGTACGAAGTTAAGCCACAATTTCGAAGTTCGGTAACCGAACTTTTTTCAATTTGGCCGAACGTTCGGTTACCGAACATCTTAATTGGTGCTTAACTTCGTCCTCGCCATTAAATTTGAAAGTCAGAATAGTCTTCTATCGCCTAAACAAACAAACGGCCATCAGAAAAAGCTGTTAAAAATGCATGCAAATATTAGTTTTTGGCCAATACCATTTTTTGACCGAACTGTTCGGTCGGACACTAATAATTATGCCAACAAAAAACGCCTATCGTTGATGTATAACTCTTAAACTAAAGCTGAAACGATAAAACTAAAAGCATTTTCGAAATTTACGTACTTATTTATTAACTCTTAATCGTGTCCTTAAACTGTAGCAAAGTCATGATCAGTGGAAAAATTTAAAAAAGGACCTAAATGACAATTTAAAATTTTTATTTTAGCGATATCTCAAAAACTAATAATGACTTAAAAAAAGCAAGAGCATTTTTGGAAGAAGCATATCCGACATACCCAAAATCGTCTTTCACTTTTTTGATGCAAGACCAGTGTTGGTAAATATGAACTCACAAATATGACAAAAATAGCCTATTTTCGAAGTTTCCTTAGGCTATATCTCAAAAACTAGAGCTGGCCCAAAAAAAAGGGTTGCCAAATTTGAAATAAGTGGACCCCAATTACCTAAAATTAGCTACCAAAACCCGTATGTATATTGAGAATAAAAGATCTGCAAAAGTACTATTTTCAACATTATTTAAAAAGTTTTAAGGCAAAAAATTCCCACAAAATTAAATGTTGCTTATCGAGTTTTTACAATAAGCCCTTCAGTTGTAAACTATATTTGGACAATTTTAAAATACATTTGGACAATTTTAAAATACAATTGGAAATGGTGTAGTTAATATCTTCAATAATTCAATAATGCCAATGCCTGATTTTTCATTGTAACAAGAAACAAAATTTTAAAATTCGAAATATCAAATTTTTAAAAATTAGGTGAAAGAGTACTCCCGAATCGATCACATAAAGTATCTACATATATGGATTTGCTTAAAACGTATCATCACCAACAACATCTGCTATAGTCGCTACCAAACGTCGAGAATGTTCCACGGCACATGTCGCTGTAACCAAACCCAAATGAACACAAAACAGTTCAAAACATTTAATTTTATTTGCCGATAGTTTCGGAAAGCAAATGTCCGTTAATAAATGATAATAATCTCCGGCCAATAAACCGGGTTCAAAGTTGGGCTTAAATGGGTTCGCGGAATGTTGAGAAGTATTAAAATGTTTTTGTAGATCTACTGACTTTGAGGAGCCGGTCGATTGATCTTCAAACCAAAGAAAGTAAGCATAGTTAAATGATTTATCTTTCCACATGACGGATGAATGTCCTTTCTTTAAATGCTGACGCGAGAACTCCAACATTTCGCATAGTTTTTCGCACGGTATTAGGGGATTAGAGGACTTTAAGTCGGGTGAAATCATTAGGCCAGATGATCTGTTAATGTAGATGAAGTGAATAAGACCAGGAAAATCCTCCAAGTATGCTTCAATGGATACATTTCTTTCGGCCTTTACAGCTAGAAACTCGGAAAATTCTAATAGTTTTCCTTCCACAACCGATGCCACTTCCGGAAGCTGTTGAAAATTAACGGCCGATGAATCACAACAGGTCATGGTGAATAACTGTTTGAGATCTTCTTGAAACGAAGGAATATTAGATTCAATACGAACTATCAAATCCCGTTCAAAAGTCTTTAGAAATTCATTATACATTTTCTTCAGATTCTCCCATTTTGAAGAAAATTTCTTAAGACATGTTTCGACTTCGTCCCCTTTTAATTTAGCTTTCTTTAGAGAATCCAGTGATTGCCGTACAAACGACTCTAGGGATTCGTAAGTCGGTTTCAAAGCATCTGCATCTCCTTGCATTTGTATAGAGATAATTTTCTGCAGAACGAAGAACGTATCATACAAACTACTTGCCACTGGCAGAGGAGCGTACTCGATAATTTGCACCAGGACCACCCCCTTGTTCAATTTGTTTAAATGAGCAATACATGGAATACAGCCAGAGTGAGGATCCTGATTAAGACCTTGAAGGAAGACAGCAACAGTTTTATTCAGGGTCCGACAGTCTTTTTGTAAAGATCTTATTAATAAAGCCAGAAATAGAAGATCGGAAGGGCTTAATGGTAAAGCAGCTTTAGCGGAATTGATTGCCACAAATTTAACACCAACAAACAGCAGTGCATGACATCTTATGTGACCTCCATCTTTTAGACAGTCCAATGCTCTGTCTAGACTTCCCTTAACGGCTCTCCTTAGCTCGGCGTTAATAAGCAACCTCGGCAAAGCTTCTACTTGCAAAATTAAGTCCGGATCAAATAATTCATCTTCGTAACACTCTATACATTTGGCAAACAGTTCCTCTTGTACGTCGCTGGTAAACAAATTTGGACCGTACAAATGTTTTGCCAAAGCCATTTCCACTCCCATTTGCCTCTGCATGCACTCCAGACTCTTCTGGGCTATTTTGACAAATTGGTAGCCCAAAACTTCACCAAAAACCAAATTCATGTCTTGTTCACATTGTATGGAGGCATAGCAGTTGTCAAATTGGCAATGCATTATTTTTTGCGAATTTATAAGTGGGCTGAATAACTGCAGCAGAACATTATTGTCAACTTTATTTTCCTTGTTCTGTGTACTACCAGCATTGTCTTTGACAAAATTTTCCGATACCAGACCTTGGCCACTCGCCTTTTCATGGATGTGATTTCGAAGTTTCACATTAAGTTTTTGATAGATAACATCATTGGCATTATTAAAAACAATTAAACCATTCATTTTGTAATTTTATTATTCAATTAACATTGCAATTTGTTCCCGTTGATGTGTCTGAAAATGTATGTATTGAGAAATAGTCTGTTTCGTTTGAGAAAATACACAAATGGGAGCCTCCCAATGGGAGGCCTAATTATTGTAAACAAACAGAGCTATTGTGAATTAAACATTGGCTCATAGAGTAACGAACAGTGTAGCCATTTCCAAAATGAAGAAAAGCGCCAAAATTTTGAAAAAAAGGGTAAAAAGGGTAAAAATTTACAAAAAAAAAAATGGTAAAAAGGCGCCAAGAGGAAAAAATCAAAATTGAAAAATTTATTTTGAAAATGTACTTTTTCACTACGAAAAGAACATTAAAAAAGGGGTAGAAGTGGAACACAAAAAGGGTAAAAAGCGCCAAAAACATAAAATGAGAAAAAAAAAATAATGATTTTTTTCGTGAATTTACTAAATTTATTGAGACAAAACTAAAAAGACAATTGAAATTCAAATTACTTTAATAATATTAAGATAATAATTAACAAAAATTTTAAATAAAAATATTTGTCTTTATAAAAAATAAACAATTTTCAAATAAATCTGTTCCATTCAGACAAGGGAAAAATTCGAATTTTATTTAAAATTCATACGGTATTTGAAATAAAATTTTTGTTTAAATAAATTTCTCAAAAACATTTGAATTTTATTATTTCCAAAAATAAAATTCTCAAAAAAAATATAAATAAAATTCTAAAAAATTAAAGATTTTTTTTTTTGGTTTGACTTTCATTTTGTAAAAAAATAATAATAAAACAAAGTAATAACTGTTAGTTTATACTAATGTGGTAGACTAGAATTTTTAAATACTCTGTACACCCAAAAAAAAACAATTGTGAAATTATTTAATTTTAGGGTGTAATTTACCTAAGATTTTTCGCAGGAATCCAACTTGAAAAGTTTCTTTGCATATTACCCGAATCAACTTAGGTAAACTTACAAAATGCATTTAAGCATTATTTCAATTTTAATTTTGTTTATTTAGCCACTATATTTAAATAAATGGTACAGTTTGATTGGTCAAATAACGTATTTTTTTTAGGTTGATTTAAAAGTTTTATATATCCCTTTCCATACAAAATGCTCAATATTATAAATTTTAATTACATTTATTTTTAATATTTTTTTTAATATAAAGGACAATTTCATAATAAAATATAAATTCTAACAAGCTTAAAATACATACTTAGCATGATCAGTGACAACTAATTTTTTCTATAGAAACTTTCTCAAAGACAATTTTTCTATAGAAATAAAAAGACAATTCTTCTTTAGAAAATTCCTGACAGACAATTTTTCTATAGAAACTTTCTGAAAGACAATTCTTCTATAGAAAATTTCTGAAAGACTATTTTTCTATAAAAAATTTCTAAAAGACAGATTTACTATAGAAAATTTTTAACAGACAATTTTTTTAAAAAATTTCTCAAAGACAATTCTTCTATAGAAAATTTTTAATAGGCAATTTTTCTATAGAAAATTTCCAAAGACAATTTTTTTATAGAAAATTTCTGAGAAATAATTTTTCTACAGAAAATTTCTGAAAGAAAATACTCCTATAGAAAATTTTCTATAGAAATTTTCTCAAAGACAATTCTTCTGTAGCAAATTCCTGAAAGACAGTTTTTCTATAGAAACTTTCTGAACGCCAATTTTTCTATAGAAAATTTCTGAAAGAAAATTTTTCGATAGAAAATTTCTGGTTGACAATTTTTCTATAGAAAATTTCTGAAAGATAATTTTTCTATAGAAAGTTTTGGACGACAATTTTTTCTATAGAAAACTTTTTCAAGCCAATTTTAAAAAAAAAAATTCTATAAAAAATTTCTTAAAGACAATTTTTCTATAAAAAATTTCTCAAAGATAATTCTTTAATAGAAAATTTTTTAAAGATAATTTTTCTATAGAAAATTTCCCAAAGACAATTATTCTACAGAAAATTCCTCAAAGACAATTCTTTAATAGAAAATGTTTTAAAACTAATTTTTCTATAGAAAATTGGTTTTAAACCAATTAAAAAAGATAATTTTTCTATAGAAAATTTCACAAAGATAATTTTTCATAGAAAATTTCTGAAAGGCAATTTTTCTGTAGACAATTCTTCTATAGAAAATTTTTCGATAGAAAATTTCTGGAAGACAATTTTTCTATGGAAAATTTCTGAAAGACAATTTTTCTAAAAAAAATTTTGAAAGTTAATTTTTCAATAGAAAATTTTTGAACAACAATTTTTCTATAGAAATTTTTTTATAGAAAGTTTCTGAAAGACAATTTTTCTATAGAATATTTCTCAAAGACAATTTTTCTATAAAATATTTCTCAAAGACAATTTTTCTACAGAAACTTTTTCAAAGACAGTTTTTCTATATTAAATTTCTGAAAGACAGGTTTTCTGTAGAAAATTTCTGAAAGACAATCTTTCTATGGAAACTTTCTCAAACACAATTTTTCCATAGAATACTTCTGAAAGGCAATTTTCATAGAAAAATTCTCAAAGACAATTATTCTATAGAAAATTTCTTAGACAATATTTCTATAAAAATTTCTGAGATAAATTTTTCTAGAGAATATTTTTGAAAAATAATTTTCCATAGAAAAATTCTCAAAGACAATTCCCAAGGACAATTTTTCTACAGAAAATTTCTTAAAGACAATTCTTCAATAGAAAATTTTTTAAAGATAATTTTTCTATAGAAAATTTCCCAAATATAATTTTTATATAGAAAACTTCTCAAAGATAATTTTTTAATAGAAATTAAAAAAAAAATTCTATAGAAACTTTCTTAAAGACAATTTTTTATAGAAAATTGCTGAGACAATTTTTCTGCAGAAAATTTCTAAAAAACAATTTTTCTATATAAAATTTCTAAAAGACAGGTTTTCTATAGAAAATTTCTAAAAAAAAAATTTTTTCTGAGAGACAATTTTTTTACAGAAAATTTCTAAAAGAAAATTTTTCTATAGAAAATTTCTGAAAGACAGGTTTTCAGAGAAAATTTCTAAAAGAAAATTTTTCTGTAGAAAATTTTTTAAAAAATTTTCATAAAAAATTTCTCAAAGACAATTTGTTTATAGAAAATTTTTTATAGAAAATTTCTCAAGGACAATTTTTCTATAGAAAATTTCTGAAAGTCAATTTTTCTATAGAAAATTTCTGAAAGACAATTTTTCTATAGAAAATTTCTTAAAGACAAATTTTCTATAAAAACTTTGTCAAAGACAATTTTTAAATATAAAATTTTTCAAATACAATTTTTCTATAGAAAATGTCTTAAAGGCATTTTTTTCTATAGAAAATTTTTGAAAGACAATTTTTAATAGAAACTTTTTCAAAGACAATTTTTGTAAAGAAAATTTCTTAAAGATAATTTTTCTATAGAAAAGACAGTTTTTCTATAGAAAATTATTCTGTAAAAAATTTCGTAAAAACAACTTTTCTTTAGATATTTTTTTTTTTTTTTTTTTTAGAAAGTATCTATAGAAAAATTGTCTTTCAGACATTTCTAGAGAAAAATTGTCTTTAAGAAATTTTCTATGGAAAAATTGACTTTGAGAAATTTTTAAAGAAAAATTGTCTTAATACATATTTTCTATAGAAAAAATGTATGAGAAATTTTTTATAAAAAATTGTATTTAAAAATTTTTTATAGAAAACTTGTCTTTAAGAAATTTTCTATAGAAGAATTGTCTTTCAGAAATTTTCTATAGAAAAATTGTCCTTGAGAAATTTTTATACAAAAATTTTTTTTAGAGATATTTTCTATGGAAATATTGCTTAAAAATTTTTTTATAAAAAAATTGTCTTTAAAAAATTTTCTAAAGAAAAATTGTCTTTCAGAAATTTACTATTGAAAAAATTCTGTAATTCCTAGAATTTTTTTCTATAGAAAAATTCTCTATTTCTGAGAAATTTTTTCTATAGAAAAAGTCTTGCATTTTGAGACAATTTTTCTATAAAAAAAGTCGTAAATTCTTAAACAATTTTCCTATAAAAAAAAAACTCAGATTCTGACACAATTTTTCTACAGAACAAATTTTAGATTCTGTGACAATTTTTCTACAGAAAAAGTCTCAGGTTCTGATACAATTTTTCAATAGAAAAAATCATAGATTCTAAGACAATTTTTCTTTAGAACAATTTTCATATTCTGAGACAATTGTTCTATAGAAAGTACCATATTGTGAGACTATTTTTCTAAAGATTTTTTTCTGTAGATGCTGAATTATCACTAACCGGAATCTGCAATCAAAAACCTCAAGTCATTTTCTGGATCTGCTTTTGTGTCTACTATTGAACCAACACTGCGAACCGGAGACCAATTGTTTTATGTTTTTTATGGCGTTCCTTAAAATTTAAACAGCCAAGTAATGTATTTTTACAAGTTGCGTGGCGGCTTCCGCAAATGTTTGGATAAACCACCACCGTCTGCAACTGAAAGTTAATATTTTGGTTAATATACGTTTATCAAATATATAAACTCATTATTTTTGCTTACCTTTTTAATTAATTAAATAAATTATTTTATTTTATAAAAAATTAAAGACAATTTGTTGTCATTGTGTTGTTTACAATGTGGCATTAATATGTCGACTTTATCGAATTAAATTTATTTATATTTATAAAAAAACCTTAGGTAAAAGATTCAAGTTTGTGTATGTTAAATTTAATATTGTAAACAATGCTTTTTTACAAAATAAATGTCATATACAATTTAGTTAAAACTTGAGCAATTTCTTGAACTCAATATAAAAAAAATTTACCTAAGTCACATTAGACTGTTTAACACTAGTTATTTTTTTGGGTGTATGTTAATTAATGGTAAATTTTGATTAAAAAGAAGTTAATAAATCCACATTACAATGATTGTTAACATAGATAGAATGCAAAAGTTAGTCTCTACATAATAAATTTTTTACATCCTTAAGATAAAATATTTCAGAATTAAAAAAATTGCATATAAAAAACTTAAATGGCATTATAGTCGTGGACATTTTCTAACCTATTTTCATAACTTTCTAAGGGAAAACAAATATCTCAAATATATTTTATAGAAAAATGTCTCAGAATTCCAGACATTATCTTAACAAAATATTTAAATGCTTTTTTGGCTCTGAATAAAAGAGTTTTTTTATTGAAAAATTTTCCACAATTTTCAAAATTTTTCTGTAGGAATATATTAAAGGTTATTACTTCTTCAGAAAAAAATCTATAAAAAATAATCCCTCAGAAACTGGGAATTTTTCCTAAAAAATACTGTTTCAGAATCCCAAGAATCTTTCTGCAAAAAAGATTTCTCAGGATCGGATAACTTTTCAATAGGAAAACGTTGAAGAATCTGAGCTCTTCTATGAGAAATATATTTTCAAATCTAAGAATTTTTGTTATGGAAATATTTTTAAGAATAGGATTTTTTTTAATCTTTTAGAATCTGAGAATTTTTATATAGGAAAATTTTATAAAAATCATTGATCAATGAACTTTTCTATAGAAAACTATATTAGATGTGAGATTTTTGGAACGAAAAAATTACTCTGAATCAAAACATTTTTCTGTTTGTAAGAATTTTGTAAGAATTTTCTATAGAAAATTTATCTCTAAATCTTCAAAATTTCTGTTGAAATAGTGTCTTAAAATGTTTCTTTAGAAAAATGTCTAAGACCCTAATAATTTTCTATATGAAAAATGTTTCAGAATCTGAAAAACTGCCTCAGAAAACACTTTTTTTATCGAAAATTGCTATAAAATTAAAGATTCTATTTTTAGAAAAGTGTACAAAATTTTTTTATAAAGTTTCTGTTCGAAAAAGCTTTCAGAATCAGAGAATTACATTAAAATATGAGAATTTTTTAAGAGGTTTTCTATAAATAAGTGGATCAGAATTTGGAAATAAAAACAAATACTATTGTATTATAAGTTTGAACTAAGTAAATTATTAAATTACATTAAATTAGAAGATAGTGGCAATTTACTATCATATGAGGATGTACTATTTAGCTAATTAAGTTACCTTGATATATAGAAATACTCGAACATTATTAAAAAATTTACTTGTTTGAAATATATTTATTTGTATGAAAATAAAATTCTTTTTTTTATTGATAAAATTCTTTTCAGAATTTTAAATAAAATTTTTTAGAATTTTATTTCTTTTAAGAATTTAAAATAAAATTCTTTAGAATTTTATTTAAAATTCAAAATTGAATTTTTTGAAATATTCAAAATTGAATTTTATCAATAACGAATTTTAATTTTTATTATTTTTCCTTGTCTGGTTCCATTGTCGAGCTCATCACGCCAACAAAACATTTTTTTTTTTATAAAATACCTCTTTTGTGAATGATATTTGATAGCTTTGATTTTAATAAATTAGACTGTAAATACTTGAAGGCAGTTCATAATTTTTCCTGAAAATTTCAGAATTGTTTTAAAATACAACAGTCCAGGAAAACGTACAAAAATTGTAGTTTTGCTACAACAACTTCAGTAAATATTTGCTGAAAGACCTTAACAAAAAAAATAATCAACAAAAAGAAATAATAACAAAATCACAAAGTTTTTATAAAAAACACCAAAAGCGTCACGAAAAAATAAAAAAGCGCCATGAATACCCGTTTTTTAAAAAATGGTATATCATTTGAGATGTCTTTATATTGTTGAGTAGTCGGCTCGCTTATGCCACGTTCACACTACAAGAACTTACCATGGTAAATTGAGATGATTTTTTGATTTTTCTTTATGCTAGTACAATTTGAGGTGATTTTGTAAATCACTATGTGATTTTGATCAAAGGAAAATCACATAGTGATTTTAAAATCACGCAAGTCTGTATACAGTATAACATATATAGGCGCCAGTAGTCGCCATAAAACATTGCATGTTTCCAAAACAATATTGCGAACCGTAGTTTTGCCTAATTTGTGACTCCATGCTTTTGTTTGGAGGGAACATCCTTGACCCAAATAACTATGAAGAATTTAATGTTATTTTTGTTTATTACAGAGAAAAATATAATAATTTTTACTTACAGAAGAGTTATAGCCAGCCTCTCTTCGGGGCAAATTCTTTGCCTCGGTTTTTTTAACTCATCTCCAATCAATGAGAGCAGCAGATCGAAAATTTTGGGTTTCATTCGCGTATGCTTAAAGAATTCCTCTTCATCCATTTCTTTTACTTTAACACACAAAAAAATATTTTACCAATAACTTGGGAGGATATGCGTTTTTAAAGTTTTTTGCATTAATTATGAAAAATTTTGTAACATTTTACCAAGTTTTTGCATAATTTTGGTTAAAGTTTGTAAAATTAGACAAGGTTAAATACTCTTATGAATATTTTCTAAACTTTTATCAGAAACAAGCAAAAACTTGGTAAAATGATGCTATTTTTTGCAAATTATATGCAAAAAACTTTAAAAACGCATATCCTCCCAAGTACTTGGTAAACATTTTTTTGTGTGAAGGAACACTTTTTTATAATATCCTGCCTTCTGGTAATCTTTGTTGATAGGTCGGACACCCCATCTTCTGAAGCGACGTCTTCTATATTTCTTCACTTTTTTATAAATTTTGCACAGGTTGAGGAAGCTCAATCCGATGAAAATACACACAAAAAAAACTAAAAAAATTGTGCCAGTTTTTGGTTTAATTACAACCTATAAAGTGGTTTTGGATAACTTACCAAAGTTTTTGCTCTAAAAAACTTAGGTAAATTATCTAAAACCACTTTATAGCAGGGTTGGCAACCGAAACGAATAACGGTATCGGTAACGGTATTGGTATTACATATTTTTTATATCGGTAACGGTAAAGGTAACGGTATTTTTGATTATTTAGGTAACGGTTAACCGTTACCGAAACAACGATACCGGTACGTACCGGTATTATGAATAAAATTTACCCAACATGTTAAAAAGTCACAAATTTTTTAAAAACACGTAAAAACTGAAAAATGTTGTGCATTTCAACATATTATTATATAGAAGTACTTAATACTTTAATTAATTAACACAGAATTAAATTAAAGTATTCACGGAATATTGTAATTCAACAAATAAATCATTGATTTTTACGTGTTTATAAGATTTTTCTGCCCAGTCAGCAGTAATATCTGAACTTTGAGCCATTTAAGAAATCTGATAGTTTTAGCAGAGTCTGCAGAAAAATGCGTCAAGACCACAGATAAATCTGCGGCTTTAAGTTGAAAAATCTTCTGATTTCAATTAAACAGCCTGAACATCGAAATTATATTTTATTAAAGTAAAAATACTTATTTTTGTTAAAAACTGTTATAAAACAAGCGAAGTTTTTCATTTCAATAAACTTTTCAAATTTTTTTCATTTTTTTTTCTAGAAAATGTTCTTATACTGTATACAGACTAGCGTGATTTTAAAATCACTATGTGATTTTCCTTTGAACAAAATCACATAGTGATTTACAAAATCATCTCAGATTGTACTAGCATAAAGAAAAATTGCAAAATCATCTCAACTTACCATGGTAAGTTCTTGTAGTGTGAACATGGCTTTACAAACAAGACAATTACTGTAAAATGATTAAAATAATCAGCTGATTCTTTCACATTTGATTAATTTTTAGTTTTAATCGTTTAAATTAAACAAAAATTAAAAAAATGCCAACAAATTTTTTGGTAAAATTACAATATAATCTGCTAAAATTTTAACAAAAATATTTTTTAAAATAAGCAAACAGAGTCAGTAAAACACAGAAAAATGTCTGTTATTTTTTAAAACTTAATGACAGAGAATTAAGTTAGAAGTATTCATTATAGCAGAAAAATCTGGTAAAAGCTTTCTAATTCAAACTGAAAGTTGTTTTACAGATTTTCCGACAGAGTTTTTCTTCAGACTGTACGACTCTCCACGCTTACCTGCGTGGATGACAACGCCAGCAAAACTTGAGCGAATCAGGTTTGTCGTGGCACTCACTTTTCTCTTCAGAAATTTTTAGGGAAATAGCGAATGTGATCATTGGTTGGGCCGATTTCCACATAATTTAGAAAATTGCGAATGTGATCATTGGTTGGACAGACTTTTTCATTGTTTTTGCCCAAATGACAATCCGGTTTATAGTACGTTCAGATTGACCTCGAAACCCCGTTTAACGAGGTTTCGTGTCAAACCTCATTTGAAAATACGTATTTTCCCTCACAAATTGAAACCTTTTTGTAGTGAGGTTTCAATGAAAGTACGATTGAAACCTTATAAAATTCATAATTTTTCATATTTTTGCCACTGTGCAACAATGAGAAAGAGAGAAAATGGAAAAACGCCAAAAATAAAAAAATAAATAATTCAATTTATTTACAAAAATTCTTTAAAATATTAATTTATTTGGAATAAAAAAAATTAAAATGTCTAAAAAAATAATTTCTGCAGTGATTAATTCGTTTTTAAAAGATATTTTTTTTGTTCTAGTTTACGAAAACTAGATAAGTGTCAAAATAATAGAGTGTGAACAGTGAAGGTTTAAAATTGAAAGTACGAGGTTTCAACGGGGTTTCGAGGTAAGTGTGAATGTACTATTACAATGAATAAAAATTTATTTATTTTACCAACATTAAAAATAAAAATATTTTGTATTTATTTTATAAAAATATTTTAATTTGATTTTTATCTGCAAAAAAACTAAAAAAAAGTAATATTAAGACAACCGAAACAAAGCCGATATAATACCGGTAAAAATCCGAATAAAGGTAATGGTTTTTAATCGGTAACGGTATTTAAAATTTTTTATTTCGGTATTGGTAACGGTAACGGTAGTCAATATTAAAGGGTTTTTAATCGGTAACGGTATTGAAAGGGTAACGGTAGCCAACACTGCTTTATAGGTTGTATTATTCCCAAAACGGACACAATTTTTTTTATATTTTTTTTTGTGTGTAGTTTCAAAATCCATTTTTTCTGCTCCAAGCTTTTATTTTTAGGAATTGTGTACAAAAAGAAAACGAAATCGAGAAAACAAAACTGAATACAAAAAAAAAATATGTTTTGGTTTGTTTAAAGTTTTCTTTTTTACGTCAAAAACATATGACACGTTATTAAGTTTCGATAATTAAATAAATACGCTACGGTTAGGGTAAAGATACGGTTATATAGGCCTTTTGTTGGCAAACTTTGATTGTTACCATGCATCAAAACGAAAAAAACGACACCTTAAGAGTAGAAACAGAACAAGCGCGGCACGGGGGACGGTCGCCGTTGCCGGAGAATATAGGCCCAAAACCAGAGTCATAGAGTAGTCCAACAAATGGCGTTTGAAAAAGTAGTAAACAAAAACCATATGGTATTGTTTACGAAATTTTATCACAAACCGAAATTCGAGCGAGATGAAAGATACCAGTTTTACAGTGAGAATGCAGATTTTTTTTGTCTCTTTGCTTTGCGTTTGAACTTTAGTTTGGCATTGCCAGAATTTTCCAATTATCTTTGGTGATGCCAGATCTACAAAACGGTCGATGGATTACTACATCACTATGCCCAAAACAATGGCGGGGGACGGCGACGGCAAAAAAAGTCATTTGTTTTAAATTACTTTTAATAAAATTAGAGTAATTTTACGGAAAAAAATCGCTTATCACATAGTCAATGTGATTAAGTTGGCACTACTGTTTGTTCCACCATTGTGAATGAAAAAATAAAAAATTGTTGTGAAAATGTGGCAATCCTGAAGTGTGAGAGGGAGGGAGATTGAGAGAACCCGGAGATAAAATAAAATAAGTTTTAATTTTTTGTCGTGACGGTCACGGTTTTTAACTGTCAAATCGTATGGAAAAAGTCGTGCCGGGCTTGTTCTGTTCATACCTTAAGGTAGAAACAGAACAAGCACGGCACGGGGGACGGTTGCCGTTGCCGGAGAATATAGGCACAAAACAATGACGGGGGACGGCGATGGCAAAAAATGTAAGTGTGCAATTACAATTCTGGCGTTGGCTTTGAATTTTGCTTGTTTCAATACATTTTGTGTGTAGAGCAAAATTCAAAGCCAACGCTGGCGTTTTTTGCTCTACATACCAAACGTATGGAAACAAGCAAAATTCAAAGCCAACGCCAGAATTGTAATTGCATACTCATTTGTTTGTTCAGTGGTGCCAACTTTTAATAAAATTAGAGTAATTTTACGGAAAAAATCGCTTATCACATAGTCAATGTGATAAAGTTGGCACTACTGTACCACAGACTATATACAGACTCGACAGTAGAGCTTATTAAGGAAAAATTGGGAAAAACTAAGCGATTTTAGGAGAAAACACAGCGGTTTTTAGTCCGTTTTATGCTAACATGGCAACACTTTCTACGACTTAGGAGTGAGTGAAACAACAAAAACCGATCTGGCATCCATTTTTCTATGGCGAGTTATATCAGTTTTCTCTTTCTAACCTAATTTGTAGAATAATTTGAAAATATTAACCATATGGTTAAAGAAAACTTTTTTGACATCTGTCACTTATGTCGAGTCTGTATTAGTCTGTGACTGTACGTTTGTTACACCATTGTGAATGAAAAAATTAAAAATTGTTGTGAAAATGCGGCAACCCTGGAGTGTGAGAGGGAGGGAGATTGAGAGAACCCGGAGATAAAATAAAATAAGTTTTAATTTTTTGTCGTGCCGGTCACGGTTTTTAACTGTCAAATCGTATGGAAAAAGTCGTGCCGGCACTGTTGCCAAGTTGGAGGTTTTCCCGCTAAATCTAGCGCTTTTTGTTTGGATTTAGCGGGGGAAAATTGGTTTTAGCGGGAACGGTGCTTTAGCGGGAAAATCTAGCGCTTTTTATTTGGATTTAGTGGGACAAATTTAGAGGTTTTTTCAATTTTTTTCAATCAAAAACGCCAAGTTTGTCGAATTTTAGCGCCTTTTTTGTAACTTAGCGGGAGAATTTTGTATTTTCCCGCTAAAATTTTTTCGGCGGTTTCTTGCGCGATTTTAATGAAAAGTAAATTTTCGTAAAAAAAATAATTTGGAGGTTTTTTTTTAATTTTTCTTTTTTGTCAGTCAAAAATGCCAAGTTTTTCGGTTTTCAGCGCTTTTTTTTGTAATTTAGCGGGAAAATTTAAAATTTTCCCCGCTTAATTAATTTTTGGCGGTTTCTAGCGCTTTTTCGTGAAATTTAGAGGTTTTTGGTTAAAAATAGTTGGCAACAGTGCGTGCCGGGCTTGTTCTGTTCCTATCTTTAACTTCCATAAATTTCTCGATTTAGTTTAGCGTCGTTTGGAATAGTTTTGTAAAATACTACACATTTTCGATGAAATACTGATAAAATTAGTTTATTAAGGTCTGAACAGAACAAGCCCGGCACGACTTTTTCCATACGATTTGACAGTTAAAAACCGTGACCGGCACGGCAAAAAATTAAAACTTATTTTATTTTATCTCCGGGTTCTCTCAATCTCCCTCTCTCTCACACTCCAGGGTTACCGCATTTTCACAACAATTTTTTATTTTTCATTCACAATGGTGTAACAAACGTACAGTAGTGCCAACTTAATCACATTAACTATGTAATAAGCGATTTTTTTCCGTAAAATTACTCTAATTTTATTAAAAGTTAGCACCACTGAACAAACAAATGACATTTTTTGCCGTCGCCGTCCCCCGTCATTGTTTTGGGCCTATATTCTCCGGCAACGGCAACCGTCCCCCGTGCCGTGCTTGTTCTGTTTCTACCTTTAGGCGCAATTTAGCAAAAACATTTATCTTTTTTATTAATACTAAAGAGAGGCATTAACAATAAGAGAATCATTCACAATGTATGCAAGTAAATTTTTAACTTCTAGAATTTTGAGCGTTAACACTAATAACAACTTTGTTTGGTAAAACCACAGACTAAATACAGACTCGACAGTAGAGTTTTATAAGAAAAAATGGGGAAAAACTAAGCGATTTTAGGAGAAAACACAGCGGTTTTTAGTCCGTTTTACGCTAACATGGCAACACTTTCTACGACTTAGGAGTGAGTGAAACAACAAAAACCGATCTGGCATCCATTTTTCTTATGGCGCGTTATATCAGTTTTCTCTTTCTAACCTAATTCGTAGAATAATTTGAAAATATTAACCATATGGTTCAGAACTACTTTTTTGACACCTGTCACTTATGTCGAGTCTGTATTAGTTTTTTTCAATTTCAATTTAAATTTTTTATTGAGACTTAAAAGTTTAGACCACAAAAGCAGCTGTATAAAGATAACATTTAATGCAAAAAACTTAAAACTATAAAGTATTGTTTTAATAAACATTTAAGACATTATGATTTAAAATAACGCTACATGCTCAGTTAAACTGGACGGATACGTATTACAACAAAGAATAAACATTAAAATTATATTGCTCAAAATATAATAAAAGTTTACAAAGACTGTTGATAGTCAAGTGTGAGATCTTTGAGTCTGTATTAGTCTGTGGTAAAACCACAGACTAATACAGACTCGGCATATATGACAGGTGTCAAAAAAGTATTTTTTAACCATATGGTTAATGTTTTCAAATTATTCTACGAATTAGGTTAGAAAGAGAAAACTGATATAACGCCCCATAAGAAAAATGGATGCCAGATCGGTTTTTGTTGTCTCACTCACTCCTAAGTCGTAGAAAGTGTTGCCATGTTAGCGTAAAACGGACTAAAACCCGCTGTGTTTTCTCCTAAAATCGCTTAGTTTTTCCCCATTTTTTCTTGTAAAACTCTACTGTCGAGTCTGTATTTAGTCTGTGGTAAAACACTGATAATTATGCCAACAAAAAACGCCTAATATTAGGGGGTTAACTTTTTTATTTTGGAACGAATCGTGTTTTATACAGACGGACATGCTTGTTATGTTTTCCTTTTTTATTGTTTTGTTTTACTTTTTTATTAAATAAATAATTAAAAAAAAAAACGAAAAACCGATTATTCGAAACCGGTTTTTAGTTACAAAACCGAAAAACCGATTTTTTTAAAAGACGGGTTTAGAAGTATTCGAAAATCGAATGCTTCGAAAACCGGTTTTTGAAATAGACGAATATTTGACAACTCTATACCAAACATAAACAAACCAGTTGAGTAACAAGCCCTTAAGAGTTTATTAAAATCGGTTGGGAACTACATACATACTTTTTAATTTCATTGAAAAAGCTTTGTTTCTTTTACCAAAAATTTCAAATATAATAAAATTGTGCTGCCCATGAAAATATCGAAAACCTTACTTGTTGAGTGTGACAAAAATTCTTTTAATTCATGTCGATAGTAGTTCATGGGTTAGGACGGTCAGTATAACAGATCAAGAAATAATCAGAAACTTTAAAAATGAATGATGAGCACGACGATTCATTCGATTTGGTATTGGCTACTATGGATTTACCCTCAGCCGCTAAAATACCAAAGAGAGATATTTCACCAAATTCAACAGCTTTAACTGCTGCCTCATCGTCTACAATAAAACCTCTCGTACAACTCCCAATAACATCAACAGAGAATCCTTCAATGGTAACGTTGGGTTCTAGCAAGTCTACTGTAGCCAATCCACATTGCATTTTGGTGCATCCAAAGCAAAGAGGAAATCCAATATTAAAGTCGATTCAAAATGCCCCGTTAGAATTCCGAGATGACATTATAGCTGACTATGTAGTAGGAAGAACTACTTGTGTGTTGTATTTGTCTCTAAAGTACCACAATTTAAATCCGGATTACATATGTCAGCGATTAAAAGAGTTGGGTAAACAATATGAATTGAGGGTGCTGTTAGTGCAGGTGGATAACCCGGAACCACATAATGCCTTAAAGAGTCTAACTAGAATTAGTTTATTGGCGGATTTGACTTTAATGCTGGCATGGAACGCTGAAGAGGCCGGAAAAATTATCGAAACATACAAGCTTTTTGAAAAACGAGGTCCAGACTTGATTATGGAAAAAGTGGAATCAAATCCACATCAAAAGGTTAGTAAAGCAACCGTTAAAAGAACGAATAAAAACTACAAATTAACCAATATTCGTTTTTTTTTAGTTAGTTTCGGCTTTAACCAACATAAAACCGGTAAATAAAACAGACGCTGTAACACTTTTACAAAATTTTGGCAACTTGGAGAATCTCATTAACGCGAGTGAAGATCGTTTGTCACAGGTTATTGGTTTGGGCCCACGTAAAGCCAAAAAACTGTATACAACTCTGCAAGAACCATTTTTGGGGAAATGAGAAAATAATACAAAATATTTTCATTTGTTTAATATGTTTGTATATTTAAGGTTAAGAATAAACTTTATCAGAAAATAACAAAAAGACATTGTATGGTTATTGATCACAGTATTTCCAAACTTTTATGGTACCGTCATCACTACAGGACAGCAATTGGTGTTGATGCACTGGATTCCATGAAACTTTATTAACATCTTGTAAATGGGCCTTGTCTTGGGATGTTGAAAGAGCAAACACGGGTTCATTTTTCGTTGATGTCTCTATGTCTTCTTTGAAAACTCTAATAGAGTCGTCACCACAGGCAGTAGCAATAAGACCCGTTAACTTACACCACGACACATCGTATATAGTGCGGGAATGTTCGCCAGTTATGGTGCAGATACATTTCCACACGGTTTCGTTGTCCGGTGTAGCAATGCCTTCGGGATTACCAGGTGCATATGATCGCCATATTTTCATTGTACGATCGTCTCCGACCGAGACTAGCCGTTCACCATCTGCATCAAAGTCTATAGCCCAAACTGTACTTGAATGACCAGCCAAAGTAGCTGTACAATCCCAATCATTGTCCAAGGCATTTTCCGCATACATTTTTATTGTGTTATCGTAAGAACAGGAAGCCAATACCTCTTTTGTTGGATGCCAAATCACACGTTTTACATCTTGGGTGTGTGCATTCAATACAGCGGCACATTCAAATTCATCGTCGCCGGTTACTTCCCAAATCCAAACTGATTTGTCTCGTGAACACGTAGCAAGCAATGATCCAGAGTTGGACCAACTTGCACTTTTTACTTCGTTTTCATGTCCTTCCAAAGTAGCATTACATTCGAACTCGCCTAGAGTCAAAACCATTTCCATCAATTCAATGTGTTCCACATTTATTTTAGAGAACCTTACCTGAAGTTTTCGACCATATTGCAGTCGTAGCATCAAAACTTGCTGAAGCTAGATATTGTCCACACTTTGACCAAGCAACATCTCTTATTGTTCTTTTATGACCATCCGACAATATAGTTTTTGTTGACCAATTGTTACCCGACATTGACCAAATGCGTATGGTCTTGTCTTCACCACATGACGCAAAGGCATTGCCCTTAGGGTGCCATGATATGCACCAAATTCGCCCTTTGTGGCCTTGTAAAGTTTGCTCACATTGTAATTTGGTCATAATTTTAAATATATTTCTTTTATTAATCGTGTTAATTCGTGTTGTTACCTATGTCAATGAAAAACAGCTGATATTTAATGTATGCATGGCTAACCATTCACAATAGCACTTAATATAGGCTAGAGTTGGTTAGCTCTTTAACGAACTAGTTCAATTGAACGATTCACTCAACTGCACTAGGCCAACTATTTTTAACAAAAAACCTCTAAACTTCACTAAAAAAGCGCTAGAAACCGACAAAAATAATTTCTGTGGTGAAAATTTAAAAGTCTCCCGCTAAATTAAGAAAAAAGCGCCGGAGAATATAGGCTCAAAACAATAACGGGGGACGGCAAAAAATGTCATTTGTTTGTTCAGTGGTGCTAACTTTTAATATAATTAGAGTCATTTTACGGAAAAAAATCGCTTATCACATAGTCAATGTGATTAAGTTGGCACTACTGTACCACAGACTCGAAAGTAGAGTCACAGACTAATACAGACTCGACATAAGTGACAGGTGTCAAAAAAGTAGTTCTGAACCATATGGTTAATATTTTCAAATTATTCTACGAATTAGGTTGGAAAGAGAAAACTGATATAACGCGCCATAAGAAAAATGAATGCCAGATCGGTTTTTGTTGTCTCACTCACTCCTAAGTCGTAGAAAGTGTTGCCATGTTTGCGTAAAACGGACTAAAAACCGCTGTGTTTTCTCCTAAAATCGCTTATTTTCCCCCCATTTTTTCTTGTAAAACTCTACTGTCGAGTCTGTATTTAGTCTGTGGTAGAGTCACAGACTAATACAGACTCGACATAAGTGACAGGTGTCAAAAAAGTAGTTCTGAACCATATGGTTAATATTTTCAAATTATTCTACAAATTAGGTTAGAAAGAGAAAACTAATATAACGCGCCATAAAAAAAATAGATGCCAGATCAGTTTTTGTTGTTTCACTCACTCCTAAGTCGTAGAAAGTGTTGCCATGTTAGCGTAAAACGGACTAAAAACCGCTCTGTTTTCTCCTAAAATCGCTTAGTTTTTCCCCATTTCTTATCATAAAACTCTACTGTCGAGTCTGTTTATAGTCTGTGCTTTGAGTATCTTTATCGTCTGTTGTTCTTGTTTCTTCTGAAAAACCATAAAATTCATCATTATTAACTGCAACTGAAATATTTTCTTCTAAATCTTCTGATTCGGCATCTTGATCTCTTTGTTCTTCTAAATTATCCTAAGCATCTTGACCTCCTTGTTCTTCTAAATTATCATAAGCATCTTGATCTCTGTGTTCTTCTAAATTATCATAAGCATCTTCATCATTATTAGCATTTGCATCGTCATTAGCATCTTGATTATCATTATCATCATCATAATGTGTAAAATTGTAATTTTTAAACGGTAAATTAACTTCTTCAGGCATGTGTTCATCTCTTGGCATTTGATTTTCTTGGCAGCTCTTTGAGTTTTGAACAGTATTTTAATTCTTCATTAAATATTACATCCAGTGTTACCGTTGAGAATTTTGAAAAAGTCGCAGAAAAAGTCGTTTTTTACAAAAAAAGTCGCACAAAAAAGTCGTTTTACCAAATAAAAGTTGCACCTTTTTTTAAGGGTTGAAAATTTTTTTTAATTTTTTTCTGTATTAGGGAGTCAAAATGTAACTCTTCTTTGGCGTCTCTGGGGCAGTTGTGGGGATTTTTGTGGATTTTTACGCCCAAACAAAAATAAAATGGGAGATCGATCCACATTAGTTTTTCCTCCCTAACATTTTTTCCAAACATACCTAAGCCCTAACCACATACTAATACAGACTCGACATAAGTGACAGGTGTCAAAAAAGCAGTCTTAACCCATATAGTTAACTTTTTCAAATTAATCTACGAATTAGATTAATTTGACTAACCAAAACATAAAAAAACTAATGAATATTTACTTATTTTGTATAAAAAAACATTACAAATGTATAAGAAATTTTTTACTGACAAAATTTAATGTAACGGAAAATTCATTATTAAGACAGTAAATTATTTTTTTTAAACTACAGAAATAGTAGAAAACATGAAATCCTTTATAAAATAAGTGATTTTGTTTTTTTAAATAACTTTTCTGATTACATTTTAAAATAACCTACAAACAGTTAATGACATAATTTTCTTAGTGTAGTCGTTGCCCCAACTGTCCCAAGGGTGCCTCTGGAGGCGTCAAATGTATGACCGAAGCCCAATTGTTTTTTAATCCAAACCCTCATTCATTTTTACCCCCCAAAATTTGTTTGACCATACCAACAACCTATATCCATTTCATAAGTGTGTTTCCATGCAATATTTTACGATAGTATAGGATATATCTACAGGAATGGACTATATCTTATGGATTGGGCAATATATTTTGGAATGGGCGATACATATTTTTATCGTAATTCCGTTTTTTGATGATTTTTGTTTTCATTTGACTATGCATTTTAACATAGTCCAGCTTTCCCAGATACCATTTGTAAAACTAACACCACCTTTAAACGTCAAAAAGAATTGACTATTGCCTAGTCTTTATATATTTAAGTTTTTGGAAAAAAGTCGCACAAAGTTGGAAAAAGTTGCAAAATAAGACAAGTTTAAAAAAGTCGCACAAAAAGTCTCAGAGTGTCAAAAAGGTTGCAAATTGCAACTAAAGTCGCACAACGGTAACACTGATTACATCTCTTGATAGCTCAACTGTATTCTTCTCTTTGTTGCAGATTCTGTAGCGTTCTTCACCATCATATCCAACTAAATAGCCCTTAACTGCCTTTTTGTCCAACTTCTTTCGCTTTTGTTTTGGCACATGGAAATAGCAAGTTGATCCAACATCTTTTAATGAAGATTTGCCAGTCCTATTTAGAATATAAATTGAAGTATTCATAAATTCTGCCCATAAAGCATCTGGAAATTCAATATCGCAATTGGAGTACTTGAAGGTTCTTCCCATCTCGACAATTGTTCGATTTTCTCTTTCTGAACTACCATTTTGTTCCGGAGTATATGGACCACTTAATCTTTGAGTAATACCATTTGAATCTAGTATAGCTTTTACATTTCTGTTGTTGAATTCACCTCCATTATCGCTAAGCAGTTCCTTAATGGTGTGACCTTGTATCTTGGCATTAGCAATCATATTTATAAGAGTGTCTTTTACCTCAGATTTCTAAGCAACAAAGTAACCATGTCGACATTTTGAAAATTGATCCTTATGAACTACTAAATACCTTTTTCCTTGAAATGATGCTGGAAAAGGTCCACATATATCTGTAGATACCAACTCTCCTGGCTTTGTTGCTTGCTTTCTTGTCCCAAACGGAAGTCTATGGCACTTTCCATACACACATGGTTCACATATTTCATTTTCGGATTTGACTTCCTTCAGCATCATATTCTTGACATGCCTTGTAATCTGGACTCATTTTCTGTAACATTTGCTGTTTCTGGACGTATTGGTGTAATATCTGCTTTATATAAGCCACCATTATCTTGACGATAGCCACAAAGCATCACATCACCATTTACTGTCAACGTACATTTGTTAGTTGTTGATTTAAAAACACTATTTTTGTTGTTATCATGACTGAATAACACTGAAAACAGATTTATACATATTTCAGGTACATACCAGACATCAGTTAACTCCAAATCTAAATTCTTATTGTTGACTCTTGAATTTATTTTTACTGTCCCCTTACCAACAGCTTTTAAGCATTCACTTCCAGCAGCTGTAATTTCACTAGGCGTCTTGAACTTCTTAAAATCGGTAAACATCTCCATACAATTTGTAATGTGACGTTGTCAATCCACCAATCATTATTTGTAACAACAACATTTGCTTCATTACATACCGTATATAGGGCAACATTGCTAAGTTAACGTTCATCTTTGGGTGGGCGACCATCGGCTATCCATTTCTTACAATCACGGACCCAATGCCCCTTTTTCTTACAATAATTGCAGGATGTTTCTTGTTTACGATCATCTTTTTTGATTAATTTAAAATTCTCACCTCTTTTCTTATAGCTTTTCACAACCAAGGCTTCTTGCTCTTCTTTGTTGTCTTCAAACTTACGGAAATTTCTTTCGTACATGCACAGCTGGTTTGTCATTTCATCAAAGGATCTGTCTTCATTTTTCGTTAACAGCATCCAACTACTTTTGAAATTTTCAAATTGCTCTGGTAAAATTTGCATTGTTTTACATACTAAGAGTAATTCTGGCAGTGGCTGCTCATTTCTGCTTTTTAGCCCATTGTTCAATTCGCTTCAAAGATTTTGAGTTTTGCGATATGCATTGACACATCTTGACTTGACGACCAATTGAATGAAAAGAAGTCTGTGCAAATCTTGAAAACTTGGTCCTTGGATGAGGCTTCATATAAAGTTTTCAATGCTTCGCATGCATCCGAAGCTGCATCAGTATCCATAATCTTTTGATACACATCATCGGATACAGCACTAGTGATCATCGATTTTGCATAACTGTTTGCCTTTATAAAATGATCACACTTTTCTTTATATGCCTTTACCTCAATTGATGTAGCTGTGTCTGCAATTTCTAACGGCTTTTTCAATTTTCCGTCGATGACATCTAACGCACCATCGTGAAAATCCAATAAATATCGGATTTTTCGTTTCTAAACCGGCCAATCGGTTTCTCCCACTAGAGGCTTGATGTGTTTGGAGAAATCCATTCTTTTATTGCTTGATTATTTTGGATTTATTAAAGATGTCTTGAAGTTTTTCTTGAAAAAATTTTTCTTGACTCTTGAAGAAAATTTCTGACTTTTTATATATTTATTTATTTACAAATATTTCAGTAGGTGACTGGTCCCATAACCTATTGTGTATGAGTATTTATTTAAACTGACTTGAAAATAACAAAATATGAAAATATAAAAACAAAATGTATCTTCGATTACTAAAATATTTAACAATACGAAAGTATACAAAATAACAGTGATAACTATTAATTAACATAACATAATACTCACAACAGTATCTTAATTTTGTTTACATAAACAATGTTGTCTACTAACGTGGTTCAACTGTTGACAAGTGTGGACGTGTTTTGATTTAACTCCGTGCTATTAATTTACTGGTCCTAGCACTGGTCTTAGGGTTGCGACCTTGAAGTCCGGCCTTGATTCTGGTAGGGGTGCTCAGCCTAATATTGGTGGTAAAAAGAAAAAGAAACTTAAGCCACACTCAAAAAAATACGTCAGTAAAAAAGTTTGTAAAATTGTTTGTATCCCAACTTTACAACTTTTTTACTAAATTGTACTGAAAAAATATTTTTTTGTAATTCGTTTTAGTAAACTCGCGTTACAAACTATTAATTTTTTACTGATTTTTTAATAATTTTTTCAGTTGATTTTTTAAAAATTTCGTATTAACTTTTCGGTTTTCTTTTCTAGAAAAGAAATGCACTAATGAAATACAAAAAGAAAATGTTATTAAAATATTTGGAAATTAAAAAGAGCATTTAAAAAAAATATATAGTTAGTTATTTTTTTATTTTAATGGTAAAACTGCGCTTTGATGAGTATGAATATGTTTATTATTTTCAATATTGAATTATGTACACTTATTTGTCTGCTTCATTGTAACTACTTTGTTTTCTTTCAAATAAAAAAAAATTTAAAAAAGGGAACAAAATGCAGTAAAGACAAGATATGCAAAATTCAAAAAAAACACCGACCTTTTTCAATTCTTTTTTCTTTCTTCTCCACTTGCGGTCCTTTTTTGTTTTACGCTATCTGCGATTTTTTTTTTCTTGTGTACAGTGTACAGAAAGCGTTGATTTCTTAATACTCAGAATAGTATTGGTAATTTTGTGTACTTTTCTTCATGCCTTTCTTTCTATTATTCAGTTGGATAATAGTATTTGAATTGACAACGTCGCGGAGCGGAAGAAATAAAAAAATGTACAAACAACAAAATATTACAACACAAAATTCAGGTAACCAAATGTTAAAGTATTTTTTGTTTAAAATTAAGTCTTTTTTTAGGACAATAAATAAAACAAAATAGAAAATGATGAAAGCAGGTAACGACTGTATATTTATGTGTTCCATTTAAATAATATCAATATAATGTATTTTTTATTCTAGAACACCAATTTATTCAACACAATTTTCAAAGCATTTATTTTATGTGGTATGTAATTTATATTTTGTATTAAAAAAAATGTATTTAATATTTTCAAAAATTCAAACAAAATCTGACTTGCATTGAAATAGTAATGGCGACAACAAGCGCAATACGCAGTTTACATATAAAAAAAATAAAAAATACCAAAAATTAAAAATACACAATTTACAATTTTTTTACAAAAAAATTTAGTAATACTAATTTTTTTAGTGTTTTTTAAGATTACTAATTTTTGAAAACCAAAGTTTGTAATGGTAACTGAAAAAGTTATCGGGCACAAATTGAAAACTTTATTAGTAATGGTAACAGACTTTTTTGTAAGGAATACTAACAAATTTTTATGAGTGCATCAAAGGTCAGGCACAACCAGAGAAGGCTTTCTTTGAAAATAATTAACAGACTAAGCCAACTCGATGGAACGAAGCTCTCCAAACGTGAGAGGGCGTCGCCACGTCATCGAAGTCTGGTAAAAGGTTGCGCTCGCCCGACGAGGAACCTTTACCTAAGAGATCTAAGGTGACCGGCAATGTCTGTACTCAGTCTCTTAGTGAAGTGTTGAAAGGTAACTTCGCTAAGGCTGTGATCAACAGGCAAAATGGGGATTGTAGTATTCCAAGGGACAAGTGGAGCTTAGTTGAAACTAAACTAAATGAAATCTACTTTAGGCTCCTTGAGAGTATGCCTGATATTCTCCCTACTACTGTCAACGCAGGTTGGTATCAGGGGCGAGTAAAACTCGTTGCTTTTGGAAACGAAAGATCCGCTGCCGTGTTTAAGGTTGCCATTAGCCAAGTGGGAGAGTTATGGCCTGGAGCCAGACTGGACGTTGTGGAAAAACATGATATCCCCTCGCAACCCAGAGCTCATGCATGGATTCCAATGGCTACAAGTGACACTGAGGTGATTCTAAAGATGATAAAAGTGTGCAATCCTGACCTTGCAACTCAGAATTGGCAAATTGCCAGATTGGCTGAGATGGAGGGCGCTCGTCGTCAAGCAGTGGTCTTGGTTAATGAGGAATCGCTTCCGCTTTTAGCCAGGACTGACGCCATTATTAGATTTGGCTTTTTTTCATATAAGAGTCAATGTCTACAAGCTTCTGCTTGTTTTGGACGCAGCCAAGCCAGTGGCAGAGTCGGCTGGGGGTGAGAATCTGAAAAAGGTTGATATTCAGCTGACCGATTCTAGGCTGATGGGAGATGCATCTGCCATTTTCGAAACCGAATCTGGTAACGAATGCGACCACTGTGATGGAACGGAGGATAAAGCTGATGCCACGATGGGTGACATTCAGGACGAGGCCCATGTTGTGAGGAATTCGGAGAGTTCTGTTGCCTCCGATTTAGAACAGATGGGACACACATCTGGCTTATTCGAAACCGAATCTGGGGACGAATACGACCTCTATGATAACACGGAGGATGAATGATGGTGGTAAAAAAAGCAAGATGTTGCGGTTCCTACAAATAAACCTCCATCACTGTAAGGCAGCCTCAGTTGCACTCTTGCTGCGCCTGACGACAGGAGCAGTTGACTTGGTTTTTATCCAAGAGCCCTGGGTGCGGGGTGGCAGGGTTTGCGGATTGAAAACCCCTGGGTTTAAGTTGATGGTTGCCAAAGGTGAGGGCTCACCAAGAACCTGCATCTTGGTGAAAAATGGCTTAAATATATTCTTTTTATCAACTTTTAGTGATATGGATGTTACAGCGGCTATCTTAGAGCTTCATGGGAAGTCTATTTGGCTAGCCTCTGCGTATTTTCCTAATCCGGGGCCAATACCCCCGGAGAAGGTTGGTGGTCTGATTCGGGAGTCTGAATCTAGGGGACATTAGTTAGTAGTGTGCTGTGATTCTAATGCACATCCTTCGATATGGGGAAGTACGGACACAAATGATAAAGGCGAATCACTTTTGGAGTTTTTGTTAAGCACTAAACTGTAAATTTGTAACAAGGGTAGTGAACCAACTTTCGTTAAAAGTACGCGGCAAGAGGTTCTTGACGTAACACTTGTATCAGATACATTGTCTGATAGAATTGTTGACTGGAGAGTTTTGGAAGACCATTCTTTCTCAGATCATCGCTACATTGAGTTTTTACTCAGGGAGCGTGCCCCGGTTGAGACAGTCTCTAGAAATCTGAGGAGAACAACTGGGTCAAATATAGGGAGACTTTTTCTTTGCTTTTGGGTGAAGTAGCCTAATCTGAACCGCATAGTTTGGCGGAAATTGACAGTCAGGTTGACCATATAACAAATGTTTGTAATAGGTGCCTGGATGCATCTTGCCCTTCTGCAAAGCCTAGAGGGAAAAAAAGCCACCTTGGTGGTCAAATAAGTGGCAGACGAGCAGAGATTCCTGCAGAAAGCTCTTTAATAAGGCTAAATTTTCAAGAGCGGACGAGGACTGGTCTGCATACAGGCTGGAACTTAAGAGTTATAAGAAGATGATCAGAAATGCAAAATGTGTTTCTTGGAAAAACTTCTGTGGAAACATAGAAGACGTTTCTGAGGCATCCAGGCTGCGTAAGGTTCTGGCTTCTTCTCCTTGCACCCTGGGATACCTGTAAGATCCTAATGGGGTGTGGTCTTCCTCCAGTTGAGACTCGCTGGATCTCCTTTTAAACACGCATTTTCCGGGCAAATCCATGACGCCGTTTCAAGCTTTGGAACGTTCTGACGCCCAAGCATCTGAAATTGCTTCGGAAATAATAAATATGCCAACATTAATCTGGGCGATAAAAAGCTTCAGGCCCTATAAATCCCCGGGACCTGATGGTATAATCCCGGCTGATATGCAGCAAGTGTCGGACTATATAGCCCCGTTGCTGTATAATCTATACACAGCATGCATCAACTGGTCGTATATTCCTTTGAAATGGAGGGATGCCAGAGTCGTCTTTATCCCGAAGGCTGGAAAAAGTTCCCACACGGCTCCGAAGGATTTCAGACCAATTAGTCTGTCTTCTTTTTTGTTAAAGACAATGGAACGAATGATAGACTCATATTTGCGTAAACTGATTGACCCGTGGTTGCTTTCGACAAAGTAACATGCATATAGCAAGGGTAGATTAACGAAAACAGCTCTTCATGAACTGGTTGGTACCATCGAGAGATCGCTTTCGGTAAAGGAGTACACTATGGTGGCCTTTCTTGATATAGAGGGGGCTTTTAATAATGTCATCCCAGACTCGATAATTTTGGCATTGTCTAGTCTGAGAGTAAATCGTGGGATCGTTTTAATGGTGGAAAACCTACTTGCCAATAGACGTATAACGTCTGAATTGGGAGCGTCCGTCATATCTCGATTTGTCAATAGGGGCACACCACAAGGAGGTGTTCTTTCGCCGCTTCTTTGGAACCTGGCACTGATTTCAATGCTGCTATGTCAAGAAGCACGTGGTTGTCATGTTGTCGCATATGCTGACGTTGTCGCGATAGCGGTAAAGGGGAAGCATCTGCCAACATTGAGGGACATTCTTCAGGGTTCTCTGAAAGATCTGTCTAAATGGGCAAGAGACTGTGGTCTAGGAGTTAATCCAAGTAAAACAGAACTTGTTTTGTTTACAAGGAAAAATAAGATTCCTGCTTTTGATCCTATTTCTCTGGACGGCACTGAAATCACCTTCTTAAGTATCTTGGAGTATTTCTAGATAGGAAGTTGAATTTCAGGCGAAATATTGAGGAACGGGTGAGAAAAGCAACGATTGCTTTATATTCCTGTAAAAGGGCCATTGGAAAACGATGGCTTTAGCCCTCAAGTCGTTCATTGGATCTATACAGCAGTGGTGCGTCCAATTTTGCTGTATGGAATCATTGTCTGGTGGCCTGATTTAGAAACAAAGGCGAACTGTGTCTTTATCAGGAAGGTACAGAGAAAGGCGTCGATGTGCATCAATGGTGCTCTTCGCACTCCCTCACCTGATACCCTTGGACATATTGGGTAGGCAGTATGCGGCTGCGTCGGCAATTCGACTAAATAGCACGCTGCAATGGAGGAGCAGCGATTGTGGACATAGCGCGATCTTGAAGAAGATAGCAATACCACAAAATTTGGACTGTGCTCCCTCTTTGAGCCTCTTTGAGCGCCACTTTACCACTATGATACCATCTAGGGAGTGTTGGATGGCGGATATTCCGGGTAGTGGAGCCACCATAAATTTTTACACAGATGGATCGAGGCTGCACGAACAAGTGGGCTTTGGAGTCTGTTCTGAAGAGCTTGGATTGAGCCTGGCTCGAAGATTGCCAGATCATTGTACACTCAGAAAATTATTGCAGTTACTACATGACGGTCGTTTGTGTAGTAAGTAGTAGCTGTTGTTTTTAACTACAATTTCGGTTGTTTTTGAATGAAAAATCTCAAACAACTTTTTTTTTGTAGTAGTTTCAAAAAATAAATACAAAAAATATACTACACTGTAGCAATAGTTGATTTATGTAGTTGTTTTTAGTTTTCTTCTAAAAACTTTTTTTTTTCTAGAAATTTTTATTGCAAACGAATGTGTCGAACGGGATGCGGAAGGAATTATTTTTATACCAAATAAATAATATCTAAATAAATTAAATTACAATTTATTAAATTTAATTATAAAAAAAATATGTTGTTGGAAAAATATTCTTGAGCGAAAGAAAATAAGTGGATAAATGAGATAACAAGTGTGTATAATATAGCGCTCACATAAGCGTGCGTAAAAACCAATCGGAAAAAACCAAAATAAAATGTATGCAGTGTTTTGTTTTCTTATGAGCGTGCCATCTTTCTTTTCTTTGTATACACAACAGACAAGTACATACTTTTTTGAAACATTGCAAATTAATTCTTTTTTTTATAAATCAATTTTTCGTTTTTTTTTTTTTATTCCAGACAAATTTTGATCAGTAGCGGTGAAAATTTGAAATAAACTATTAAAAAAACAAAGGTAAATACAATCAATTTATTTTGTTTAACATATTATTAATATAATTTTTTCTTCTATAATTCCAGATAAATACACCAAAAAATTTTAATTTCATGTCGAAATTCTATACAACCAACTGAAATGTATTGCTTTTTAAATAAATAAATATCAATCACTTAAACGTTTAAGAATTTTTTTAAATAAAATTTCAGGCAAGTGTAGTAAAAACAACTGCATACCGTCTTTTGTAGTAGTTTTTACTACATTTTGTAGTTGAAAATCAATAGTTAAAAACAACAACATGTTCAGTTGTTTTTACCGTAATATGTAGTGGACGCCTTTTCAACAACAAAATGTAGTCAAAACAACTGTCTTTTGTAGTAGATTTTACCGACATACTTTTTTGAGTGTAGTGTTTACCAGGCAGAGATGCTGGCAATAAAGGAAGTGGCTGACTGGTTGAGCTGCAATGTCTTGTCTACAACCGCAGTCAACGTCTATACATACGGACAGTCAAGCCGCGGTCAAGTCCCTGGATTCAATGTTTTTGAAAACAAGATCTACCCTTAACTGCCGCACGTCTTTAAATGAGATGGCCAAGCAGTTTAACATACGACTCATATGGGTCCCAGGGCACAGATTATTTGCAAACTCTAAACCAAATAGTGGTCTAAACTGTAACATCGCCCACAGGAATCATGCAATAATTTTGGCGATTTGGATGCGCTCTTTGAGTCTTGATTCCTTTCCAAAATCTGCTTCCAGTTCAGCACAAATTTCTGCTGGGAATGTTTTTTCGGTCCTTTTTTTGATAAAAAAAATGTTCTTTGGTACAATTGGGGTCAAAAAAGTACAATTTTAGGAGCTCGTTGGTACAATTTTGTGAATGTGAATATGGCATAACAAATGTTGTTGTTTTAACTGTCTTTTGTATGAGATTTCACCGACATAATTTTTTTAGTGTACTTTTGCGGCCCGTTTAGAAGAAACGACTTTTCTGCCCACTCTAATATACATATGATTATGGTTCAAATACATTTGAAAAAAAAAAAAACAAAATAAGAAAAAACTCAGTTAAGAAAAAGCTTTTAAACAAGTTGGACGTATATTTTTAGTAACATTTAAGACGGTGTTGTATTGTCGGTAAAACAGCAGAGAAAAACACATTTTGTGCAACTTGTGTAATAAATTGTTTGTTGTAATCCAAATTCATCGTCACAGAATACACTCAAAAAAAGTATCAATCAAATAACTTGTAATTCTAAAGGAAAATTAGTCGGTACTAACTAAACACTACAATTTAATTGCTAAAGAGAGCTTTTATCATTTTGATAAACTTAAAATTTTAGCTTGAAGCCTTTTTTGTCAATTCCTTAACACTGGAGCTCATTTAAAAGTTTAATTATGTAAGTGTTTTCCTCATACAATTTTAAACACTTTATATGTCAAAATAAACGCCGTTTAATTTTGACGTTTAAATTGTGTGGGGAAACCCAATAATCAAACTAGTTAAAAATTAATCGGAACACCGTTTTATTAATTTATTGTAATTGTGATTTTCAAAGAAAACGTTATATTTTTAAACAAATTTTTTATATGAAACCTACAAATGTTTTTCAAGTTAAACTATTAAAATTTTTATTTGTTGTATGTAAAGTAGGGTGGAGCGAATTTTCCTTTTTTTCGATATCATCGGGGTCGAAACAGTTGCCTTTTAGGCAATGCACTCAGAAAGTGATGTAAGTTACTACATGTTAGTTATTTGTATATTTTACAGTAGGTAGTTTTTTTCAACCGCAAAGTCAATTATTTATGTATGAAAAATATGAAACAACAATTTTTGTTAGTTATTTTAAATCGCATTTTTTGAACAACTAACAAAAAAGTACTGTAATGTAGTAACCGTTATTTAAAGTAGTTAATTTTAGTTCTTTGTCTCTGAACAACTTTCTAAGTTAAAAAAAATTTAATTTTCATTATTTTTATTTTTCACAGCTTTAACAAAAAAATAAAAACATGAAAAAATGTTGTTCTTTAATTTTTTTTCTCTCCAAACTTTCCAAGTTTTTTTTTAATTTTGTGGTGATTATTTTATTTTTATTACATATGAGGCATTCCACACCAAATGTTCAGCAAAAAAAAAAATGTGTCGTGTCAATATGAAATCATTTGCAAAGTATTCGCTCGTAGGGTACTATTAAATAACAAAAATAAAATTTAAGTTTTTTCAAAAAGTGGACCTTGTAGGCGTGGTCAAAAATTGAAAATATCTAACTTTTTTCCCTGAGCATCTTTACTTCAATATTTATGCAAATTAAATGAAACACAGTAAAGTCTTTAAAACAAACGTTTTTTATAGATTTTTGTATGGGCTATCAATTAAAAAAATAAAAATTTGGAAAATTTGCAGAAGAAGTGCTTAATTTCTTAAATTTAAACTTAAAATTTATTTATCAAAAAACATGCCGCAATTTTATTTTTTTTTTTAATTTTTTAAAAAAAAGTTAAAGGACTTTTCTATCTGTTCTGAAATTTTCAGAGATGGGTTTTGCTTTGTTTTCGAGAAAACAAATGTCAAAGATTGCAATACGCTAATTTTATACAATAATGGTGTATAAAACGTGTGCGTATGAGTAATATCATTACTTAAAAAATATTTTTAGAGGCGATGGGAGCGTGAGTGAGTTTTTAATAACGATTACGCACGCTCATGAAAGAAAAAAATTGGTCACGCTCGATATTTTATTTTGCTCACGCTCATTCACGCACACGTGAGTAGAAAAAAATAAATCACGGTCACAATGTTCACGTGAGCGTGAGTAAAATAAATCGTGCTTGAATATTTTTTTTCTTTCATTAGCGTGCGTGATCGTAAATAAAAACTCACTCACGCTCCCATCGCGTCTTAAAATATTTTTTAAGTATTGATATTACTCATACGCACACATTTTAAACACCATTATTGTATAAAATTAGCGTATTGCAATCTTTGACATTTGATTTCTCGAAAACAAGGCAAAACACATCTCTGAAAATTTCAAAACAGATAAAAAAGCACTTTAACTTTTTTTAAAAAAATAAAAAAAAATTAAATTGCGGCATGTTTTTTGATAAATAAAGTTTAAATTTAAATTTGAAAAATTCAGAACTTCTTCTGAAAATTTTGTAATTTTTATTTTTTTAATCGATAGCCCATACAAAAATCTATAAAAAACGTTTGTTTTAAAGACTTTACTGTGTTTCATTTAATTTGCATAAATATTGAAGTAAAGATACTCAGGCAAAAAAGTTTGATATTTTCAATATTTGACCACGCCTACAAGGACCACTTTTTGAAAAAACTTAAATTTTATTTTTGTTATTTAATAGTACCCTAAGAGCGAATACTTTGCAAATGATATCCCATTGAAACCACTATGGTTTTTCTGTAGTGGAACAGTTCACTCACATAATTTTTTTACTTACATAATTTTTAGAGTGTGTATATTAGGGATATAACCAAAATAGGAACCTATCATAATCGTATGGGCAATTTTATACTGATAAGAAAAAACGTTATCCGGGGACATTTTGGTCCAAAAACCTTCGGCACCGATTGCAATTTCTAAAACACCATAAATTTAAATTTTTGTATGTTTTATGGTGGGATTCCTTCCCATCCACCGTTTCTTGGCTTTTTGTCGTTTTACAGCAAAAATAAAACAATAACAAATTTGTAAAATGGTTTTCGATACTAGAAATACGGGTTTTCCGAATAATAAAAAAAAAATATTAGCGAAAACTTCATCGCGATCGGTGCCGAACTAGAGTTGTCAAAACCGATTTCCGAAGTATTCGAAAAATCGATTTTTATCTATTATTCCGGTTTTTTAAAACCGGTTTTTTAAAAAGGCCGGTTTTCGAAGTATTCGAGAAACCGATTTTTTGGTCTCGAATAATCGACTTTTTTATATTTAATTTTTTTTGTTATTTTGCATTCAGTGTAGTTTTTTAGTAGCCATCTCAAAACTTTGAAGAACGGTTTAATTATACCTTAAAAGAAATTCAAAATCCTGAATTGAAAAGGATTTTACTAGGTACTACACAGATAAATTATCTAAAAGATCTTCCAAATCAGATCTGCTTTACAAGGCATTACTGAAATGTAATGGTCGTATGATACTTGCTTTTTTCAAGAAACTAGTTGCTTGTTTTTCTATGATAATTTCGATGGCTTTAACAAAAAATTTGGAATTTATCGTAATTCCCATAGAAAAACCCTAATAAAATAAGCAACTTGTAACACCCATAACCTAACCTCAACGATTAGTGTACGTCGTTTTTCAGTATTATTATACCCTACAAGATGCAAAAACTAAAAATTTTACAAGTGCGTTTTTTTTTGGGGGGTGGGGGTGGTTGTTTGATATGCTTTTGGTGCTATAGTAATACAATTTTATCATTATTTAAACTAGTTTTTATATACACGCCCACAATAGGGGACTAGCCGAAAAAAAATTTTGTTTTTAATCCTCTAGGTCCAAGTGATAGACTTTGGACTTCTTCTACCATAAAATACCTATTTCTTTTTGTTTTACAAAAATACAAAAAACATGTTAAAAAGCGTCGTTTTTCTGAAGTTGGTTTAGTTTTTCGAGGGGGGGAAACTTTTCCCCCTGGTCCGATTTTGTCAATTTACGAACGTAGCCGGCCTATGACCATGAGACATTTTTATTTTGGACTGAATCGTGTCTTATACAGACGGCCATGCTTGTTTTGTTTTCCTTTTTTATTGTTTTGTTTTACTTTTTTACAATGTTGGCAATCGATACCTTTTCAATACCGTTATCCGTTTCAAAACCCTTTAAATTGAATACCGGTACCAATACCAATACCGAAACTCAGTTTTGGTATCGGATACCGGTATCCAAAAACCTTTTCCTTCGGTACCGGTACGTACCGGTATTGAAACGGTTTTTCCTAAAAAACCATGTTTTTTTTACAAAAAAGAAAATGTAAAAAAAAATTTTATTTTTTTTTGGTTTTTGTAAATGAAAAATCGTACTCCAAATGCCTCCCCGAAGTCTCATAAAAACCAAAAAAATCTTTGGACACCCACATTGTGGATTAAGTAAAAATTTCCAAAAAAAAAAATCATACTATGTGGGAGCAGAAGAAAATTTTTGATTTTCACGAAATTTTTTTGGAGTCATTTAGACTTTCAATAGAAACTTTCTGAAACCCATATTATAGTTAATTTTTTGGAGCTTTTTATTTAATCCGCTATGCGGGTGCCCAAGGATTTTTTTGATATATATAGGACTTCGTAGTTAAAAAATTATTAGCAAAACCGTGAATTTCAATTTTTTATATTTTTAACATTTTTTTCGATAATACCGGTACTTACCGGTATCGACGTTTCGGTATCGGTAATACCGTAACCGATTCAACTCAAATACCGTAACCGATACCGATACCGAAATAAATAGAAAAACGATACCAATACCGATATCGATACCGTTATTCGTTTCGATTGCCAACCTTGCTTTTTAATTAAATAAATAATTTAAAAAAAAACCGAAAAACCGATTATTCGAAACCGGTTTTTAGTTACAAAACCTTGCTTTTTTATTAAATAAATAATTTAAAAAAAAAACCGAAAAACCGATTATTCGAAACCGGTTTTTAGTTACAAAACCGAAAAACCGATTTTTTCAAAAGGCGGTTTTTCGAAGTATTCGAAAACCGGTTTTTGAAATAGACGAATATTTGACAACTCTAGTGCCGAACCTTTTTTAACATTCGCGAAAAAAAGAACACACATTATTTCTTGATTTTTCATGTACTTTCTAAATATGATAGGTCCTTTTTGATATTTGCAAAAAAACGCAAATGGTTATATCCCTAGTGTATATGGACATTTCCATTTAACTTTTCATTTGTTTGAAATTTTGGTTTTATGGCAAAAACTTTTTTTTTATTTGCATCCAAATGGCTATCTACTAGGGATGTGCGATTAATCGATTATTTATTCATTTGATTAATCGAAATCCTGATTAATCAATTAATCGATTAATCTAAAGTTTTGATTAATCAAAATCATGATTAATCGAATAATTTATGTTTTGAATAATCAAAATTCATGATTAATTGATTAATCAGGAAGTTGAATATTCAAAATTTGAATAATTGAATATTTTTTTTTTTATTTTGTTTTTATCTACATACATACACATACAAACATACATACATATGTATTTAAAATTTTTTGACTATTGAAAATTTGTTAGAAAATTTATGAAATGTTAGTCGAATTGACTTTTAATGGTTCTTTCAGCAAACAATGCAGTTATTAGGTGTGTTCCAGAACTTTCCGGGTAAAGTTCGGTAAAATGAGAGAAAATCAAAAAACCTCTCACAATACCACAAAAATGCACAAAAGTACGGGAACGCTTAAAACCACATTTCAAGCCCAAAATAATAGAAAATGTAAACAAACCAATAACGCTGAAATATTTTCGTAAGAAAAATTACTTTAAACAAGAAAACAAATTGTAAAAGTTTATTTTAATAACAAATTATCTGTTTTTGTATTGAAAAAATACATTTCCTTGGTTTAGTTCTTTATTTTATTTAAATTTCCAAATCAGCTGTTTTTTTAACATCTGACTGTTACCAATTTACCCGAAAAAAAAGTGCGGGTAAGTTCGGTAAAATGAGAAAGTAATTTATTCTCTCAAAAACTCTCTCATTTACCCAATTTTTGCGTACGGGAACGCTTTTCGGGCTGGTTTGGGTACCCGCGGGCACCCGCGGTAACGTTCTGGAACACACCTACTATCATGGTGTCTGCACATTCGAAAAATTGAATAAAATTATTCAATTTTGATTAATCAAAATTAAAAAAATAATTGATTAATCATAGTTCTGATTAATCAGAAAGTATGATTAATCGATTAATTGATTAATCAGGATTTCGATTAATCGTGGTGATTAATTAATCGATTAATCGCACATCCCTACTATCTACCGATAGAAATGAATAAAGGACTTCTAATGCAATTAGCTTAAAAACACTTAAGGCCAAAAATCTTAATTTGCGGTAGTTAGCGACAATCAAACTTCAGAAATGTGGAAAAGTCGATTGAGATTTTATAAAAATTATGTACTCCATGGCCTATTGTACTTGCGCCGTCCAACGTATTCTTCGAAGATTTAAAATATATGGTCCCTATACTTGTTCAAAAAAGATGTATTTATGAATTTGATGTGCCATCAATAATAAAAACGTTCTTTGGTGGTAACGGCACAGACTAATACAGACTCGACATAAGTGACAGATGTCAAAAAAGTATTCTTTAACCATATGGTTAATATTTCCAAATTATTCTACGAATTAGGTTAGAAAGAGAAAACTGATATAACGCGCCATGAGAAAAATGGATACCAGATCGGTTTTTGTTGTTTCACTCACTCCTAAAGCTGCCCATTCACTTGCAATAAAATTGCTCAACTTAAAAAAAAATTATTTTACAATATTATTGTCGTTTTACCCTACACAGCAAATAAAATTGCTCAATACTTAAACCCAATATATTGTACAAGATATAAACATAAACATAACATAATAAAAGTTGTACAATATAGACAACACACTGATAAAATATATTGCAGTATTCTTGTTTGTACAATAAATATCAAAAGTGTTTTGATATTCTCCAATATATTGCACAACCGTAAATATTACATACACACAAGCGATATTATTGTACAATTTGAAAAGTTGAACAATAATATTGCAAGTGAATGGGCAGCTTAAGTCGTAGAAAGTGTTGCCATGTTAGCGTAAAACTGACTAAAAACCGGTGTGTTTTCTCCTAAAATCGCTTAGTTTTTCCCCATTTTTTCTTATAAAACTCTACTACAGACTAATACAGACTCGACATATATGACAGGTGTCAAAAAAGTATTTCTTAACCATATGGTTAATGTTTTCAAATTATTCTACGAATTAGGTTAGAAAGAGAAAGCTAATATAACGCGCCATTAGAAAAATGGATGCCAGATCGGTTTTTGTTGTTTCACTCACTCCTAAGTCGTAGAAAGTGTTGCCATGTTAGCGTAAAACGGACTAAAAACCGCTGTGTTTTCTCCTAAAATCGCTTAGTTTTTCCCCATTTTTTCTTATAAAACTCTACTGTCGAGTCTGTATTTAGTCTGTGACTCTACTGTCGAGTCTGTATTTAGTCTGCACAGAAAAAAATATGGAGGAAACAAATTTGAGTAATCACTTGTTTAATTTTTTAAAAAAAATTTGAGTAATTTTTTAATTGACGCAATTAAAAATTTACTCAAAAATTGAAAATAAAATTTGAGTAAATAATTTAATACAAATTTAATATTTTTTTTTTATTTATTTTTTTTTCTCTTGGTGTTTTGAATTCTCATTTAGTTTATTGTTTTTTGTATATGTATATGAAAGTTTGAAATCATCTTTATAAAATTTTACTTTGTCTTGAAGACATAAGTATATTTGGTAAAGTTTGTAAAAGCAATTTTTTTGGAAAAAAAATTAGAAACTTTTTAAACTTTTTAAAAAAATAATTTGATACATTTTGTGTAAATTTTTACTTGACACAATTAAAAAGTTACTTAAAAATATTAAAAAATTTTAAGTAAAGATTTAATTGTGTGAATTAATAATTTACTCAAAAGCATTTAATAATTTTTTATTAAAAGTTTACTCAATACTATTAAATCGTTTACTGGTGGAAAATTGAGTAATTTTTTACTCAATAGTATTAAAAATTTACTCAAATTTTTTTTTTATTTTTTTCTGTGTGTGGTAACGGTTTGAAGTTAAAATTTCTTCATTTTCAATTTTTCGTCGTTTTTTGATCAGGAAATTTGCTTTTCAAAAGCTGATACGAAGAATGATAGCTGTCGTAATTCCCTACAGTTTAAAACTGGTATCATGAATGTGCCCTCAATAGGAGCGGAGTACTAGCTAGACAAAGGTTGAGAGACAAATCGTGAAAGTCATCAAAAATCCACTTTTTTGCGAGGCACATTCGCAATATTATTTAAAAGTGGCCAGCACATCGCGTGATCCAAATATTTTTCGATTTTTTATAATAAAATCGATATAGCGTGTTAAAATTTAAATTTTAAATATACCCGTGAGACGATTGCTTGTAATGCGTATTATGGATCGTGTGCAAAAATTGGGACTTAATGCAACTGTACGCTGAAAACGTGCTAATTTTGTCTCCAGATAAACCGCCAGGGCACACCCAAACCGCTAATAGAAATTAATTTCTATAAAGGGCAATTGCTAGTACTTATAAAGCTTTATCCCAAAACTGAGCGGCATTAATAAATTTTGAAGATTGTGGATTTTATGCATCTTTAAAAATTTCATTAATCAGAAATTGCACCACTTTTAAAAATTCACAATTTTGCATAATGCACAAGTTTCTTAGCTAATTTGAGGGTTCTAAATCCGAATAGATTAGATGGAGAGAATTTGTTGACGCCCTATGTTCACACTGAACTTTATTTAAGTATTTTTAGTTGTCAGAAATGTATTTCTATTGATATTTAAATAAATAAAGGACATATATATATAAATCCGAATATGACCTTTAATTTGGTCCATCGTCATTAGATTTCGCGTAAATTGCATATCAAGCATTAAGAGAGAAGGTTTTTTAAATAAACTTTTAACGTAAAAATCTGATTGTATTAATGGACGTAATGTTTCCGGATTTTATTGGGGATAGTATGAAACATTTATTTACGTCGATTTTGTTAAATTCTAACATTAATTGTAATTTTGAAATTTTTGGTTTTCAATTTAAATCTTCAAACCGCCATACCTTTCGCGCCGTCACACAGTGGCCAAAACATCCAATCTAGCGGCGCAATTTTGCTAAAATGTTAGGATAATAGTAGGTAATCTAAAGGCCAAATAAAAAAATGTTTGTTGAAATATTTTTAGAGTTACAGAGATGGAAAGTTTTAATTTTTTCTCAAAGAACATATTTATTGACACTTTGGTGCCATAAAAATTTATTTTTAAAAAACGATTTTTAAAGTATTTTTGACGGCCTTTTCAATGGCGTATGACCTTAAAATTCAAGGTCAAATTATTAAAAAAAATCATTTTATATTTTGAGACTATTTTAAAGGTCGTCAAAAATACTTTAAAAATCGTTTTTTAAAATAAATTTTTATCGCATCAAAGTGTCAATAAAAATTCAACCAAATATGACCTTTGCAAAAAAAATGTAAACTCCCATCTCTGTAACTCTAAAAATATTTCAATGAAATTTTTTTATTTGAACTTTAGACTACCTACTAAGTATTATCCTAACATTTTGGCAAAATTATACCTAAATCTGTTTTTTGGTGTGGACCGTTGACGCGTTTTGCCCCATATGTCTTTGGGTTAATTTGGGTTAATCGGGAAGCTCCGAACAAAGGGAAAAAAGTATTTTTTTTTTAAATATAGACCCGTACCAAAGAAAAACAAAAAGTATATTTTAACAAAAGTTATATTTTAAATTTAAAATTTTCCATTTATTTTTTGAAAGTCGATTTTAAAAACAAAACCAAATTGTATGGAAATAAAATTAAAAGTAGATTTTAAATTTATTTTTGCTGTGTTTTTCAATAAGTGGATTTATTTTCGGATTTATCTTATTTTGTTTAAAATAAATATTTTAACATGCCAACACAAATATGGAATATTTTTTTCCGTAATCTACAATAAACTAGCAATTATAATCCGAAAAAATAATAAAAAATTTTGGAAAATTACAAAAGTTATAAATAACTCAAAATTAATCCAAATAAATTTTAGGATTTATTAAGTCCATTTTGTATTAATTTTTATTTATTTATATCTTTTTTATTTTTAAAAATTTTTTGTTATTTTTTCGGGTTATAATTGCAAATTTATCGTAGATTAATGAAAAAAATATTCCAAATTTATTTTGGCATGTTAAAATATTTATTTTAAACTAAATAAGATAAATCCGAAAATAAATCCACTTATTGAAAAACACAGCATTTATTTTTCTGTGGTAAGGCTGATAAGTTTATATTAGGACATTACTGAAAAATCGTTTTTATGGTAATCAAAGTTTAAAAAAACGTATTTATTGCTGAAAATATAACACAGTATTAGGTCACTATTTAAAAGATGCATATTTGTAATAATTGTATTATTATTATTTTTAGTTAAAAAAATTCAGTTTTAGGACGTAATTTACTGCCAATTAGTTCATAATATTTATTTTCTTTAATTTGAGGAAGTTTTTTCCACAAGTTTAGTAAATTTTTTATAACTTGAAATTGATTTGTTGATTTTCTGTCAAACTCCATATAAAAAAAAAAAACATAATACACATCAGCACCATTAGCAACATTTTCTTTTAAATTGTACAAACCATTGTAAAAGCGGAGAAATTTAATATTCAGAAATAAAATGAAGCATTTATAAGTTTAAGCACTGTAAACATTATTTAATTTAGATAAATAGTAGAGTTGTCAATTATTTGACTTTTAACTTTGTTCGATTAATTCAAATAATTGTTTTTGTTCGTTCGATCAAACGATTAAATCTAAAAAATTATTCGATTAATCGATGAGAATAACGAATAAAAAAGTGGTTATAAAAAATATTTTTATTTACGCTTAAAAAACACACTTTTGTCATTATTTTGCCCGTAAAAGTGGGCGGGCCGAAAAATATAATTTCCTAATCATTTTGGTCCAAATGTAGGTCAATGTACTTCATATGGCATAAAAATATTTAATTTGTTGAACAAATATAAGTAGAAAAAAAATTAAAAAATTTAGTTTTTCTGGTGGTGTTTTAGTTCTTTAAGGGGGAACATTTTTCCCCTCGTCCGATTTTGTCTCGGAACTTCACACAGAGAAAACAGTTTAATTGTGCCAGCCGAATTTAGAGCCAACTACATGGTTTAGTTACAACAACCGAAATTTTCTGTTGCTATTACCAAAATTTATTTGAACCAACAGAAGTTAAATTTTCAAAACCAATTTTGGTTATCGCAACCGAAAATGTCGGTTGTTGTTATTAAACTATGCAGCTGGCTCTACATTCGGCTGGCACTACTAAACTGTTCTCTCTGTGCACCAGCCTATGACCAGAAGACATAAACGTGCTTAACTTCAGAATTATAGAATATTGCGCCGTGGATTAGTACCTTAAAACGATAAATTCAACTAAAATTTTGGTTTACAAAAATTAAATTCTACTTATTTAGTTTTTGAGTGTATACAATTATTATTCGGTAGCAGCAGCACGCTTTGCACTTTACAATAGTAGCAAATAGCAACAAACAGCAAAAACCAGTAAACCATAGACATATACAACAGCAACAACAACACAACGAGTGCTAAAAAATAGAAACAGCGGTAGCAGCAAACAACCTTCAAACATGAACAAAATCCAAAGTGTTTACAACATTTTAATTGTCATCATATTAATGTGCAATTTTGTTTTATCAACTCCCATGATGTACAAACGTAATCCAGATGATAAATACGAAAGAGGTTCGTGAGTATACGAGGGAATTTTTCGTAATAACTTTTCATTCGCAGTTATCCCGGAAAATTTCCAATCCCGGATTCTTGGGAATTTAGCCGGGATTTCCAGGGATTTTAAATATTAATATAAAACATCAAAAACGTTATTTTTTTAACTGAAATGATCTGTTGCCAAATCTTTTTTGCCAAAACTGCTAGATGTGCTTAAGAAATAGTCAAATTTGTTTCCAAAGTAGCTAGAGTTTACACACAGTAAAAAGTTTTGGGTTATATTTAAAACCTAGCGGAGCACATTTTAAACTACTTTGGAATTAAACTCAAAGTTAAATCCGAAATGGGTTATATGCTAAACCACATAGGGATTAAAAATTTGATTATCTTTATATCATTTTTTTTAGTTTTATTTTGATGCCAAAAATAATTAAATTTCTCTCTTGAAAAACTTATAAAAAATAAACGTCAAACGTCATCAAAAAATTGTATTTCATTAAGTTTAAGATAAACACTTAACAAGGAATTGAAAACAGATGTCATATTGAGTGAACAAAAAATGCTTATTAATTCAATGAAAGTGAGAAAACAGGTTAGCAATGTACACTGATAGAAATTTGTACATGACAATAATGAAAATCTACATTAATGTTATGAAAAATGACGTTAAAAAGGAACCTATGTAGGGTTTCATTGAAATAATGAAATGGGTATCATAAAATGTAATTGCAAGAACAAGTTTCATTAAATTAATGAAAATTGTTCATACAAAATATAAATTGTATTTTATGAAAATGTTTCATTACTTTAATGAAAAAAAGTATTTAATTCTTATGAAATACTTTCATTGAATAATTCCTACTCTTTATTTTTGAAATGAAATACTTTTATTGAATAAATGTTACTTTTATTTTTAAAATTAAATATATGTATGAAATTGTAAAGATCTTTTTATAGAATTAAAAATAATAAAAAAATGTTTTCACTTAGTTTTCTCGCACAAAATTTTACTCCAACCTTAACTTGGAATACATAATTAAAACCACGAACTAATATAAAACATCACAAAAATTAGTTAATTAATTAAGTATTTAGTTTTTATTTAAAATTTCGTAAAACAATCTAAAAAAATCACAAAATAACCAAGTTAAAAAAACACTTTCACATATTTTTAATTTTATCTATAGATTTCACTCAGTTTTCTCACACAAAATTATAACGTTTACTTTTAATACATAAGTAAAACCCCGAAATAATTTAAAACAATATTTCATTTTAAATTTCGTAAAAAAATCTTAGAAAAAATCACGCTCTGATCAGCTGTTTTTTGCGCGCGTAAACTAACAGACTAAACAGACGCGACACGACAATTGTCAAAAAACAGAAAATTTTGTAAACAAAACTTAATGACATTTTTTAATGAAACTACGAAATCTAATGAATCAAAATTAATGAATATCTTGCACAATATGTATGAAATTTCATTCAGCATATGAAAAATTTCATTGTTGCAATGAACCAACGGTAATGAATTCCATTCATTAGTGATATGAAGCGTTTTTCTATCAGTGTACACAAAAGTAAAATCTTTATATTATCAAAATTTGTGATCCAGAAAGTGAAGATTTTACTCCTACCGAAATATAAAAATCAAGTAAGTATTGACTAGAAACGTTTATCAGTCATTTTAATTGATTTTTGGTTAACTTTACTTTTAGGCCAGCTGAATCTTGAAGCAGAAGGCAGAGATGGAATTTTTAGATCACGACGGTGCCTACCCCCAGGAATAATTTCTTAATATAGAAGCAGTAGCAGTTTATTTTATGCAGAGTTGTGCTGAGTTTGAGTGACAAATCAACAGTCCTCTGGATTTTAACTTTATTCATGTATTTGGTCTGTATTTGTATTCATACACAAAAATATTAAAAAACATAACCTTACATTTGTTTTATTTATTTTTGGAGAAATTTAAGTCCTGCCTTGTTCAAATAAACACCTGTTTAGGTGTAAAATTATTTCCATATTTTGGTTTTATTATAACACCCAAAAATAAATTCGAAATCCATTCTCTCACTCTCTTTTTATCTCTTTAAAAGTAAACTTTTTATGGAATAAATTTAATTATTTTTGGCATTGTTATATATACACACCAGCTAGGAATTAAAATTAACCCAAAACTTTTTACTGTGCACATAGCTCATTTACTTGTATAGTGTCATAACTCAAAATATTTGATTTGACAGAAAACGCGTTTAAAGTTTACATTTAAAACTTCCCAGGCAGAAACTGTCAACCGTTCCACAGAAAAAGTCTCGGCAAAGCACTTTTTTTTTGTGTATAAGGTAGTATAAAAAAAAAAATGCTTTGCCAGCACTTTGCCAATGTTTTCTATTTAAATCCGTTCAAAGTATAATTTGTAATTAAAATTTATTAATTTTCAGAACAATTGAAATAGTTTTCATTTCCCTGCAGGATAAGTTATTGGTCCTTGATAGTTCTCGTGATATGTCACTTAGACAAAATGCCTATCACAAACTTGACACCCCAGCAGAAATTTTGCTGAACTGGCAGCAGCTTTTGGAAAGGAAACTCGAGTCAAGGAGCGCATCCAAACCTGCTGAATTCATGCATGATTCTCTAAGGCGATGTCACACTTTAGAGCGCTAGTTGGATTCACAGAATAAGCGCTCTTAAGATGCTCTGAATTCACATCTCTTTAGAGCGCTGAAAAAATCGCTATAAAGATGCAGTGAATTCATGTATCTTTTTAGAGCTGATTTAAGCAGAATAAAGATGAAGCACATTTGACTTTTTCTGAAATACAAATTACAAAATCTGAAATACAATTGACTATTTCTGAATACAATTGGAAAATCTTAAATACAATTGACTAATTCTGAAAATCAGTTGACTCTCTGCAAGAATTTGGAAGAAATATAAGATCTCCAATTACATTTAAAAAATTTCCAATTATATTTCGAAAATTTCAAATTATATTTCAGAAACTTCCATTTATATTTCAGATATTACCATTTATAACAAAAAAATGTTTAATTACACTCAGAAAATTATTGCAGTTACTACATGAAGGTCGTTTGTGTAGTAAGTAGTAGCTGTTGTTTTTAACTACAATTTCGGTCGTTTTTGTATGAAAAAATCTCAAACAACTTTTTTTGTAGTAGTTTCAAAAAATAACTACAAAAAATATACTACACTGTAGCAATAGTTGATTTATGTAGTTGTTTTTAGTTTTTTTTTCTAAAACTCGTTTTTTTCTAGAAATTTTAATTGCAAACGAATGTGTCGAGCGAGTTGGTCGTGCGGGATGCGGAAGGAATTATTTGTATACCAAATAAATAATATCTAAATAAATTAAATTACAATTTAATTATTTGTATACCAAATAAATAATATCTAAATAAATTAAATTACAATTTAATTATAACAAAAAATATGTTTTTGGAAAAATATTCTTGAGCGAAAGAAAATAAGTGGATAAATGAGATAACAAGTGTGTATTATATAGCGCTCACATAAGCGTGCGTAAAAACCAATCGGAAAAAAACAAAATAAAATGTGTGCAGTGTTTTGTTTTCTTATGAGCGCGCCATCTTTCTTTTCTTTGTATACACAACAGAGCAGGTACATACTTTTTTGAAACATTTCAAATTAATTCTTTTTTTTTATAAATCAATTTTGCCAAAGCATTTCGTTTTTTTTTTATTCCAGACAAATTTTGATCAGTAGCGGTGAAAATTTGAAATGAATTAAAAAATCATGTCGAAATTCTATACAACCAACTGAAATGTATTGCTTTTTAAATAAATAAATATCAATCATTTAAACGTTTAAGAAATTTTTTAAATAAAATTTCAGGCAATTGTAGAAAAAACAACTGTATTAAATAGTTTTGTAGTAGTTTTTACTACATTTTGTAGTTGAAAATCAATAGTTAAAAACAACAACATGTTCAGTTGTTTTTACTGTTTATGTAGTGGACGCCTTTTCAACGACAAAATGTAGTCAAAACAACTGTCTTTTGTAGTTGATTTTACCGATATACTTTTTTGAGTGTACATTTCAAAAATTTTTTTTTTTTATATTGGAAATTTTTGAAATATAATTGGACATTTTTAAATATAATTGGAGATTCTAAAATATGATTGGACATTTTTTGTAATATATTTTGTATTTTCTGAAACTAAAGAAGATGGTGTACTATTTTTTTTTTCATTCAAAATGTGTTAAAGATGTTATAGTTGAAGCACTCTTTGCAGCGCTGATTAATGCGCAATAATGATTCTGTGAAATCACGTGTCTTTGTCCAAAACTCATGGTTTTTTATTCAAAAAGTGTTAAATATATTTAAAAGAAAAGCATGTTTGAAATTTTATTAAAATATAATTTTATATTTTATCGGATCGGATGTTTCGGTTCATTAATTGAATGCTTTAATTTTTTTTGGTCTTATTCATGATTTATTTTCATGTTTTGAAAATTTTTTTTCACCGGTGAACAACTTACTAGCATTTACCCATCAAAAACATGGTAATGAGTTGTGAAAAGTAATCATTACCAAGTAAATTACTTATAATGAGTACCCATTACCATTAACATTATTTTAAGCCCAAAAGTAACTACTTCTCAGTAATATGTTATAAAAGCACATCAAAGTAATAATATATCCTTGCACTTGCAGTTTTTAACCATTACAATTCAATTAACTTTAAAAGTACTTAAAAACTTAATAAAAATTACGCAATTTTTAAGTTTTAGTAAAAACAAGTTAAATTTTACATGTTTTAATTAAATAATTATTTTACTTCTTATTGGTAATGGGGTTTTACTCCTTATTAGTAATCCGAGTCAGTAACTACTTATTTATCTCCATACTCTTCACTAGTTATTTTTGTCTCACGCCCTTGTTAAAATAATTAGTGTTTCATTCAATAAGTAACTACTTATTAACATCTGTTTCGGATTACAAAACCCATTACTAGTAATGCCAATTTTTGCTGGGTACTTATGAAATATTTCTTTCTTTCCAGATTTGGTACCGGTGTCTTCTACAGTTATACCATTAACCGTACTCGAAGTAAGTTATGGTTTAGGTGGCAAACCAAGCGACGAATACAAAGAAGCTTATTTCAAGAAATTGCGCAAAAAGTTCCAAACTGACAAAACAGACAATGAAAATTTTGAAGATCCAGATACTTTAATAACAAGTAAGTGTATAATCAAAAGAAAATCTCTGTTGAAAAATCTGTATAAAAACCTTTAGTTTGACTAAGCAAAATTTCAGCAGAGTTTTCTGCTGAAATGGATATTTTATTTTAACTAATATGTACCCAATTCATACCTAATAGTGCGTTTACATTGGATTTCTAATCTAGTAAATTGCGATTTAAATCTACTTTGTAATCTGTACCGTTTACATTGGTATTTTTTACATTTGAGAAGATTAAGATTGGCATTTATAACAACAAGTTGGTAATAAATGTGTGTGACTGCGTCAAAAAACAGCGACGGTAATTAGTCGTCGTATGATTAACAAGGACAGTCACGGCGTTTACAAATAACAATGACGGCGTATAATATGTGACTTTTAGGTGATATTGCTTTCATATTACAACGGCATACTTTTCAGAAGTCAACTTTAAGTCAACATAAAATTTCTTAAAGCACCGCGAAAGAATGAGGCGCAGCTACGATATTCCTTTGCGCTGATTTAGCCTATTTCGATTTCAACAATCTCAAAAGGTTACTTAAAAAAATGGTTTGCCATAGAAATCCAAGTTGTTAAGTTTAAAAAATAGATACTAGAGATATTCAGAGTCTTGCTGCCAGCCCTGGCAATGTAGCACAAGAGTAGTTCTTTCAAAAAATACTTGTTTTTTGAAACGTATTTTTTAAAAGTGTTCTTTTGCCACCAGTGCCAGGGCTGGAAAGTAAGACTCTGAATACCACTATTGATTTCAATATTATTAAATTAAGAAACGGACATCCAGAACTCGTTGATATATTGATAATTACATACCAACATATCCACAAACTGATTATATTAGTACCGCTAAGTTATGTGAGTGTTATAGTGCATTTACACTGGTGCTCTAAGCTAGCTTAAAGTAGATTGTGGTTCCAATCCAGTTTCAATCTATTAGATTGCCCATACAAATTTATATTTTTCAATCTAGTAGTTTAGGCTCTAATCGGCAAACGCAATCTTGTAAAGTTAAATACAACTCTGTGTTTCTATTAATTTCATTTTCCAACACCGAAACAAACCCTGCCATTTTGATGGCGCCGCCAAGTATGTTTATGCCGCCGACATTGTTATTTGTAAACGCCGTCACTATCCTTGTTAACCATACGACGACTAATTACCGTTGCTGTCTTTTGACGCAGTCACACACATTTATTACCAACTTGTTATTATAAATGCCAATCTTAATCTTCTCAAATGCAAAAAATGCCAATGTAAACGGTACAGATTACAAAGTAGATTAAAATCGCAATTTACTAAATTAGAATTCCAACGTAAACGCACTATTACTAAAAAATTGTGTAATGCCAATACATATTTTAACTCATTCTACTATGTATTAACATTTTTTTATAAATAATGGTTAACCAACACAAAAAAACGGTTTCTTGAATATTCGAAATTCAAACCTATTTGAAACCGGTTAAGTTTCTATAAATGAAAAACCCGGTAACCGGTTTAGGTTTGGATACTCTTGCTTTAATCGTTTTCCTGGGAATTCTCTAAATTTTTCTAGATAAAAGAAACTCTGAAATTTACAAAATATGAATTATTTGTTCGACTATTGTTGCTTATCAAGTTTTTGCAGTAAGCCCTTCAATTCATATGTGACCATAATAGTCGAAAAAATAATTCATATTTTGTAAATTTCAGAGTTTCTTTTATCTAAAAAAATTTCGAGAATTCCCAGGAAAACGATTAAAGCAAGAGCTGCTAATTTGATAGTAATTCTTCTAGTAACTAAATAGTAGAGTTGTCAATTATTCGACTTTCAACTTTGTTCGAATAATTCAAATAATTGTTTTTCCTCGTTCGATCAAACGATTAAAGATCAAAATTTGTTCGATTAATCGAAGAGAATAACAAATAAAAAAAAATATTTTAACAAATATTTTTATTAACAAAAAAAATAAACAATTCATATAAAAAAGCTTATAATAAGAAAGTTAAAATTTTTATTAACGAAAAAATGCATACAAAACTTAAAAATAAAATAGTTAAAAGTTAAAAAAACTTAAAAATTGAATAACTGAGATCACTTTTAATTAATGGATGTCGATTTTAATACTTGTTGAGAAATAATTCAAATACAAATTATAATTTGAAATATTCAGACAAAATATATCATAAATGATTTTAATTTTTGTCAAATAAGACAATTTAAGTTGTTCTTAAGAAATAATCTTTTAAAAATAAAAGTTGACTTAATTTTTTTGCTTTCAAACAATTTTTGGTTTTAGTTTTTATTAAATTAGATTTTGAAAACACTCTTTCGCTAATTGTTGAAGTAGGTGATATTGTAAGAAGAGCATAAAAAAGTTTATCTATTTTTTCTGTTCTTTTTTCAGATTTTTCCAAATATACCATATCGTCGGATATATCGCTAAAGTCCTTTTTATTTTCTGAATTTTTTGAATTTTTATTACTTTGAATTGAATTATTTAACTCGCATAAAAGATTATTATTTTCATTACTAATAACTTCCTCTATTTCAATACTTTTATCTGAATTATTGTGATTACTTTCAACATAAAATAATCTGGAGTATAATTTATTTTTTGCATATTCTTTTGTTTCGCTTTTTGGAGAATATTTTAAGAAAAAAAAATTAAAAAAAAAAATTATTAAAATTATTATTATTTAACACTTTTATACGTCTCTCATTAATTCTTATTTTAATACGTTTTAGTAAGTCTGATGCAAAAGAATTATTATTTTTTTCTAAATTATTTATTAAAAACTTGATAACTCCCCCTAATTCTATAATGGATGTGCTATCCAGGGCTATGGCTACAATATATTTTAACTTTCCTACATTTTGTATAAAATCTTTCAAAATTAATGAGAATAAATCAAATTCTAAGCATTTATTTAATTTTTTAATTAAAAAAATTGTTCGATTAATCGACATTAATTAATCGATTTATTCGTTATTCGAAAATCGTCATTTTTGAATTATTCGAACAAGAGTTGGGTTTTGTTTGATCGATTAATCGAATTATTCTTAATCGACTGACAACTCTACTAAATAGACGTATTTATCATTAGGAACATTTTCATTAGATATTTTAAACTATTCTCTACGCTGATAATTCTTTCAGTGTTTAAGTTTCATTAACATTATTTATTTTTTAGCAAACTAAACAAATTAACAGAAAAATAAAATCAACTGGGTGTACATAGTAGACTATGGGTCGAATACCATTTATGTATTAAAATAAAATAACAAGACAACAATACGAGAATTAGTAATTTACAGCCTACGCACATAAATTCTACTTCTTTTGGTATTTAATGATTTGATCATGCTATAAAATTAATCGAATGAACAAATATGTACATACATAAATATGTATGTATATTATATTAATCATGAGTTTGGAGAAGAGACAATAAAATAATAATTTCACTTTGAATAATTTCGAGAGTGAAATACATTTTGGGTGTGTTCCAGAACTTTCCGGGTAAAAGGTATGAACAGAACAAGCCCGGCACGACTTTTTCCATACGATTTGACAGTTAAAAACCGTGACCGGCACGGCAAAAAATTAAAACTTATTTTAATTGTTCTCCGGGTTCTCTCATTCTCCCTTCCTCTCACACTCCAGGGTTGCCGCATTTTCACAACAAATTTGTATCTTTTCATTCACAATGGTGTAACGAACGTACAGTAGTGACAACTTAACCACATTGACTATGTGGTTAGCGACTTTTTCCCGTAAAATTACGATTATTTTATTAAAAGTTAGCACCACTGAACAAACAAATGACATTTTTTGCCGTCGCCGTCCCCCGTCATTGTTTTGGGCCTATTTTCTCCGGCAACGGCAACCGTCTCCCGTGCCGTGCTTGTTCTGTTTCTACTCAAAGTTCGGTAAAATGAGAGAAAATCAAAAAGCCTCTCACGATACCACAAAAATGCACAAAAGTACGGGAACGCAAAAAACCACATTTCAAGCCCAAAATAATAGAAAATGTAAACAAACCAATAACACTAAAATATTTTCGTAAGAAAAATTACTTTAAACAAGAAAACAAATTGTAAAAGTTTATTTTAATAACAAATTATCTTTTTTTGTATTGAAATAACACATTTTCTTTGTTTAGTTCTTTATTTTATTTAAATTTCCAATTTAGCTTCACAAAAAAAAAAAAAAAACAGCTGTTTTTCAACATCTGACTGTTACCAATTTAACCCGAAAAAAAGTGCGGGTAAAGGTAGGACCAGAACAAGCCCGGCACGACTTTTTCCATACGATTTGACAGTTAAACACCGTGACCGGCACGGCAAAAAATTAAAACTTATTTTATTTGTTCTCCGGATTCTCTCAATCTCCCACCCTCTCACACTCCAGGGTTGCCGCATTTTCACAACAATTTTTAATTTTTTCATTCACAATGGTGTAACAAACGTACAGTAGTGCCAACTTAATCACATTGACTATGTGATAAGCGATTTTTTTCCGTAAAATTACTCTAATTTTATTAAAAGTTGGCACCATTGAACAAACAAATGACATTTTTTTGCCGTCGCCGTCCCCCGTCATTGTTTTGGGCCTATATTCTCCGGCCTATATTAATCACGTGATTGTAAGTGAGTGTAAGTAGATAAAATATGCTCGTGAGTGAGTGTGTGCCATTAGAAAATTCGTGTCATGAGCCCATCTCTAGTTTAAACTTATGCCTTTTTAATGCATTATGCATCCAATTATAAATAAATAAATCATTATTTTTAATTTTGAAATAATACATAATGTAATCAATTATAATTCATCCATGTATAATGTTTAGAAATAATAAATATGAAATACATTTTTGCAAATATCATGCATTACGTAGCAAGTTATTAGTAATACATTATTTTTCACTACGTTGTTCAACAAATGTTTGGTAAGACATTTTAAAATAATGCTACAAATAAGGGATATACATTACCTGGTAATGTGTTATATAATCACCACCCATTACCAAAGTTTTGCTGGGATGGTTAAAATCAGAACAGGGAAAACAAAGTTTCCCTTTGAAGAACTTAACCAAACTCTGAAAACGGAATTTTTTTACCATGAATTTTTGTTACACAAATAAAACAATTTTATGTCATAATACAGTTAATAGTCCAGCTCTTGGACCCACGGGATTAAAAAATGTTTTTTTATCTCCCATCAAACCTCCCCCCTTTGGACTATTCTATCTTTTACTTTTTAACATACGTACAAACCTGTTATTTACATTTTTTTTCTTTTTTCAGTTAAAAATAAAAAAAATGGCGTGACTAACAAGGCCAAAGTCCAGGGCATCATAACAGCTTTAAAATCCACTGAAAGTAACAGTGACGCCAGCAATTGAAATTAAGGGCACATAATAATGTGTTAACAAATTAAATTAATGATATAAAATAAATGTACCTACTTAAATATGCAGATGTATCTAACTGTAAATATGATCTATATTAACCTAAATATCGTCACCTAAAATGCAAAAGGCCCTAACTAACATTTTATTATTTTACAGGAGAAGCAAAGAACAGTATAGAATGATATTTTTAATTTGTTAATAACTTTGTTGTTTTTTAACGAATTTGACTAAAATTTTGTGAGTACGATCTTCTAATAAATACGAATCAAAATAAATCAAAAAAAAATTTTTTGTTTAGTTACGTCCATTGGCGATTGCCCAAATGACGAGTTTTTTTTATTTTGGCAATAAAATCGAAAATTTTTATTATGCAGCCCTTATTTTTTATGGAGACGTGTATGTTGATAAAATAATCCAGAACCAATCAAAAAAGTGATTTTGATTTTTTTTTTAGTTAGGGCCTTTTGCATTTTAGGTGACGATATGTACATATTTGGCCTTCTTTTTCTTTTTACCATTTTCTTAGTTTTATCATTAGATTAATATAAAAATTATACAGAAGGAACACAGAAAAAAATGTTAACTATTTTGGGTACTAAATAAAAAAAAATTGTTAATATAGCTATAGAAACAAGTAAAGTTTACTGATATTGATTTCAACAAACATATAGGTAATAAACTAATAATACTAGTAAACATCGAAAATGCGACTGGGACCCGACCTTATACATTTTTTTTAGAAACTTTATTCAAAAAAATACATATTTTACAATCATTTTTGCCTCAGCGTCCTTTGGACATTATTGAAGCAAGTTGGCAAAAAAAAAAAAATTGTTTTGCTTACAAGCATATAAAAAAGAAAAAAAAGTTACTACTAATTAAAAAAAAAACAAATAAAAATTAAATATTTAAAATTATTTTTAATTCTGTTTTATATATTGTTGGACTTTATATTTTATAACTGACGTTTTTTATTTATTTCTGTTTTTTACTGTGTTTTACATTTCAGAAAATTTTATTTTTGGCGGTTTTAACATTCAAATATGTTATTATGACGGTATTTTTTTTTTCTTAAACAACTCTAGCATTGATAATTATTTCCTTTTTTTTTTTGTTGGGTTAGTATTACTATGTAATGGAAATCAATGTAGAAAATCATGCCATCATAAACAATAATCAAAAATTAAGGATTTTTGTTTAATATTTTATCATTTATAATAAAGAATTTCGTTGTTTTATAATTTCAGAAACATATACACTCAAAAAAAAAACCTTGTAAAGTTACCAAAAAATCTCGTGATTTTACGAGGCTATTCTCGTAAAATAGGAGGTAGGTAAAATTCTCGTAAAATTACGAGGATTTTCTCGTAATTTTGAATGCGCCAAAAATTGGTAAAATAACCAATTTTATTGGTAAAAATATTGTTTTAAAACCGGAAAAACAAAAAAAAAATTGTAAACTTACAAGAAAAAATGGTAAATATGACAAAAAAAAAAAAAATGGTAAATTTACAAACCAAAATGGTAAATTTACAAAAAACCATTTTTTTTTGTTAAACAACATAATTTTTTTTTGTAAATTAACTAAAATCCTCGTATAAATTTTTCAAAATTTTGTCAACTTTTTTTAAATATTTATATTTTTCAATTAAAAAAAAAAATCATTTACAAAAAAAATGTTTTTATTTGTTAAACAACATAAATCCTCGTAATAAAAACTTTTTTGTAAAATTACAGTTTTTTTTGTAAAATAACCTTTCAAAATGGTAAAATACAATTACGAAAATAAACTTGTAAAATTACCAATAAAACTGTAGGTCTCGTTTGAGCAAAGTACAAGATTTTTTGTTAAAAAACAAGGAAAATTGTTAAATGTTGGTAGAACGGGATTACAAGGCATTTTACCAGGCGTTTTTTCAGTTTATTTTTTTGAGTGTAATAATACAAACCAATGTGTAAATTTTATTTAATAAAAATATGTTTAGGCATGTACATTGTACATTGTACAACCCATCCTCATTTCAAATTAAAAGTATATTTTTTTTTTTCAAAATAATTGAAATTTCATTCTACTAAAATTTTTGCAAAAAAAGTTGTAAATTTCAGATAATCGGTTTTCAAATCCATTCTACTAAAATTTTACTATATTTTGTGGTAAAAGCTACAGTTTTTCCTGCTAATTTCAGTTAGCTAATTTTTAGCAAGACATTTTTGCTAACTTTACCAAAAAAATTGTGGGCTCAAAATCAGCAAATTTTCTAGTAAATTTACAAGCTTTTTCGCTATCATTACAGTTTTTTTTTTTAAGTGTATATCATTATATACTGCATCATATAAAAATTTTTACTCAGGAGATTAAAATCAGCTATTTACACGTACATTAAGGCGAAAAAGGTTACGAGAATCATAAAACATTTCATTACCCATATCACAGTATTTACAGTAGCGAAACTCTTAATAGTGAATTTTCCCCCTTTTTTATTCACCTCAATTTGCTCACACGTATATGGAATGTGTGAATTCACCATATTTGTCAGAAATTTGAATTTTAAAGACATTTGCTTTCATTTAGAGATGGGCGCGTGAGTGAATTTTGACTCACGCACGCTCACGCTCACGAAATAAAAATTTTAATCACGCACGATCACGCACGAAATTATTTTTTCTGATCACGTTCACGCACGCTCACGTGAGTAACTAAAATTTTTCTCACGCTCACGAAAAAATCACGCTCACGAAGACTCACGAAATTAACATTAGCGAATTTTTATTTTACTTCTTTCGATTTCTTGCACAAAAAGTATTAAATTTTCTTAAAACAATAATAAAAATCACAATTTTGGATTAATTTCCCTCTAAATTCAATACAATGACGATTTTTTTACTCGTTTTCTGTTTCAAGCAGCACAAAAAAATCACGCAAACTCACGAAACAAAAATTATTCACGCACGAAACTATTTTTCATAATCACGCGCACTCACGATCACGTGAGTAAAAATAAATTTCACTCACGATCACGCGTGAATCACGTGAATCACGAAAAATTCGTGTCACGCGCGCATCTCTACTTTCATTAATTACTGTTTACAAATACATATAAATAGGGCAAGTACTTTCATGAAAATGCATGTTTTTACTCGGCACTCCAAACATAACATAAATAAAATATCTATCCGAATCAATAAATTTGCAATAAAATGGCATTGATTTGTAGTTGCATATTTTGGTATAAATGCATATTTTTGCATATTTTCATATAAATTGATTTTTTTTAATTTTCATTAACATTTTTTCAAAAAATCATTTCAAAAACCTTAACATAAACCAAAACCGAGCCACTATTTCTCGTAAAAAAAACATTTTTTTCTTATAGACATGATATTCTGAGACATTTCCTTAGAAATTTGTTTCTGAAAATAAAGTTTTTAGATTCTTGAAAAAAGTTTAAAATTTTCCTATTTTGAAGCATATCATTTTTAGATTTTTTAGATTTTAAAAATTTCTTACAGGAAAATTGTCTCAAAAATGCCTATACAACAACTTTTGTCATTCTCCTGGTCAGGTTGGTATTGAATTTTAGCGAAATTTGCACAGTAGTTAAGAAGTTATGAACAAACCCGTGAAAGTAAACTAGGTTTTATCCCGAATTCACGTGTTGTACAAAATGCAAAATACGTTTTGAAAGTGATTGGTAGCCACAAAAATATTTTACAAATTATGTTTGTGACTCAAGTAAATTTTTTAGCTCAAAAAAAAATTATACCCAAAAATTTTTTTTTTTACAAAAATTGCTAAAGAAATATAAATAAAATATTTTAAATAAAAAATTTTTTTTTCCAGAAAATTTTTTGAGTAGAAAAAAAAGAACTTTTAAAGAAAATTTTTTGAATTAAAAATTTTTATTACAAAATGTGTCAATAAAAAAATATTTTTTAATTAAAAGCTGCGTCCCCTCAAAAAAAAACGTTTCTTTAATATTGTAGAGGACATTAAAGTATTTGAAAAAATCTAATTCATATTATTAACACTCTTTTTTAGTTAAAGCATTTAATTTTTAATACATATTTTTAAATTTTAAGGGCATATTTTTAAAATTTTAAGTGCATATTTTTGATTTTTAAAAGCATATTATAGGCACATATTTTCGATTTTTAGATGCATGAAAGTACTTGCCCTACATATGAATTTTTTTTTTGTGTTGGAAACGTATTTGCACTTATTTTTTCATAAAAAAATTATTATTTTAAGGCCCTTACCACAAGAAAACAAAAAGTATATTTTAACAAAAGTTTTATTTTAAATTTCAAATTTTCAATACATTTTTTGAAAGTCGATTTTAAAAACAAAAACAATTTGTATGGAAATAAAATTAAAAGCTCATTTTAAATTTATTTTATTTTCTTGTGGTAAAGCTGTAAGAATTATAAATTATAATTAATTAAAGAATATAAAAAGTACAAAATTAACTGCCAATAATAGTGTCTCGGAAAGACTCAAATTCTGAGATATTTTTCCTTTAGAAAAAGCCGCCTCTAACAGTTTATTCTGATCTGAGAATTTTTCTATAGAAAAAATTCTAAAAATCTGAGTTTTTCTATAGAAATCTATCTCAGAATCTAAGAAGTTTTCTATAGAAAAAATGTCTCAGAATCTGATAATTTTTCTATAGAAAAATATCTCAGAATCTGATCATTTTTCTATAGAAAAAATGCCTCAGAATCTGATAATTTTTCTATAAAAAAATGGCTCAGAATCTGAGAACTTTTCTATAGAAAAAATGTCTCAGAATCTGAAATTTTTCTATAGAAAAAATGTCTAAGAATCTGAGAATTTTTTTGTAGGAAAAATGTCAGAATCTGATAATTTTTCTATAGAAAAAATGTCTCAGAATATGAAAACCTTTTTATAGAAAAAATATCTCAGAATTTGAGAATTTTTTCATAGAAAAAAATTTGAGAATTTTCCATATGTCTCAAAATCTGAGACTTTTCTATAGAAAAAATGTCTCAGAATCTGAGAATTTTTCTATAAAAAAATGTCTCAGAATCCGAGAATTTTTCTTATAGAAAAACTGTCCCAGAATCTGAGAATTTTTCTAAAGAAAAATGTCTCAAAATCTGAGAATATTTCTATAGAAAAAATGTCTTAGAATCTGAGAATTTTCGTATAAAAAAAATGTCTCAGAATCTGATAATTTTTTAACAAATGTCAAAGAATCTAATAACTTTTCTATAAAAAAAATTACTGAGAATCTGATAATTTTTCTATAGAAAAAATGTATTCGAATCTGATAATTTTTCTATAGAAAAAATGTATAAGCATCTGATAATTTTTCTATACACTCAAAAAAAAAAACTGTAATGTTAGCAAAAATAGCTTGTAAATCTACAAGAAAATTTGCTTATTTTGAACCCACAATTTTTTTGCTAAAGTTAGCAAAAATGTTTTGCCAATAATTAGTTAACAATTTTTTTTTTTGACACATTTGAGGACCCCATTGGGTTCGGACCCGATAGGTCCAGACCCCGATGGGCCTAGACCTAGTTGGGTTCCTTAAAAATCGTTATTGTTTTTGATCCAAAATTTGTGTCCGCTTCGCTCTACCTTGCTTAGTTTTTGAGATACGTTATTTTAGGGGGCCACTGGGGGTCTTGAGAATTATAAAACTCGATAACTTTAAAAATATTACTCGGAGAGCGTTTAGTTATTTTGTGGTCTTGTTCTACGTGTTGAGAGCTACAAAAATGCTTTTGGACTTTTTGTTGTGTCGGCAATATTTACCGAGATATGAACATTTTAAAATTTTCGGGAATGCTAACTTTTTTGGATCCAAGGTTAGGATCCATTAGGGTCCACAGATGTGAAGAGGACCGGCGATACTATGGAGAGCCCGAGTACCAAAAATGGCCTCCATTTTGCTCCATCTGGCTTAGTTTCCGAGATAGCGCCATTTTACGTTTTCTTAAAAAAAAAATTACATTTTATTTTTGCTAATATTAGCAAAAACGCTTGTAAAAATTTGGTCAACTCAATTTTAAATTTAGCAAAAAAAAAATTAGTTCAAATTTTGTTTAAAATTGCTAATGCGCTAAATGAAGTTTACAAGATATTTTTGCTAACATGCTAATCTCAACTAAAAATTTGCTAAAGGTTAGCTGACTAGCATTAGCAAAAAAAAAATAGTAAATCTACTAATGTATTATTTTGAGTGTAGGGTGTTCAAAACTTTAAGAGTCAAAATGTCTCAGAATTTTAGATTCGGATTCAGATTCGGAAAATGTCTCCGAATCTGAAACTTTTTGTACAGAAAAAAATGTCTCAGAATCTGAGACTTTTTCTATAGAAAAAATGTCTCAGAATCTGAGACTTTTTCTATAGAAAAAATGCTAGCTGTTTTGTGCCCGGCGTTGCCTGGGATAAATAGTATTTAATATTAGGACAATACTAACAAATCGTTTTATGGTAAACAAAAACTTTGTTGGGCTGTAAAAAATGTTAAATTTTATTTTTTTTCAACAAAATATTTTTAATTAGTTTTTGCTAAAAAAGCCGTGGCTCCCGTTTCCCGTTGATAAAGACTATAGTTCCCGCCTCGATTATTATTTTCTTTGGTGATAATTTTATGAAAATTGGTTCAGCCGTTTTCCCCTGATTGCGGAACAGACATGTGTCTATGGTAAAAGTTGTATTAAAATTGGTTTATTCGTTTAAGCATGATTACAGAACATGCAGAAAAAAATACAAAAGAGCGTGTCAATAAACCCCTTTTGTCCAAACGCGGTCTCATAGTTTTCACATCGGTTAATACTATCTTTGCTGATAATGGGTTCAGCCGTTTAAGCCTGACTGCGGAAAAGGCAGAAATAACGTTCATTAAAATACAAAAGGGGCGTGCCATTTTCTGCCCCTTTGTCCAAAAATGCTCCATTGTGTCTCATAGTTTCTGCCTCGATCAGCACTATCTGTGGTAAAAATTGCATTAAAATCGGTTCAGCCGTTCATGCGTGATTACGAAACGGGCAGAAATAAATTAATTAATGTAATACAAAGGGGCGCGGCATTTGACGCCCCCTATGGTGTCTCATAGTTTTCGCCTCGATTAAACTATCTGTGGTGAAAATTTAATGAAAATCGGTTCAGCCTTTAAAGCGTGATTGCGAAAGGAAAAAAAAAAAACTTTTAATTTAATAATTTTTCTAAAGAAAAATGGCTCAGAATCTGAGAAGTTTTCTATAGAAAAATATCTAAAAATTTGAAGTTTTCTATAGAAAAAATGTTTTAGAATCTGATATTTTTTCTATAGAAAAAATGTCTCAGAACCTGAGAATTTTTCTATAAAAAAATGTCACAAAATCTGGCATTTTTTTCTGTAGAAAAATTCTCAGATTCTGAGACATTTTTTCTTTAGAAAAATTCTCAGATTCTGAGACATTTTTTCTATAGAAACATTCTCAGTTTCTGAGACATTTTTTCTATAGAAAAATGATCAGATTCTCAGACATTTTTTCTATAGAAAAATTATCAGATTCTGAGACATTTTTTCTATAGAACAATTCTCAGATTCAGAGGTATTTTTTTACAGAAAAATTCTGAGGTTCTGATGCAGTTTTTGTATAGAAAAACTGCTAGACTTTAAGGCATTTTATCTATAGAAAAATTTTCAGACTTTGCCACATTTTCTTAAGAAAAACTTTCAGATTCCGAGACAGTTTTTCTTTAGAAAAATTGTATGATTCCCAGATATTAGCCGTAATTAACTTCTCAGGATACAGGTTATTAATCAAATCTACACAGAAGTTTCCTCTTCCCACGTTCAGGGTTTCTTTTTTGAAAAGTTGTATACACCCAGCCAGAAATTGCCAACCGTACCAAAACAAAAGTACTGGCAAAGCAATTTATTTTTTGTATAGCAAGCTCTTTTTAGTAAAGTACTTGGTTTCACCGAATTAAGTACTTTGCTAGTACTTTTTTACCAAACTAAAGGCGGTTTATTTATTTGAAATATTTTTTTTTAATAATTTAATTAAATTTTACCATTTTATTTGAAAACACTTAATTATGTTATAAAGTTATGATTCTACTATGTAGATACTGATTTCAATGTTATTTTTATCAAATTCGTTTAACATTGTAGAGTCCTATTTCTCTTGATGGTAGTGTAAATTAAAAAAAATCGCTACATTCAATAAAAATATTGCCTTTCAAAAATATATCATCACATTTGTATTTAGACAGCTTTCTATTTAAAATTTCTAGAGTCCGACCGAAACCAGTTTTCGAGGCCGAACCGAAGCCAAACCGAATATTCGGCCGATAAAGTAATATTCGGCCAAAACCGAACCGAAACCAAAACTAAAAAAAATTACCGCCTGGCATGAATAAAATTATTAAAAAGTTCACAGAAAAAAATAAAAAAAAATTTTGAGTAAATTTTTAATACTATTGAGTAAAAAATTACTCAATTTTCCACCAGTAAACGATTTAATAGTATTGAGTAAACTTTTAATAAAAAATTATTAAATGGTTAATAAAAAATTTGAGTAAATTATTAATTCACACAATTAAATCTTTACTTAAAATTTTTTAATATTTTTAAGTAACTTTTTAATTGTGTCAAGTAAAAATTTACTCAAAATGTATCAAATTATTTTTTTAAAAAGTTTAAAAAGTTTCTAATTTTTTTTCCAAAAAAATTGCTTTTACAAACTTTACCAAATATACTTATGTCTTCAAGACAAAGTAAAATTTTATAAAGATGATTTCAAACTTTCATATACATATACAAAAAACAATAAACTAAATGAGAATTCAAAACACCAAGAGAAAAAAAAAATATTAAATTTGTATTAAATTATTTACTCAAATTTTATTTTCAATTTTTGAGTAAATTTTTAATTGCGTCAATTAAAAAATTACTCAAATTTTTTTTAAAAAATTAAACAAGTGATTACTTAAATTTGTTTCCTCCATATTTTTTTCTGTGTTGTTAAAGATAAATATACAGCATAGAATGCTGTTAAACCATAGGAGTTGTTGTATTTTTGAAAAAAAAAATATGTTTTTTAAAAAACTTACAAAAAAATTGTATATTTCGTTTGAAGATTAGGAGAAAATAATTTTTGAACTGAAACAGTTTTACATTTATTTCATAAACTTGTAATATTTTCTTCAATTGAACGGAATCAAGTGTAATGAAATACGAAATCAAAAAATTCAGCGACTTTTTTACATATTTTTTAAAATACCAAAAAGTTTCGGTTTCGGTTAATATTCGGCCAAAATTTTGCGAATACCGAATAAAGGCCGAAACCCCATTATTCGGCCGAAACCGAGACCGAAACCGAATACTCGGTCGGACTCTAAATATTTCAGTAACTTAACTTTAAATTTCAGTAACTTTAACTTTAAACCACTTATTCCACTTCCGAACGGAATTGAGTCTGTGACATGCCCCTTAATTACATTCTCATTGTCGAGTAAACATACGTTATCTGGAAGAATTGGTTTTATTTTAAAACCATTAATGTTTACGAAAGAAAACACAACTCTCGATTCCGAGCTTTCTTTTATATTCCTAGAGAGTATTTGGAACTTCTTTTAAGAGGATGTAGCAATAAATTCTCGAATTTCATAATTTTTTGACGTTTTTGCGAAATTAGCCCCTAAATTTGTCTTTGATAAAAAAACTTGCTTTTACCATCATGTTGAATTTTATCATCATGTTGTATATGGCAGCACCATTTTTCGAGATAATTTAAGGATCCATCTTTAAGTAAATAATGTGGTAACCTTACAGAATATACTGAGACCGTATTTACATAAGTAGGCAATTTTAATTGCGGAAATTCTGATTTTATCGTGTATCAGAGAGAGATCTAAGATTCTTCCCTCTCTCTCTGATACACTAGAAAATCAAAATTGCCGCAATTAAAATTGCCTTATGTAAATTCGGTCTGACCAAAAAATATTTTTTTTTGGTTCACTATTCGTAGTGTTAGGGATGCCTTTATGATCCACTAAATGCAAGTTTTTTTTATCAAATACCAATTTAGAGGTTTATTTCGCGAGAACCTCGAAAAATTAAGAAATTCGCGAATTTAAGGGCTTAAGATGAAAAGCTTTAAACCAAATTTGCATAAGAAACATTGCCACAAGTCAAGAAAACTGTACCATGCATCGAAAAACGGAGTACGCCATTCGACTCAGCATGTCTCAAATAGATGGAAATGTTGGTCATACCTCTTATTTTCTATAATAGTGGCCACTTTTGTCATGCTGTGTAATTAATATATAATTTATTTAAATAGAAAAATTAAAAAAAAAGATTTCTAATGTACAAATTATTAAATAAAAAAAATATTTTTTTAAATACATTTTTAATTTTGTAATGAATTGTTTTAGTTAAAAAGCAATTTTAAAAACTCTCGGATAGTACTTTTTAAAGTACAGGGAAAGCGCTTTTAAAAGTACTTTGCCACTACTAAATGGTGTTATCATTTAGCATCTTAGCAAGTACTAAGAACCCAAAAAAAAGGTACTTTGCCAGTTTTAATACTACCTTATTAGGTACTTTGCCAGATCTGGCCCGTATGTATTTTTCTGCCTGGGCAGAAATGTTGTACTTATAAAAAAATTGTCTCAGATAATTTTAAAGCCGCAATGTACTTATCAGGATACAGAATAATGAACCAAATCTTCACTGAAGGTTTCTTTTCCCCCGTTCAGGTTTTTTCTTTGCTGAAATGTTGTGTTCTGTGTTTAGTCTTCATAGATTTGTTTTCAGTCACATATTTCTATAAAAGAATATTTTAAATAAATTGAAAATTTTTCTCTAGAATAAATATCTTAGATTCCGAGACAGTTTCTAATGAAGACATGACTCCAATTCTGAGACTTTTCTTTAAGGCGCGTTTACACGGGAGAGAAAACTGCTAGACAAATACCAAAAAACAACTCTGTGTACCTGTTAATTTGACTTTTGCAATAATTGTGTCAAATCAAATTCCTCTAATAGTACGTTCAGATTGGCCTCGAAACCCCGTTTAACGAGGTTTAGAGCCAAACCTCATTTGAAAATACGTATTTTCCCTCACAAATTTAAACCTTCTTATAGTGAGGATTCAACGAAAGTACGATCGAAACCTTATAAATTTCACAATTCTACCACTGTGCGACAGTGAGAAATAGAGAAAATGGAAAAATGATAAAAATAAAAAAATAAATCAATTTATTTACAAAATTTCTTCAAAAATTTATTTATTTGAATTAAAAATAAAATTAAAACGTGAAAAAAAAAAATAATTTCCGCTTAATTAAATCAGTTAAAAAAAATATTTTTGTGTGTGATAGTTTCCGAAACCTACATAAGTGTCAAAATTGTTGTGTGTGAACAGGTGAGTTTTTAAATTGAAAATACGAGCTTTTAACAGGGTTTCGAGGCCAATCTGAACATAGTATAAAACGTATTATTTCTTACTTTTTTTTGATAATGTTACAGATTTTTGGAAGATATTGATATTATTTTTGATTTGAAGTCTGTATTTTGTTTAATAAAAAAATTATAACGCAAACAAAATTTATTTTTTTTGGAGATGATATTAAAAAATCTAGAGTTGACAAATTTTCGATTTGCTTTCTCGTGTGAACGCACCTTTAGAAAATATCTAGTCTGAATAATTTTCTACTAAAAAAATGTAATTTTCCATAGAAAAAAATAATCAGAATCCAAAACAATTTTTATAAAAAAATATGTCTTAGAATCTAGACTTTTTCATATTTGCTAAAGTTTAAAAAACATTTTTTGGAAAAAAATGTAAAACTTTTTTAAACTTAAAAAAAAATAAAAAATAAATTAATAAATTTTGAGTAACTATTTACTTGTCACAATTAAAAAGTTACTTAAAAAAAACTAAAAAATTTAAGTAAAGTTTTAATTGTGTCAATTAAAAATCTACTAAAATTTTTTAGTAAGCTTTTAATATTTTTTTACTGAAAGTTTACTCAATCAATACTATTAAATCGTTTACTGGTGCAAAATTTTGTAATTTTTTACTCAATAGTATTAACAATTTACTAAATTTTTTTTTATTTTTTTCTGTGTACACAAATTATGGCAGACTGTTACAAACCATGCCGTTTAATCTTTATTATTATTATTATTATTATTATTATTGAATTTTTAACATATAATTACAAATCATATACTAAATTAACCTAACCGAGACGGGTGACAATGACCATTGTCTCGTTGTAGAGAAACAGACCAAGGCCTCTGGTGGGAATCGAACCCACGACCCTCAGACTCATAGGCTAGCACGCTACCAACTAGCCTACTGGGGCGCCTAATCTTTATTATTTACCTATTTAAAATTTATTATTGTTAAACAAAATCTATCACAAATTGGTTCGTTTTGGTGTTAAAACTCTTTATTAAAATTTTAAGCAAAATCGGGGTTGAAGTTTCGCCTTAAAAAATGTTTCCCATAAGATAAAACTTTTTTCGATTTTTAATTTTTTTTAATTTTATGTATTACAAATGTTTAGTTTAAAAACTCTGCCGATGGGGATTAAGGTTTGGTCTTTAAAACAATTTGGTTTGTGTGTTTTTTTTTCAGGGCCAAACTTTTGATCCAGGGTTAAACTTAATGTGGCTAAACCAATGTGGCTAAAGATTTAAACATAGAGTTTTTAGACCAAAACGATAACATTAGTTTGCCTTTCAATCGACGAAAGTCCACAAAAGTCATTTTGTGTGATAATATCGTGTTCTAAAATACATTTTAGAACACGACAAAGATGTCATAAATACACTAAAAAAAAAAAATTGGTAAAAAGACGCAAATTTATGTTATTGGTAAAAAGATTGTTTTCAAACCACGAAATTTTCAAAAAAAAATTGGTAAATTTACAGGAAAAAGTGGTAATTGTTAAGAAAATGGTAAATTTACAAAACAAAATGGTAAATTCCCGGCTAAAAATGTTGTATATAATCATATATGATATCATATATGAGACCATATACAGTATCATATATAGTATCAAATATGGTCTCATATATGAACATATTCCAAAATTGGCGCTTATATAAGACACGGTCATATATGATCCAATATATGTGATCATATATTAGATCATATATTGAATCATATATTGGATAATATATTGAATCATGTATGGGATCATATATGATGTTGTTTTCAATTTGTTTTACATTCTTTTTCATATTTTTTTTTATTTTTTTGTATTTTTTTTCATTCACCAGAATTGCAAACGGTGTACATAAGTATAATTTAAAATTAAAAATATTTTTTTATTAATTTTTGGTGTTTTCATAACCTTTTAATTTTATGATTTTCATTTTTTAGTTACTATCGTTTGCATTTTTGGTGACCATATAAAAATAAATAATTTAACTTATAGATACGAGAATACATTTTGATAGTCAACAAAATAAATTGAACATAAAAGATCTTATATATCAAGTTTTTCAATTGATATCGAAAGATGCGAACAAAGGGCTTAATAAAGGAACGTTGATTTCCTTTGTGTTTTCTTGTTTTAGTGTTAATTCCGATTATCTTCAGACTTAGCGTTTTTGTTATGGTATAAGCCTCTTTTTTACAATATTTATAGTCAAAATCTAAAAAAGGATATAAAATAATATTAATATTTGAGATATTTCTAGAATTTTTATTGTATTAAAGTATTACCAACGATAGCATTTGGTGCTAATAGGTTAATGATAACACGGATGTCATTTAACGAAGCAACCATCTACCTTTAAAGATTGCTAGATACTGCTAGTTACATACATACATGTTGGAGTGTATTTTGTTAAGACCATGGGATGCTTAAGCCCATTGGATGCTAAAGACTATGGAATGCTTTTTAAGGAAAGATATATTGTCTTTCAGAAATACATCTGAAAAAATCTTAAAAATTATTACACATTTCTATTTTATTCCAGCAAAAAAGAACTTGCTACTACTAAATGCATGCATCAAAATTCATAGCAAGCAAATAATTACTTAAGACTTCGATTAAAAGCAATATATTCAGTAGTATGTATTTTATCTTGCTGGGTTATGTTTGTAAGAATATTTGAAGGATTGGGATAAAAACTATTTCTACTTACATCATGTTTGTAAGGATATTTGAAGGACTGGGATAAAAACTATTTCTACTTACATCATGGTGACAATGTGCCAGATTGTCACTTTCGCTTATAGACAGCTTTCTTGTAATTGTATAAAAACGTTGTCCTTCCTAAATCGTTACTCAACCTTAAAACTGATCGTTCTTTTTATTTCGATTTGCTATGGCGATAGTAAGCGATTTCAAAATAGTTTGCTCCAAGTTAAGCGAGCTTAACGTACCTCCGCATGGTTGAATTTTCTAGTAACTCGACCTTCAAACTTCTTATACATACGTTCTTTCCATTTCCAATTTGCTACAGTAAGGGATTTCAAAATAATTTATAGTGTTGGAATCGTAGTGATAACATTTCTGGTGGTGCATATGTCCTCTTCTCCAAGTTGAGTGAGCTTAACGTTACTCGGCCTCAAAACTGCTTATACGATCTATCATTTCCAATTTGTTATGGCGACATTAAGGGATTTTAAAATAGTTTGCAGTATTGCAATCGCAGTGAAAACATAATGGTGGTGCATATGCCCTCTCCACGAAGTTGCACGAGATTAACGAAGCTGCGTAGTTTAATATTCTTCAACATCAAAGCACTCTATATTATTGTATTTGCGACATATGTTCATTTACTCATTTTGAATATGATCTTGTTTTGGAATAAAATGTCCACGCTTATACTTGTTATGACGATGAACTGGAAAAAATAATACATATGATTTTAAAATTCTAAATTCATTTAAAATTCTAATAAAAACTTACCTTTTCCATTTTCTTTATGTAAAAGTAACTTTTTTAATCAGAATATTTTGCAACTAGGAAACAATAGTGGTATTCAGAGTCTTGCTTGCCAGCCCTGGCACTGGTGGTAAAAGAGCACTTTTTAAAATTACTTTTCAAAATACATGTATTTTTTGAAAGAAGTACTCTTTTGCCAGGGCTGGCAACAAGACTCTGAATACCTCTAATATTTTTTAAATTATTGATACGAATCGGTATTAAGATATAAATATGGTAATAAAATATAATTTCAATCGTACATAACTTTTATCTTGTAATTCCGGTTGATATTTTCATACACATGCATTAAAATTTAACATTTTATGATAACATATATGTTTCCATATATGATATCATATATGGCACATATTTTATATACGGCCACATATATGGGATCGTTTCTTGCATATATGGACACATATATGTTTCCATGTATTTCATATATGATCATATAAAGATCTATATATAAGCATATATGAACATACACATTTATTTTTAGCCGGGTTGACAAAAAAAAAAAATAGTAAATTATGAAAAAAGTTTGGTAGTGTTAATTTTTAAGCCACAAAAATTTGATGTACATACTTTCTTAGATTACGGAAAATAAACTGTTCTTTGTAAATTCACAGTTTTTTTGGTAAATCAACTCGAATTATCGTACGAAAATAAATTTGTAAAATTACCAATAAAACTGTATTTCTGGTTCGAGCAAAGTACAAGATTTTTGGTTAAAAAACAGGAAAATTGTGGATATGTATCATTAAAAGCAACATCTCAACTAAAATCCTGGCTTGTCAAAACAAAAAAAAAAAAATAACTTAAAAAAATGTTTAGAGTAGGACCCCTATGGACTTACATTTTTTTTTTCGAAGTCAATTTTAAAGCGGAAGAGTGTAATGCAATTTTTAGTCGTTAATAACCTAATCAAGTAAAATAATAATTAAAAAATAAAATACAAAATCGAAAAAAAAAATTTATTTGCATGGGGAAACATTCTTTTAAAACAAAACTTTAACCCCCAAACGCACAAGTTCATTTTGTCCGAAAAAATTTAAACAGAGTTTTTAGACCAAAACGAACCATAATTTGCCCGGCGATCAACTTAATTCGAAAAAAGTAGTGTTTATAAAAAACCGACATTTTGGAAAACCGGTTTCTCGGTTAACCGAAATTCAGCTTTTTCGGTTAACCAGTTTTCTTGGTTAAACCGGAATAAAAAAAACCGGTTAAACGGTCTTTAACTGACAAACCCAAAAAATATTTTAAAATTTTTAATTTTTATTAAATAAAAAATCGAATGTAACTAAAGTTAACATATTTGTTTCTTTGAGCAAAGTTAGCAACTGTTATCCTTTAAAAATAGCGGGATTTAAATACGGTGTTTTATTTTCCCATATTCACCGGAGCTTTAATTTTTATTGGTTTTATAAAAAAAAAAAATACATAAATTCGCTATAAATTGTAGTACCGTATTTTATATCGATGTTCTTTTATTGATATTTTCTCCATTAACAGGAATTTCGGTATCTGGTTAACAGCAAAAAAAACGCTTATAACGCCGAGTAATTCAAATATTTACCAGATTCGGAATAAAATTCTTATTTGGAAAATTGTTTCCTAAAGACAAAAAGTATTTTATACTTTCTTTCTCACGGATTTTCAAGGTCTTTTAAATCAAACTTTGAAAATATCATAAAAAAACAAGTGCAAACCCTAAATATTTTCAAATAATTCCGTTTGAATGTATTAAAAAAAACCGGTTAACCGACATAAAAAAAACCGGTTTTCGGTGCACCGGATTTTTTCAATTTCGGTTAACCGGTTTGCAAAATAACCGAAATTTTGGGAAAAACCGGTTTTTCGGTTAACCGGTTTATAAACACTAGAAAAAAGTCAAAAAAAAGTGCCACCCTAACGTACATATGTATTTCTGTAAACTTAATTTGTTTTTACAAAAAACCATTTTTTTTTGAGAAAATAGTTACTAACAATTTCTGTTAAATTACAGAAAAGTTCACAGTTCTTTTCTAAAGTTGAATGACAAAAAAAAAAAAGTTAAATATCCATTTTAGGAAAAATGTGTGCTAAAAGTTTAAGTTATTGTTTTAAACGGATTCCTGCTTAAATACAAAAGAAAAATCTTTACCAAGAACTAGCTAGCATTTAAAAAAATAAAAACAACATGAGAGCAAAATATTTTAGAAATAATTAAAAGAAATTAAAAAAAAAAAAATCGTTGTCCAAACAATTCAGGAAACAAAAACGACCAGACAAAAGAATAACAAGGATGACAACGACGATTGTTAACAATGAAAAATTTTTTATGTTCATATTTTCTTTTTCGAAATATTTCTACTTTGATTTTGCAAACGAACATACACGACAGACTGTCCCTAACCCAAAAATTATTTTTAATGAAATCTAATTTTTAAGAAATTTTTTTTTACTTCCCGAGTAATAAAGGAAATGAAACAAAAATTTAATTTCTAAACATTGTAGACATTTTTGGTATTCCTATAACGGTTTCAAACGCCCCAGTTATAATGTTATCTTCAGTACACTCAGAAAAAAAAAAACTAACTAAAAAATGGGAAAATAAACTAAATCCAAGGAAAATTGATAATGATTTAGCTCCATTGCCATGAATTCCTACTTTTTGGTCAATATTTTTCTTAAAAATAAAGACCAATTTGAACTAGAAAATCGAAAAAAATTTTCTATTTTTGAGTTAAAAAAAAACATTTCAGAAGAGGACATTTTTCCTAAAAATTAGTTAATTTCATTTTTTTGTTGGTTTATTTATAGAATAGAATGTGAATACACACAGTCTCATTACCCAACAAACTAAAAAATATTACTCTATCATCAGTAGGGCAAGTACTTTCATGCATCTAAAAAACGAAAATATGTGCCTATAATATCCGTCTAAAAATCCAAAATATGCACTAAAAACTTTAAAAATATGCATCTAAAAATTATTGTTTTTACTAAAAAAAAATAGTTTGTGAACATAAATTAGGCTTTGTCAAATATTTTAAGACCCTCGACAATTCTTAAAAATGTTTTTTTGAGTGGAAACAATTTTTAGTTGAGAAGTTTTTTCCTTGAGTCACTAAATATTTCTGAAGTAAAAAATTTTCTAAAAGAAAAAAAATATTAAAATACAATATTTTTCTAAAACAAGTTATTTTTCAATACTTTGTGTTCTTTATTCTTAAAAAAAATATTTATTTTTACAAAATATTTTTTTTTCTGAATTTTTCGATTTTCAAGTCAAAAAATTAACTTAAAGGCAAAAGACCCCACCCTAACTCTAATCGAAAAAAAAAATGCAATTTTCCTGTAAAAAATCTTAAATTCGAAAGCATTTTTTTCTTTACGATTGATTGGTGAAGAGATATTCATGAATATGTTAGAATTTAAAAAATTTTCTTTAAAAAATGCATTAGAGTATGATTTCGATAAATAAATTAATTTTTCTATAAGAAATAGGGGATATGCTTTGAATTTTCCTAAGGAAGTTTTGAAAAAATATTGATGAAATTTAAAAAAGTCTAATTTATATCAAAATATGCAAAAATATGCATTTATACAAAAATATGCAAAAATATTCAACTACAAATCAATGTCATTTTATTGCAAATTCTTTGATTCGGATAGATATTTAATTTATGTTATGTTTACAATGCTGACTAAAAATATGCATTTTCATGAAAGTACTTGCCCTAATCAGAGATGCCAACTATTTGAGAGCAAAACGCGCACAAAAATTTTGTAAACGGGTAAAAACGCGTAAATTTGTTTGAAAAAAAGGGTAAAAAAGCACTGGACAGTTTTTGTAAATAGATAAAAAAGTAAACAAATAATATTTTTATTCAAACAAAATTTTTGATAAGTTTGTTGGTTAAAATTTTGAGCAACCGATATAAATCGTTTTACATGGTCTGCATTTTCCGATTCAAAAGCCAAGTTTAGTTTTTGAACTTCACCCAGAACAGAATTCAAATATTAAGCCAAAATAAAAAAAAAAACCTACAAAGAATGGCGTTTTTTTTAGAAGTTGGTTTAGTTTTTCAAAAGAAAACATTTTCCCCTTAGTCCGATTTGCCCATTTTTTTTCCGAAGTTAATACGACCAATGGTCATTGACCATAATAATATATTCGTTCCATATTTTAGTTTGAACTGCATACTGCTTTTCACAGACAGACAGACGGAAATTCAAAAAATGTCCTTGAATCGATCATAAATCATAAATCAAATATACACTCAAAAAAAAAAGTTTGTAAAATGACATAAAATCCCCGTGATTTTACGGGGCAGGTTTTTTAAAATATGTACTAGCAAGAATCCCCGTAAAGTTACGGGGATAATTTGTAAATTGATTTAACAAAAGAAAATGTAAATTTACAATTTTTTTTGTAAAATATCATCTTCGAGGTAAACATTTTTTTTGTAAATTTGCAAAAAAATTGGTAAATTTACAAAACAATATTGTAAACTTACAGAAAAATTTTGTTATTTTACAAGGAAAAATAGAAAATGAAAAAAATAAATTGTAGATTAACAAATTATTTGGTTAAACTACTGTTTTTTATGCAAAAAACTTGTATATTTACAATAAAAAGTGGTAAATTTACAATTTTTATTGTATATGTACCATTTTTCCTTATTTTTTTGTCGTAAAAACAGTAGTTTAACCATAAAATTTGTAAATTTACAATATTGTTTTTGTATACAATTTTGTTTTTTAAATTTTCATATTTGTTTTGTAAATTTACAAAAAAATTGGTTTATTTACATATTGGTTTTGTAAATTTAAAGGTTTTTTCCATTGGTGCATCTTATTTTTCCTTCTTCGGCAGCTGGAGTAGCACTTCAACAACCTGAAAAGATTTTTTTTCACTTGAGCACTTTTAACAAACTTTTTAATGTATAACACTGCACTTTTTTATTTTATTTCGTTTTTTTTAAGTAGAACATATGAGAATTGCGAAGGAGGCTACACAAGAAATTTCTTATATTTTCAGGAAAAATTAGTCAAAAAATAACAATTTTTTTTTGAATTTTTAATTATTTTCACAAGTATTTTTAAAAAATCGGAAAAAAAAAATTGGATATTGTAGATTGGATGTTTAAGTACCAGTTAAAATAAGAAAAATTTGATTTTTTCATAATTGGCAGCTTTCTATTGACATTTTAGGTACCAAATTTAAAAAAAATTACCAAAAAAATATGGTAAAATCACAAAAAAAAAAATGGTAAAAATACAAAAAAAAAATAGAACAATTATATAGTAGAAACACATAAAAATTGTGGTATTTTACTTAACGCAAATTACCAAAAAAATGTTGTAAAAATTTTTTATAAAAAATTATTTTTAACTAAATTTTTTATTCCAAAACGCAAAAAAAAATTCTGAACTTAGAAAATTTTTGCGTGTTCTATTGTTGAATAATTAATTTTTTTTTTGTAAAACAACATTAATTCTAGTAATAAAATAAGTTTTGTAAAATTATATTGAAATTTTGTACTTTTCAATACATACATTTCAAACTGAAAACACACAAAAAAATAATCGGGGTAATAATACCTTAGCTGGCATAGGTATTTATTTTTTCTATGAAATTTAAAAAATACGGTTTATTACCTTTGCACTACGTAATTTAAATACCTTATTGGCTATGCAACTTTTACTATTCAATTTAGGTAGAACTTCGAAAAATTTATTGACAATTATTTAAAATTCAATAAAAAATTAAACATCAACATTTTATTTTTATTCATATTTACACAATTTTTTTATAATTGTGAAGCGCAATAAAACTAGCTGAAAATGATTGAATCTTAAGAAATCGGATCAGTAAGGTATAATTTTTAGTTCGTTGTAAAAAACTAGTACATAATATTGTGTCTACGTTTTTTCAGATAACGTGAATATCGATGTCAAGAAAAGAAGTCATCAACATTATGCAGATTTATCAAAATATGTTTATACATTCAAGATGTTTCAAGATTTAAAGATAAAAATTTTCTCACAACTTCCATAAAAATATGTAGTGGATAACGACGTCGAGAAAAGAACCATCAATATTTTTATGCGATCCATCAAGATTGATATATTCAAGACGCATCAAGATTTAAAGGCAGCAATATTTTTTATAATTAGTATAGAAAAAATTTCTCATTCTATAGACAAATCTACAAGTTTTTCTCAAGAAATTCTATCGAAAAGGGTCACAGAATCTAAGAATTATTCTACCGAAAAAATTTTACAGAATTTTCTATTAAAAAAATTTTCAGTTTCTGAGAATTTTTGTAAAGAAAAAATTTCTCAAAAGAATTTTTGTTTGTTTGTTATAGAAAATCAGAATCTGAGAATTTTTCTATAGAAAATCAGTCTCAGAACCTGGGAATTTTTCTATGGGAAATCAGTCTCAAAATATGAGAATTTTTCTATAGAAAAAATGTCTCAGAATCTGAGAATTTTTCTATAGAAAAATGTCATAGAATCTGAGAGTTTTTCTATACAAAAATTTCTTAGAATCTAAGATTTTTTCTATACAAAAATGTCGTAGAATCTGAGATATTTTCTACACAAAAATGTCTCAGAATCTCAGATTTTTTCTATAAAAAAATGTTTCAGAATCTAAGATTTTTTCTATAGAAAAATGTGTCAGAATCTGAGATTTTTTCTATACAAAATGTTTTTTCTATAGAAAAATATCTCAGAATCTGAGATTATTTCTATAGAAAAATGTCTCAGAATATGAGATATTTTCTATAGAAAAATGTTTCAGAATCCGATATTTTTTCTATAGAAAAATTTGTCAGAATCTGAAATTTTTTCTACAGAAAAATCTCTCAGCATCTGAAAGTCTTTCTATAGAAAAATTTATCAGAATCTGAGATTTTTCCATACAAAAATGTCTCAGAATCTGAGATTTTTTCTTTACAAAAATGTCTCAGAATCTGAGAGTATTTCTATACAAAAATGTCTCAGAATCTGAGATTTTTTTCTATAGAAAAATGTCTTAGAATCTGAGTTTTTCTATACAAAAATGTCTCAGAATCTAAGATTTTTTCTATACAAAATGTCGTAGAATCTGAGATTTTTTCTACACAAAAATGTCTAAGAATCTCAGATTTTTTCTATAAAAAAATATCTCAGAATCTCAAATTTTTTCTCTAGAAAAATGTCTCAGAATCTGAGAGTATTTCTATTAAAAAAATGTTTAATAACAGAAAAATTTTCAGATCCTTCATAAGATTCTGAGACATTTTTCTTATTATCAACTTTTCTTTAAAATTTGTAAACATTCAAAAAATTAAAAAAAAAATTAATTAATTAAAAATAATAAACTTTTCGTAGTTTTTATTTAAATTTTAAAAGGAAATGGTGTAAAAAAGCCATTACTAATGCAAGGTAATACTACACCCAAAAAATTACATAGTAGCATAGTTAACAAAATCCATAGTTATTTCAAATAATTTTTAAATCAACTATTTATAATCAATAACAACTACGGACAAAGTTTTTATATTTGAAAAAGCAAAATGTAAAAAAAATACAAGTGTCAAAAGTACAAATAAACAAATTCAAATCAAAAAATATTTTTTAATTTAAACATTTAACGCATCGTGCAAAATATTTTGTTTTTTGGAAATAAACCAGCACAAAAGAAGAAAAAGGTGGACAATACGAAAAATATGAACATGGATAGAAGGAGAAACTATCAGAAAAGCAAGGAAAAAGGATTTGGTAAGAAATATTTTCAAATCTATAGAAAAGTCTCAGATTCTAAGAAATTTTTTCTATAGAAAAAGTTTCAGGTTCTGATACATTTTTTCTACATAAAAATTCTCAGATCCGAGACATTTTTCTGTAGAAAATGATCAGATTCTGAGACATTTTTTCTATAGAAAAAGTCTCAGATTCTGAGACATTACTTCTATAAAAAAAAGTCTCAGATTCTGAGACATTTTTTCTATAGAAAAACTCAGAAACATTTTTCAGTAGAAAAATTCTCAGATTTTGAGACTTTTTTTCTATAGAAAAAATGTCTCAGAATCTGAGACTTTTCCTTTAGGAAAAATGTCTCAGAATCTGAGACTTTTTCTTTAGAAAAAATGTCTCAAAATCTGAGAATTTTTCTACTGAAAAATGTTTCTGAGTCTGAAAATTTATCTATTGAAAATTTTCTATAGAAAAATATCTTTAAATCTTAGAATTTTTCTATAAAAAAATATCCAAGAATTTTTCTATAAAAAACGTCTCAAATTCTAAGCATTTTTCATATATTTTTTTATAGAAAAAATGTCTTCAATATCTCAGAATTTTTCTATTGAAAAAATGTGTTAGAATCTGAGAATTGTTCTATAGAAGTAATATCTCAGAATCTGAGATTTTTTTGTATAGAAAAAATGTCTCAGAATTTTGAAATTTTCTATAAAAAAATGTCTCGGAATCTCAGAACTGTTCTATTAAAAAAAGATATCTAAATCTGATAATTTTTCTATAGAAAAAATGTCTCAGTCTGATATTTGGTTGGGATTTTTTATTCAGAATCTGATTTTTTTTTTTTAGACAAAATGTCTCAAAATCTGAAATATGAAATTTTTTTGTAGAAAAAATGTCTCAGTATTCATGATATTTTCTAGAGAAAAAATATCTCAATTTTTTGAGATTTTTCTATAGAAAAAATGTTTAAAAATTTAAGATTTTTCGACAGAAAAAATGTCAAAAATTGACCCATTATTTCTACAAAAATGTCAGAATTTTTGACGTGTTTTCTATACAAAAAAATAGAAAAAGATTACAAAATAATACGTTTTTTTTTCATATTTGCAGGCTGGCTTTGGATTCTACAATATTGGTGTATGCAGTTTATATGAAATTTTAATAAAATAATGTTTATGAATAAAAAAAACTCAAAATTTTGTTTTTTTTGTATACCAATTATAGGGTATAATTAACTATTTATTAAATTCCATAGTAAATATTTACTATGATTAAATTTTATAAAAAAATCAACTATGGACCTAGTTGTTTACCTATGTTTATCAAACACATCGATGTCATTAACTTTTCTCATAGTTAATTTGTAGATTAAAATGACACATAGTCAGCAACAACTATGTCACATCAACTATGACATAGTTGGGGCTATTTCACCTATGACATAGTTGAAAAAATAGTAATCATCAACTATGTAATTTTTTGGGTGTACCAAATTATTTACGTAATATCACCTATTTATCAATGCTATTTTACCTAAAAAGCTAAGGTATATTTCTGTCAACCATAAAAAATTTTCGAACATAGGAATTACCTTAGCTTTTAAGTAACATTACCTTTTTACTTAGCAAATGCCCCGTTTGCCTGGCGCTAAGGTATTTTTATACTATAATTTTAGGTAATATTACCTCGATTTTTTTTTGTGTGAACCTTGTAAACGATCTTAAAAAAAAGAAGTAAAAAAGTTAAATTCGGCCTTGCCGAATGTAGTCATACCCTCCACAATTTCAAAAAGATTATTGCAAAAAACTTTATTTAAAAGGAAATTACTTTTGAAAAAAAAATTGAAAAAAAATTTCCGCGAAAAAAAATTTGGTAAAAAAAAAAAAAAAACGCGATTTTTTTCTTTTTTTTCAAAAAATATGTTCGTACTTGTTTAAATACCATTTGGTGTTCAATTAAGTTCACATATGTCAACCAGAAGCCGAATTAGAGCATTTTGTATTTTTAGGTTATGTTGAATGTACTGGAATTTTTGAGGTATGCTTACATTTTCGTTCATAACTTTTGAACCGCTGAACCGATATCGTTCAAATGCAATATCAAATTTCTCGGGAGAACTTTCAACATATATGTTAAGTTTTAGTCATCTCTGTGCAATAGTTTGTTCGCGAGAGCATTTTCCACAGACAGACAGACAGACAGACAGACGGACAGACGGACATCGCTAGAATGTCTTAAAATCGATCGGGCATCATGAATATATATACTTTATGGGGTCCCAGACCGATATTTCGATGAGTTACAAACGGAATGACAAACTTATATATACCCTCTATCACTAGAGTGGAGGGTATAAAAATGTTTGTAATAAATCATTTTTTTGGTAAAAAGACTAAATAACATCAAGTAAAATTATGTTGTACAATTACAGTTTTCTTGTGTAAAAAAACTAAACACCTTGTAATATTTTTTTAATTTGTAAAATAATTCACTTTTTTGTAAATTTACCTAAAAAAATTGTAAAATAAATTTACCAACATATAATAGTAAAATTACAAAGCAAACTGTAGTTTTCGTTTTATTAAATATACAACAATTTTTGTAAAAAGACAAAAATATTAGTAAAATAGAATTACAAGACCTTTTACTTGTAAATTTACAAACTTTTTTTTTGGAGTGTACTTTGTAAAGTCTCCGACTAATAGTTCGATACGTTACACTCGAAATATACTTTGTTTGGAGGCTATAAAAATTTATTTTAAAAAGCACTAAAAGCACCAACTAAAAATATATAAAGCACCAATTTAGTGCGTTTTTATAATTTCGCACTAGGCCAAAAATTTTCGCGTTTTGACACATCAAAAAGCACTAGATCTAGCGCGAAAAGCACTAAGTTGGCATCCCTGGCCCTAATCATCAGTAATATCATTTTTATAAAAATTCTAGGTTATAAATTATCATTATATATAAACCAAACCAAGGGTTCTGGTGGGAATCGAACCCACGACCCCACATTTTTTTTTTTTTTTTTTAATAATAGGCCTTTGTTGTGATTAAAATATTATATTCTCTCTAACACATACATGTGTAGAAAAAATGTAAATATTAAATTTATTACTTGTTATGCAAGATCAAACTCTTTTTTTTCATATACTTCAAATACTAAACAGAATGTGAACTACACAAGCAAGCATCAAACAAAATAAATTAACAAATCAATTTCAAGTTATGAAAAATTTACTGAAATTGTGGAAAAAAACTTCCTCAAATTAAAGAAGATAAATATGATGAAATAATTGGTAGTAAATTACGTCCTAAAACTGAATTTTTTAAACTAAATTTTGTTTTAAGAAATATGTCTTAAAATAAAGATTTTTTTCAATTATTAAAAGAAAATTTGTTTGGCTGTAAGAATTTCTTCCATGTATTAGGAAATTCCATTTAAGGAAAATTATGTCATATTTAACAGTACATGAACTAAATTTTTTTTCTAGCAGTTAAGAAAATTTTCTAACTTTCAGTTAAATTTAACTAAATTGTGGGAAAATTTATAAACTATTTTGAAGAAAATTTTATAAGTTAACTCTTTTTTTTAGTGTAGGATTTTAACGGGTTACGACTGGTTATGACCAATTATGACTGGTTATGACCCATTTTATTATTTTTAAACTTCAAATTTCCTGTGTCTGTTTTAAGCACAATCATAAAAAGTCTCAAAACTCAAAATTATTTGTCAATTTAAAGACCTCCTGGGTAGCAGGTCTTTTTTTTTTGTTTTTTTTTTTTAAATTTTCAAACAAAATTAAAATTTTTTATGATTGTTCTACAACAACCACATGGAAAGAATTGACTTATGATTGAGTTATGAATATTTTTTTAATTGTTTACACCTTGGATTCGTATAGAAGATTCGGCGCAGCCGAATTAATTAGCTAATTTTAACTATTTCTATGCTAGCTTTACAAAGTTTTTTTGAGTGAACCACTGTGGGATTTATTAACAAATACATTTAAGTACACTAGAGTTTGCAAATAATAGAGATTACGATTAAAAAAATTTCCGGTCATCGCGATTATCGATTAACCGATTTGTTTTAATAGTTTGAGTTGATATAGCTTTATTAAAAGACTATTTTAAAACTTATATTTCTGAACTTACAAAATTACAAGAAATGCTTTTCAGAAATATTAAGAAATGCTTTTCAGAAATAAAATTATAAACTTTCGAATTTCCCAAAAATAAATCAAGAGTTTGGCAGAACATCTTTTTATATCATATTAAAGCGCTCTCTTGAAAATGTAATAAAAGTACGGGAGACAAATTTAAATTTTTTGATAAGAAAAAATTGAAAAAAAAATTAGCGTTTAACGACATTATCACTCGGACGTTTTAAGAGCACTCTTAAAACAAAAACCATGACGTTTTGGAAACGCTTTTACACTAAAAAAAAAAGTTTGTAAAATTACAAGTAAAATTTCTTGTAATTCTATTTTACTAATATTTTTGTCTTTTTACAAAAATTGTTGTATATTTAATAAAACGAAAACTACACTTTGCTTTGTAATTTTACTATTATATGTTGGTAAATTTATTTTTGAAAATTTTTTCAAAACACTGCAATGGCTAATAGGAAGTGGAGAGAGTTAACAACAAGTGCGATTAGTAGAAGATTGTGGGCATGCTACAATCTAAGAAAAACTGAATACTTACTCTCACTCACTAGATGGAACTGCCGTGTACTTACTGGAGTGATCACCGGGCACTGCCTAATAGGTTATCATAGAAAGAAGATGGGACTTATTTCTGATGCAAGCTGTAGAAGGTGCGATGAACTTAACACTGAAGAAACGGTCGAACATATTCTTTGCCAATGTCCTGCTTTGGCCAGAACCCGACTGCATATTTTAGGCAGACATGACTTCGAGAGATTGGAAACGGTTTCGAATGTCGACCTAAGGCAAATAGTACAATTCGCGATGACGACAAATGCGTTCTATCAGCGTCGCTGAGGAATTTTTGTGGTTTCGCTATGGACCATCCGGTGTGAGGAGTATTTGACTCCGCCACCTCTAACCTAACCTAACCTTTGTAATTTTTCGTAGACATTTTCTAACCGAAAAACGTTCCTTACCATTTTCTAATGAAAATGTAATATCTCAAATATTTTTTATAGAAAAATGAGTCAGAATTCTAGAATTTATAAATTTATTTATAAGAAAATATTTTGATACTTATTTGACTCTAAATTTGGGTGGGGCGATTAGTAAGGAAGGAAAAAAATCTTAATGGGCGCTTCGCGTTTCTGATTCTTGGGATTGTACTGAGCAAAAAAGTCAACTGGACCATACGTCTAGGGTGAAAATCGAGCCTCCCGATTTTGACTTGAAATTTTTTCTCAGACTTTATTTTTTTGGAAAATTTGCAAATTTTCTTGGGCTCATATTTCGTAAACTATTTAAAATTTTGACTTATTTTCAAAAGTAAAGTTGTAGCTATTGTCTCGGGCTACAATTTCTCTGAACATATTACTTAGAAAAAACTTCGTTTTCATATTCAAGGTACGGAGCGTCATGTCCAGTAAGGGTGGGATAGTGTTGTGTGAGATTTTAAGCAGCAATATTTGGAAGCGCTAGAACCGCTCATTTTGTGAGGTTGGTAAAAAAAGTGTATGAGCCAAAAAATGGGGGAGGTCGGGTAGGATCTAGGGGTCGCTCATCGGGGTCAAAGTTGGGCGTAGAGGGGAAAAAATCCACAAAAAGCCCCAAAACTCCCCTGGTTTTGCTCCTAGAGGGGTCAAATGTGAGACCGGCCCCCATTATTTTTTCCCCCTGAACACTTTTGCCAAACATACCTAAGCAATATCTCCAATCCCTAAGGGGGGTCCCATACAAAGGTTCAATTTTTAAAAAATCTTGCTCCTACCGCTCTAGCTGTCCTAGAAGTCACCCTAGAGGAATCAAATGTATGACCGACCCCCAATATTTTTTAAACCCCAACATTTTCTTAGAACATACCTACCCCGTATCTTCAATCCTTAGGGTGGTCCCCATACATTTTTTTTTATTTTTTCTTAAATTGTCATATTAAATCAGCTCCTACCGGTCCAATGGTGCCTCCTAGAGGGGTCATTATGAAGACCAACCCCCATTAATTTTTAGCCCCCAACACTTCTTCTGAACATACCAATTCCATATCTCCAATTCCTAAGGGGTCTCCCACACAAAACGACATTTTTGTAAAACTTGCTCCCACCGCTCTAACTATCGTAGGGGTGACCCTAGAGAAGTTAAATGTGTGACCGATATTTTCCCCAAACAAACTTACCCTCTATTTTTAAGCCTTAAGGGTGTCCCCACACATTTTTTTTATTTTAAATTTTTTTTTATAAAATTTGCGCCTACCGCTCCCACTGTGCCTTTTAGGGACGGGAAATGCAGACTGACCCCCATTAATTTTTGTCCCCTACATTTTTTCTGAACATACCTACGCCGTATTTCCACTTTGTAGGGGTGCTCCCCTGGGGAAAACTAAGTGTTTGAAACCAAATTCGGCAAAACGTCTGTACCAGGAGTGCTAATGTTTGCGCGTTTTAAAGAGCAGTGGGAAAATATAAAAGACAAACCGTACAGTCTTGGCATATAAGATGAGGAAGTGGCAGGCAACATACCAGCTCAAGTCCAAACTGACATCAAGTTGTTTTGTTGGGCTGAAATAAAAGAAAAGCAACCCAGAGACGACTACAAGGAGTTTCTTGAAATTGTTTTATTATACCTTGGCGAAAATATTCCCAATAAGCATTTTAGCCCACCAGGACCCATCAGTCATGCTCGATGGATGGCAAAAGGCATATATTGCCTAAAAATGTTTTTGTTCCGAAAATATATCGGTTTGGCCAAAAAAGAATTAAATGCACTTCTTGATGTGACCGTTTTCATCATATCAATTTACGCAAAAGCTTGGTTTAGCGCTACCAAAGCAATATAAGCTCCAAATAATGATTTGAATTTTTTGAAAGCGATTGCCAATTATGATTCAATTGATAAGATTCTGTCGCAACGATTGGTCAAGAGATTTTGTGGACATCTTTGGTATCTCAGTGGCGAAGCTGTTACTCTCGCACTATTTGATCCGAATATTTCTTGTGAAATAAAACGAAAAATGTCGAATGGAATTCGTATATTTGAAGAAGAGAAAGAGGAATTGGAGGAAGAGTTATCTGACGATGAGATGGACGAATCGTAAATTAAGTGTAGCTAGTGTTGCTAAGCGCTCAATCGACAAAAACCGTGAAGGTATCTGTATCTGAAGGCCGAAAGAAAGCGCCTCGTATGGAATCTCGAAAAGATTTGGAAGGCAATCTTTGAATAAAAAATACACTAAATTGGAATTTTTCTTGATTCATACCTTGTCTCTACCAATACAATTACTTTGTACTTTAAATGAATTTTCAAAATAAATATTGAACAAAACAAAAAAAAAACATTATATTTTTGGATAAAAAAAGTGGAAAAAATAAGAAATAGAACATTTTTATGATTTTGCGCTATGAACAACTGAAAATGGTAATTTATCAATATTTTCACAAAAAATTTGCACTTTTACAAGGCCAAAACTGCCTGAAGGAGCATTCTAATGTTTTTGCGATGTACTAGAGAGTTCTTAACTATTGTCTTGGCTACTATTTTTGTCTTAGTATTGGATCGAAAATCTCAATGGTTTGGCTGTTATAGGCCAAAATATCCAAAAAAAATACAAAAAGTGGTGAATTTTCTACTTTTCGACTTTTTGACCATGAAAACGAAGTTTTTTCTAAGTAACATGTTCAGAGAAATTGTAGCCCGAGACAATAGCTATAACTTTACTTTTGAAAATAAGTCAAAATTTCAAATAGTTTACGAAATATGAGCCCAAGAAAATTTGTAAATTTTCCAAAAAAAACAAAGTCTGAGAAAAAACTTCAAGTCAAAATCGGGAGGCTCGATTTTCACCGTAGACGTATGGTCTAGTTGACTTTTTTGCTCAGTACAATCCCAAGAATCAGAAACGCGAAGCGCCTATTAAGATGTTCAAATCGCCCCACCCTACTCTAAATGTTTGATTGATAAATTATCTCAAATTTTAGGAAAAATGTCTGATAACTTTTCTATTGATAAAATCCCTCAGGAACTGAGAATTTTTCCTATGAAAAAATGTTTTAGAACTAGGCAAAAAATTTTCTGCAAAAAAAATCGGATAGTTTTTCTATAGGAAATTTTTATCAAAATCTATGATTTTCTTTTAGGGAAATGCTTTATTATACACAATTGAGATTTTTTGTATGAAAAATCTTTCAGAATCTGAAAATTTTTCTTTTGGAAGATTCTGAGAATTATTCTATAAGATATTTGTCTATGATAGGATTTTTGTTTTAAATAAAAAATTTTTTTTTTTCTATATGAAAAATATTTTATAATCTAATTGCCTTAGAAATCGTTAGATGGCATTAAAACAGTAACATTTTTTATTTAAAATTGCTATAAAATTTAAGATTTTATTTTTAGAAAAGTTTAATAAAATTTCTCCATAAAATGTTTTAGAAACTGATCATATTTTCAGGATCTGAGTGTTTTTGTTTGTATACGAAAAAGTTCTCAGAATCTGAGAATTACTGTTAAAAATGAGAATTATTTCAGAGATTTTTTTTAGAAAGAAATTATTTTTACAGAAAAAAGTTTTAAAACCTGAGACTTTTTTTATAAGAAAAGTGTTGATTTTCTACAGAAAGTACGATCGTAAAATTGAAGAACTTTTTTATATCAAAGGGTTTTAAAATCTGAACATTTTTCTAAATGGAAAAATCTCAGAAACATATGAAAATATAAAAACTTTTTAGTTGGGTGTGTTTATTTTCTACACCAATTAAATATCTAACCATAAATAGATCCAATCGGTCCATGTTAGAACTGGAAACTCTTACGGACAAACACTGCTGTAGGGTATTATAAATTTCTTACTTGTTTTGTTACAATTTTTTTTATTTTTTTTATTATAAGCTCTTGAATACGAATCGCTTTTTGCCATTCCATTTAAATCTATTTTTGGGGACAGGCTAATGTACGACGTGCATTGTACTTTTATCTTGTCGTATCATAAAGTAATATGATATGATTGGCATGAAACGGATATGTCAATAAAAGTAAAACTGTTTTTGAAATACTTTTAAAAAGGACACGGGACAAAAACTGTAATCACAGTAATGATATAGAAATAATGAAATTATAAAAATACTTAAAATAACTTCCAACAACCAAAGCTTTAAAAATTTAGTAAAGTGTGTTAACTACGGATGCAAGCTTTAAGCTCTGGTTGAGCCCTGAAGATGACCTCCAATTTTTTTTTTAATTTTTTCCCCCGTAATCAGTTCTTCAATAAGCATCGTTCTAGGGGGTATGCCCTAAAATTTTTCATTTTCGGGACACTCTTTTATACATACACCGATTTGCCTGAAAATTAAAATAAAGTAGTATATAAAAGAGACGGTTTTTAGGTTGGGATGTCTATTGCTAAATATATTTTGGACGAGGTGTAACATTCATAAAATAAAACGCAATATTATCATGGTTTTAAATAATTCGTTAATATGTAACTTTTATGTTTTTCTAATCATTATGTTAATTGTGTTATTGCAAGTAGTATTATGTTTCTAGTCTGTAAGGATTTCTTCCATAGACTTAAATAAATAAATATTAAAAAACACAGCATTTAAAATCAGTACTTCCAACATTTCTGCCTGCCTTATTAAGCTTTGTTTATATCAAACCACTGACAAGGAAGCTTACACTCCGATTGTCCTGCACTATAAATATGTTATAGAGGAACAAAATCTAAGATTTACCGGTTTTTTTTATCGGCTATCGTGAATGTTAAAGGGGGAAATGGGGGATTGAAAAACTGTATTTTTTCTGTTTTTCGATTTTTTTCGTATTTCTTCTAAAGGAACATTATATATGGATGGAAACGTTTTTTTAAAGCCTATCCAATGGTTTTTCGGACTTGGCAAAATTTGGCTTTTTAAAGTTGGTTTTTGTCAAAAATGTGTAAATGTTGAGCTACTTTATATGGATATATAATAATCTCTATTAAGTTTAAGCCGACACGTGGTTTTGCTTTTGGCGAAATTCCTGTTAGTTCGGATTTTAATTAGATTTTCCCGAAAGGTCATTAATTTTCATAAGGTGGCAACCCTTTTTTAAACCACCGGGATAGCCGATAAAAATGTATGTATCAATTGCAGAGCAATCGGAGTGTAAGCTATGGAATACCTTCCTTGTGAGTATTAAGACTTGTCAAAAATCGTGTGTAATCTGATTTTGTTGAAAGTCAGATGAGATTTTTGATTTTATGAAATATTTCAAAAAATGGCTGTGTGTTATTAGATTTGCATTTTGATTTTGTTTATGATTTTTTGGCAGTGTTAAGACTTTGGTAATATTTTACTTTCTTAAAATCCAATCCTCGGTGGGATGGTATAAACACACCTTTAGGGGTATATTTGGATCGGATTCAATCATAAACATGTTAAAAACATTTTGCAGGTTGATTGTTTTCGAGTTTTGTCTGTTAAAGTTTCTTTTATAGTTTTTAAAGTGCCTGTGTGATCTTTTCAGAGCCTCTTCCTATAACACTACTCTACACGGTTTTTGCACAGACATTTTGAATACATTTTGGCCTCCTAAACCCGAATCTGTTATCAGAAGTGTTGTGTGTCATGTGCTAGAATTGTATGCATAGTGGGACTCATGGTCCACCAACCATACTTTTCAACTAACAATTTCAGTTTTATGTATGTATTTTCTAAACTTATTATATCAACCCGTATTATATCTTCCTCTATTCCAGTTATTTTGGCCGTAACTGCGGTCAATAAAGCCTGTTAGTTACAAGCATTAAGTAAAACTCCTTTTGCCTTAATAAAGTGTGGTAGGGTATGAAAATCAGTAATTATTGGAATCAGTAATTATTGGAAAAAACTTTGCACTACACAATTATATGTACAGAACTTATTTCAAAAGCGGTTGAGCATGCGAAATCAACTTTTTGAGATTTGCATATGCATAACTTGTATAAAAACTAGGCTCACCCCACTGTGCATTGTATTCGAATTAGTGCCTACGGTCAGTACCGTAGTACCGGGTTCTCGGTATTACCGGGAAATGGTACCGGTTTCCCGGTTCTTAATTCATTCCCGGTATTCCCAAGAATACCGGTATTCCCGGTTCCGGTTCTGGCGGTATTCCCGGGACCACCGGAATGAATATTTTGTAAAATTTTGTACAATTAAAATTTTTTTTTTTTGCTTTTACCAAAAAAATACAAAACTTGGGAAAAACACCATTTCTATTTTATTTTTTTAATTTAAGAAAAAATAGTTGCATGATTTTAAATAATTTTAAAAACACAATTAAATATTACTAAAATTCTGATTAAATAGTGTAGTTTAAATAATTTATTGTTTAGTATTTTTTTGGTTTTTGAGAACCGGTACCAGGATCAGAACCGGGAATACCGGTATTCCCGGGAATATATTTAGAACCGGGAATACCGGTATTCCCGGGAATACCGAGAACCGGGAAATGGGGGGCACTAATTCGAATCATACATGGGAAAAATAAATAAAGGGACCAATTAATTGATGGTTTAATTACCAATTAATTGATGTCAATGGTAATGAAATTTTTTTCACTACTATTGGTTGTATAATTGAACCAATTTAATTACTAATTAGTGTTTATAAAAAACCGACATTTTGGAAAACCGGTTTCTCGGTTAACCGAAAATCAGCTTTTTCGGTTAACCGGTTTTCTCGGTTAAACCGGAATAAAAAAACCGGTTAACCGGTTTTTTTTCTTTAACTGAAAAAACCAAAAAATACTTGAAAATAGCTTATTTTTATTAAATAATAAAGCGAATATAGCTTAAGTTAACATATTTGTTTCTTTCAGCAGGGTTTGTAACTATTACGCTATAAAAAAGCGATATTTAAATAATGTACTTCAATTGCCCATATTCACTAGAACTTCAATTTAATTTGTATTGGTTTTATTTAGAAAAATACATTTATTCGTTATAAGTAAATTACAGTTCCGAATTTAATTTTTATTTTCTTTTATTGACATTTTCGCCATTAACCGGGATTTTAGTATCTGGTTAACAGTCACTTATTAAGTTTTTCATGATATGTTCAAAAAAACGCTGACAACGGTGAGTATTTCAAATTTTTATCAGTTTCGGAAAAAAATTCCTATTTAGAAAATAATTTCTTGAAGACAAAAAATATTTTAGACGTTCTTTCTCGCGGATTTTTAATTTCTTTTCAACGAAATTTTGAAAATATCATAAAAAAATAAGTGTAAACCCTTAATATTTGCGAAAATATTCCGTTTTGAATGTATTTAAAAAACCGGTTAACCGACAGAAAAAACCGGTTTTCGGTGCACCGGAAATCTTCAATTCCGGTTAACCGGTTTGCAAAAAAACCGAAAATTTAGGAAAAAACCGGTTTTTCGGTTAACCGGTTAACCGGTTTATAAACACTATTACTAATCAATTTAAGTACTTATGAAAATTAAAAAAAAAATTACCATTGGTATGGCAGAAATTAAAAAAAAAAAGAATTACCATACGTAATAGTCGTCATAATATTGTCAAAATCGTTAATATTTGGAAATACCAAACATTGATTGCCTTTGTGTAACACAATATTTGAAATTTTTATTTGCGTTTGGTTTTTTGTCTATAACATTTTCATATTTTTTTGAAAAACATACTTTAATTTTTAAATCAGAGAAGTTTGGTATTGCATTTGAGCGATATTGGTTAAGCGGTTCAAAAGTTATGAACAAAAATGTAAGCACACCTCAAAAAATTCATAACCAAAAAATACAAAATGCTTTAATTCGGCTTCTGGTTGACATATGTGAACATAATTGAACACCAAATGGTATTTAAACAAGTACGAACATATTTTTTGGCAAAAAAGAAAAAAATCGCGGATTTTTTTTACCAATTTTTTTTTTTACGGAATTTAAAAAAAAAAAAAAAAAAAAAAAATTTCCTTTTAAATAAAGTTTTTTGCAATAATCTTTTTGAAATTGTGGAGGGTATCACTACATTCGGCAAGCCCAAATTTAACTTTTTTACTTGTTTTCATTACTATTGATATCAACCAATGGTAATTAAATTTCAATGGTAATGAAAAATTCCCATCTATGATGCGAATATGGTATAAGATAATCGGGGCTATTCCTGTTGTCATAAACGCGTTTAAAACGCGACGAATGTAATTTTTGGTATTCCTGAATACGTTGGAGATGATACAGACGAAAAACATATGTGTTTTCGTCATCGTCGACATTCGACGTATTCCTCAATTCGTCGTCGACCCCAGATTGATACATTTTTGTTCGACATCTTTTTTTGCGCGTTTTTATAGAAAATTGTGTTTTTTTTTACCCAAATCATTAAAAATTATAGAATTTTCTTTTAAATATCAATTAAGTGTTTTATTTTTGTATAAATTATGTAATAAAAATGTCTCCGGCAAAATAAAAACCATGAAAATGCAAACTGCATTTGTTCCCGGACTGTGCCACACAATGACGCATTTTCGTTTATGGCGATTTTTTGTTAAATTTCTGAAGTTTAAAATACTTATTCCTAATTTTTTAATTATATATCGTCGCTGCTCCGTCGTAATTTGGTATGTGTTTTTAATGAAGTTTTCAGGAGAGCAAACAAACCGTTTTATTTTGTCATTTTGCCATATTTTATAAAAGTCAAGCGTCTTTAAAATACATAAAGATGTTTTATAGATGTGTACCACAAAAAAAAAATAATGATTTTTTAGCTAAAACGAAGATATTAACGAATTACATAAAAAACTACACATAACACATTTTGTTGGAACATTTTTGGTATTAATTTTTTTATTTTTGGACATTTTTATACACATGACCGTTTTTGTTCAAAGAACTTAAGTTATAAAATTTAATAATAGTGCAAAAAATTGTAATATTCATTAAAGTGATAGTAAATACACTTTTAAATCCCATATTTTGTACAAATCTGCATCCAAGTGCTGAGTTGCTTCAATGAATTTTGTTTTTTTTTATCGAAAAAATTTTACTCAAAAAAATGTTACTGAAATTTGTGCCATGAGATCTGACCATCATTTCTATATAATTGGGGCATGCTAATTTCAATGGTGAAGTCCGTTTTTGAATCAATGGAACAGTTTTCATTAAAATCATCGTTAAAGTTATGCACATTTTGTTGCAGTTTTTTTTATTAAAAAAATTCTTCTTTTACAAATGCAAATTTGTTTGGTATGGGAAATGGGGATTAGACTCATAACGATATAATAGTACAAATTTGGATAAAAATTTTTGCGTTAAAATGGTAAAAATCGCGATTTTTCTAATATTTTAACGATTTTGCGTTTTTTTTGCAACCCTATAATTAGTTTTCCGAATTGATTTCATGTGTATGAAAAGACTAAAGTATGTAATTAATTTCTGCAAAAAAATTGTTTAGATACATATAACTTTTTTTGAAAATCGCGAAAAATCGTTTTTTTTTTTATAATGGCAGCATCCCTTTAAAATGTGATCTCATACTTAATTTTTTAGTATAGTATGTAAGCATGCCTAAAACCCTTATGTTAAAAATTTTAAGCAAAAATGTTAATATTTGCAAAAGTTTTCTTAGCAAAAACTGGTTTTAAACTACACATACCACTTTTTTTTGGAACATTTACATATGGATTTCACATAGCTACTTTTGCTAACTTCCAAACCATTCCAGATATCGCTAAACGGTTTAGTGGGCAGACGGATGCCCTATAGAGGTTTCATATTATGCAATAAAAAAAAAATCCAAAAATGACACATACCAAATCACGACGGAGCAGCGACGATATATTATAGTAAGATTGAAAATAAATATAAAATATGACCCGCAATATAATTTTAATTAATTTACAATTCATGTTATTTAATATGTTTTGTTGTCTTTTTGTGTTTTGCTAGTGATGACAAAAATTATTCGATATTCCTTCACCGATACCACTGAAGTATTGTAGAATGTGGTGAAACTCGGTCGTCGAAAGTGAAACTCATTCGACGTCGAAGTGATGCGCGTATTTAGAAATAAGGATGATTGTGTGTTTTGTAAACACACACAACAAACGTTGCGCGCATAAAATATAAAGTTATCAGTACAGTTTGAGTGTTATGTTTCGGAGTTACCCGTGTAAAAATGGATTAGATCTTATTTAATCTGTTTATATCTATTCATATATGATCATGTCTGATTAGATATAAATATATCTAAAATGACCAAAATCGAGATCTAATTATATCTCGGATTTGGCAATGTTGACCAAATCCGAGATATAATTAGATCTCGATTTTGGACATTTCAGATATAATTATATGCAATCAGATACGATCATATATGAACATATATGAACAGATCAGATAAGATCTAATACATTTTTACACGGGTACTCATAAAGTATCATACCTACCATTAAAAAAAAAAACAAAATTTAAAAATGTCAACCTTTCTTAAAGGCTTAGTGAACAAAATCTAAAAGCGCGACCCTTCACAGAAAAAAATGTATTTAAAAAATTCGTAGATTTAATTAAATAATTAATTAAATCCGTACCAATCACCAAAATGCGCATATAAATTAAAAATATTTGTATGTCGTTAATTAAAAATAAATGGATATATAGTTAATTAAAAACTTAATACTTTAAATTAAAAAATTTAATTAAAATTAAAAAAAAAAATAATTAAATTTTTAATTTATATAATTTAATTTATAAAAAAAATGGTAACAAATTAAAATTTTAATTGTATAAATTAAAAAAAAGAATTAATTTTTTAAAAAATAAATAATTAAAAAAAAAACATTTTTTTTTTAAATAACAAGGTTTAAAAAAAATATTTTTTTAAACTTTACCAAATATATTTATGCCGTAAAGACATAGTCCTTGAGACAATTTTATAAAGTTAGGTATAAACCTTTTATATACATACACATAAAACTATAAACAAAATAGGTCTATTCGATTACCCAAATTTCTTACTATTTTTTACTACAACTGGAAAGTTTTGTTTACTTTTTGTATTGAAAATTTCCAGATGTAGTAAAATGAGTAAAAAATAGTAGATTGTAGTAAGGTAATCGAATAGACCTAATGAAAATTCAAAAAGCTATATGAGAAATAAACATCTTTCAACCAGTGTTGCCATAAGTTGAAACTGTGAATGGTTGCTAGATTGGTCTACAGCTATAAAATTGGGTGCTAGATTGTTTTCTACATTTCTTGTACACTATTTTGAAAATTTTGGATTTTTAGTGCTCTTTTACCCTGAATTTGTCAAACGAGCTGAAATAAGTATAAACAGGTACTTATTCCAGCTCGTTTCTGAGACAGTTTTTCTAAAGAAAAAGTCTCAGATTCTGAGACACTTTTTCTATAGAAAAAGTCTAAGGCTGACTTTACAGTCAATACTTAAGTTTAGGTAGGGACTTAAGTATGATAGTTTTTAAGCAGTTTGGACCATTTAATGCTTTTTTAGGCAGTATTGTTAAATGCTTTATTATGAAGGAAGATAAAATTACTTTTAATTTAAAATTGGTCCGAATTGCTTGAAAAACCCTATACTTAAGTCTCTACTTAAACTTAAGTATTGACTGCAAAATTCATCCTATGATTCTAAGACATTTTTTAAAGAAAAAGTCTGATATTTTCTTTAGAAAAAGTCTTTAATTTAGATACATTTTTTCTATAGAAAAAGTCTGAGATTCAGAAATTTTTTCTGCAGAAGAATCTCGGATTCTAAAGCATTTGTTCTATAGAAAAAAATCCCATAATTTGAGATATTTTTTGGATTCTCACATTTTGAGACATTTTTCTACAGAGAAAGTATAAGCCATTTTGTTCATAGAAAAACATTTAAAATCTGATGCTATTTTTATATAAAAAGTTTAAGAGTCAGATGAAAACATTCAGAATCTAAATAAAATTCAGAATCTGATATTAATACCAATTGATTCAAACAAAATTCGGTAGATCGAAATGAAACTATTAGTTATCCCAACTGATAAAAGTGACAATTGGCTGGACTACAAAAATTTGGTTGGTTCTAAATTTGGTTAACATTTTCTGTGTGTACATATATAAAAAAAAATATTGTGCTGAAAAATAAAATATTTAAAAAAAGTGTTGAAGAATTCAAAAATTCTGAAGTGGGTGCTAGATTATTGTCTAGCACCCAGTTTTTAAAATTTGTGTGCTACATCACTAACTCGGGTGCTAGATCTAGCACCCAAAGTGCTGACATGCCAAGACTGCTTTCAACAAACTGTTTATACCTCTGTATTTGTTTTTGTAAGTATTTTAGTTAACCGCATGCAATCTAAAACATTTTGTTTTTTGGTGTGGACCGTTGACGCGTTTCGCTCCTTATGCATAACAGACCGTTTGATTGAAGGATCTAAAACACCAGAGTAAACGAGTTTAAAATATTTTTGGGCATTGTTTTTAATTCGCCCCTTTTTTATGGTAGAGTTTTTAATTCTCCTCCAAAAATGTGGTAACGGCCGTTTGTATTGTAGTTAACCGTATGCAATCTGATTGGGATGGGATTAGGTCGCAGGACTAAGGTTGTGATGACGTTTGGTTTACGAAAAAATAAAATAAAAAAATTAAATGTTTAACAATAAAAAAATTGCGTATGAAACAGACAAAAATAAAAACGAGAAAATTTAAGTATGCGCAAGCTAAAAAAAAAACGAGAAAATAAAAAAAAAAAATAGAGAAAGAGTGTAATATTTATAATAGAAAAGTAAACACAAATCCTTTTGAAGGTTATGTTGTGCGCAAAATCTTTGCATATCAACACGTGGTTTAATCCTGTAAACAATAATCGTAAACACAAAACTACAAGGGAACAAACGATTGTAATTGTATGTGTTTAGTAACATACCTACATACACACACACATACATATATACAAACACAGTTAATTACCACAATATTCTCATGAAAAGGCATGGCATGTCATGCGTATTAAAGTTTGTTTATGCATCTGAACCATGAAAGGCGAATATTAACTGTCAAAACTGACACTTTAACTGACAATAATTATCAAATTCACTTATATCTCTTTTTCGTTTGTAAATTATGTTAACTTTTAAATTAGTACATGAACAAAAAAATTATTATTTTTGTTTTTTTTTTTTTTTTTTGTTTGCTTCATACGTAATGAAGGTTAGAGAGAACATTTTAGTGGGAGAGATTTAATGGAAAATTTAATAAAGTTTGGGCGTGTGTTTGACTTTAGTCGACATATGTAAGCATGTAACTAATGTAACTTTGCCGGTAATATTAAAATCACAGTTGGGATTCGTTTATAAAAAAGTTTTTAAGTTTTAATTCGCTCATGCGAAAGTGCAGTAATATAAATGATTTTCTTTATTAGATTTTAAATATTCTAATTTAAGTTGTAATCGCATTAACTATACATACCCAGCAAAATTTTCGGTTGCAAAGAACCGATTGTGGAACAACTTATACTTCCCTAGAACTATAGTTTCTGTTTCGGTTATAACCGAAACCGAAACAATAGTGCATTGGTAAATATTGTGGAGGGTGTTTAAAGATTCGGCACAGCCGAATATAGCTTTCATACTTGTTTTTTTATTATTTTTAGTATTTAGTAATAATTTTCACCTTTGTTTTTGCAATTAGAACTTTTTTTAGCAGAGTGAAAGAAATGTTTTTTTACAATAAGTTTCTAATTGTAAGATAAAACATTTTTGTTTATAATTTAAAATCGCAAAAATGCTAAAAAATTAGATAAATGGAATAAAATGCGAAATACCATTTAGGTTTTAAACATCTAATAGCGGAAATTTTACCTCAAATTTAGCTACACACACAAAAAATTATTGGCTAAAAATTTTCAATTAAATCTATTGATCAACAAAATTTAAATGAGTCAATCAATGTTTTGATTGAAAATTTTTTCAACATACCAAATTTTTTTTTCTGATTAATTTATTTGAATAGATTAATTGAAAAATATACCAAATAATCGGGTTTTACTTTTTTTTATTGTTTAAAACATATAGGAAAGCAAAAAAGATGATTTTTTTGATAATTTTGTCATAACCTTACAATTCATTTGTTAAATCAATCATTATTTTGATAAAAAATTGATCAAATTTTTGATCAAAATCGAAAAAATGTTTGATTGAAAAAATTTTCAATCAATCACCTACAATTTGATGATTGGTATAACAATTTTCTTAATTGGAGGAATTTCAATCAAAAAATTGATTGAATCCGCGTTTTTGTTGATTGAAATTTGTTTAAAATTTTTTCTGTGCAGTTGTAGTCCAATTTCAATTACAAAAGAGCAGCTTTTTTACATAGAAAAGCTTTTTTATTTAAAAAAGTTCACGGGCACATGAAAATCTTTGAAGACATTTTGTGTAAAAACAAAACCTCAAATTTTAAAATGATTTATATTAATTGGTCTCTTAAATTTAAGATATTAAACTAGTCGAATAGCCTGTCCCTGCCAGGCGGAACACCAAATCATTTTTCTCAATAATTATAAATTTTTACCAAACTTTATACAAAAATTATGTTTGTGCTTCAAAAATTTAATATGGAAAAAATTGTATGAGCATAAAAGGTTTATTTATTGATAAAATTGTAGAACTAAATTTAGCACGCCCATTTCGTTTCCGTCCTTAAACCGGATCTCAAAAATCAATCGTGTTAATCTGTCCCATGGTCACTCCTATATACATGACAATTTTTATTTTTCTTAGACTGGATTACTCAATGCTCCGTTATAAAATAACTCTCCGTTAAATTTAACTTTTTCATACAAATTTTGATATAAGGCACCGTTAAATCGGCAGTTAGCAGCTAACTTTTCATTGAGTAATCCGCCCTTATTCATGAAGGGTTTTAAAATTAGATAAAATTTTAAAAAACACAATTTTTTCACTTAAATTTTTCCTTATAATTCTCCGTACACAGTTGACTGCATAAGGATATGATCCATTGTCAATACTTTATGCTTTACAATTTTCCGCTTCCTTAGTCAATAGTAGGGTGTTCAATTAATCGGGTTTTTTAATTGTTCGATTAAGCGATTAATCGATATTTGGCATTTTTAAATTATTCGATTAAACGAATAAAATTTTAAAATTGTTCGATTAATCGAATAATTACAAATTCAGAAATTTTCTAAATTACAAGATTTTTTCGACACTTTTAGGAAAAATTGGTATTTTAAAATTTTATTAACAACAAAAAAACAAAAATCTTTTCAAAATTTAAGTTTTCTGCTAATTTGTTTAAAAAAAACACATCATTTTGGAGATTTGAAAAATGTGTAGAATTCAAAAACAATTTTTTTGACAGATTTATTGGATTACCTATATCACAAAAAAATTTATATTAATTATCTGACTACATTTGGGAAAATTTTAAATTTGTAATTTTATTTGTTTTTATAATTTAGTGCGTTTTTGCCCAAAACTCGAGACTTTGACCGGTTATTGATGGATTACCGATATCACAAAAAAATTTATATTTATTATCTGACTACATTTGGGAAAATCTTAAATTTGTAATTTTATTTGTTTTATAGTTTAGTGCGTTTTTGCCCAAAACTCGAGACTTTGACCGATTTTAGCGCGGTCATACAGTTAACCGATTTGGCCCAAAATTTTATCAGGTACTTACATATTGAGGTCGTTTAACAAATCCAAGCTTCAGGAGCAGCGAAAATCCGAAAACAAATTTAAAATAAGGACCACTCAAGTAAACATGACTGTGTTTTTTTTTATTTCCAACGGTAACATACACACAAAAAAAAAATATAAAAAAATTGTGACCGTTGTGGGGATAATACAACCTACAAAGTTGTTTTGGATAATTTACCTAAGTTTTTTAGAGTAAAAACTTTGGTAAGTTATCTAAAACCACTTTATAGGTTGTAATTAAACCAAAAACTGGCACAATTTTTTTAAATTTTTTTTTTGTGTGTACATTTGGTTTGTTTATTGGACTTAAAACTTTAAAAAAATTATACATATTTCCAGAAAAACCATATATTATTATTATTCGATTAATCGGCATAAATTCTTCGATTAATCCTTTAATCGAAATTAGCAATTTCAGATTAATCGAACAATTATTCGTCTAAAATTGTTCGATTAATCGAACAAAAATGAATCGACTGAACACCCTAGTCAATAGGGATTTCAGAAATAGTTAAAATGTTTAAAAACTAAATTTCACCGTCTTCCACCACTCCCCGGTCTTAAAGGTCGAAAATCCGGCTACGTTACACAGAAAAAAAAACGAATTGTTATATTGACTCCCATATTTGTGAATACAATTAACTTTTTCACTGAAAGTGCTCCTGTACGGAAATTTGTGGTATCAACTAACGTTTGTAAATATTGATTGTTGAAAAAAAATGTAAAAAAAATTGATAAACGAGTTTGTAATAGTTCTCTAAAATTGTTATTTGTATTGACAAACGTACAAAATCTTAATTTTTTTTTCAACAAAGAAATTCAACAAACACAAACACAATTTATTGATCTGACAAACGTAAAAAAAGAATATAAAAAAATCTAAATTTTGTATTATGGACTAACTGGCGGCCGTTTTTACTAAATGTTTGGTTGATTTACAATTGATGTTTGTTGATTTAAATTTAACGATTTTATTTTCTGTGTACAGATTATGTATATAAACTGAACAAAATTCACAACGGATTTTTTGTAGCTCCGCCTTTTCTCTGGATATCCAGGCCAGAGTTATCTTTGCCATAGTCCGTACCATATGCATCCCAATTTTCATCTTTCAAGGTCATAAATTGTTTTCAAAATTAGGTAAGATGTAAAAACATAATTTTTTCATGCCCATTTCTTCTCTTAATTCTCCGTCCATATTCCAAATTTTTTAAATCTGACTACTTTAGGATAAGCTCCATCGTTTGTAATATACTCGTATCCACGCCCCTTTTCCCTCTTAATTCTCCGTCGACTGTCCAAAAATTTTAAGTCTGACTACTTTAGAATATGCTCCATTGTCAGGAAAATATGCTTGTCAATTTTCGGCTGCATAGGTCATTAGGGCTTTAAAGTTAGTTAAATAAAAAAAAAAAAATAAAACACAATATTGCCTTGCCCCTTTTTCCTCTCAACTCTCCGTATACATTCGAAAAATGTTAAATCGGACTACTTTAGAATATGCTTCATAGTTAGAACTGTTAGGGATTTTCAGCTTAAAAATACTCTAAAATGTTAAAAAAAAAAAAATTTCAAGTCCCCTTTTTCTCGTAATTCGCCGCCCACAGGCAAAAAATCCGGCTTCGTTAGAATCTGTCCCTGGTGTTTTACTATATACATGCCAATTTTAAGCTTTTAAGTTTATCAATGAGATCCAAAAGGCGCTGGATACACAAAAAATAAGAGAAACACAAAAAAAAATTATATACACAGAAAATAGATGGAAATAAAGTTACCACGCCCCTTTGCCTTTCTTATTCTCCACCCATACACTGGATATCAAAAATCCAGGTTCGTGTTGATCTTCCCCATGAAATCTACTATATACATGCCAATTTTCATCTTCCTAAGTCATTGGGGGTCTTTAAATTAGTTAAAATATTAAAAAACCCAATTTTACCACGCTCTTTTATCTTTTAATTCTCCGTCCACAGTCGAGAAATCTTAAATCCGATTACTTCAGGATATATTACATCGTTAGGACTATACGCTATGCATTTTCCGCTTCCTTTGGGGGCTTCAAAAGAAGTTAAAATGTTAGAAATCCCAATTTTGTCACTCCCCATTTTCCTTTCAGTTCTCCGCCCACAATCCAAAAATTTAAATATGCTTAATCGATAGGACTATATGCTAAGAAATTGTCAGCTTCCTAAGTCATTAGAGGACTCTAAAATAAGCAAAAATATAAATTTCATTTCTGAAATTTTTTCTGAATGCAAAACCCTTTTGGTGGTGCTTATCTTGATGTCATGACAAGAATAAGAAAAGCCAGAGGTGCTTTTGCACTCTTATCCAAAACCTGGAAATCTATCGAATATACCACGAAAACAAAACTAAATATATTCTCTGCATGTGTGATGTCCGTCTTACTATATGGTTGCGAAACATGGTTAGTGACAGAAGAAATCAAACGAAAACTGCAAGTATTTATAAATAGATGTCTTCGCATAATCCTGCGAATATTTTGGCCTGATACAATCACTAATGCCCAATTACTCGCCAAAGCAAACATGTGCGACATAAATATCGAGATAAGAAAAAGAAAATTTGGATGGATTGGCCACACTTTAAGAAGAGATGAAGACTCCATATGCTTAAGAGCTCTTAACTATAACCCACAAGGTGCAAGAGGGCGTGGAAGACAAAAAAACTCATGGCGTCGCTCTTCTTTGGATGATGTCAACAGAATGCCCAGCTATAATAATAGAAAAATAAATAATTTAATAGAATTAAGAAGTATTGCCAGTGAGCGTTCCAGATGGAAAATTTTTATTGAGAGCCTATGCCCACCATGAGGTAGCTCAAAAACTTTTTGAGCAAGGCTTATTATTATTATTATTATTATTATTATTAAAACCCTCTATCTTTTCAAATAATTAATTTATAAATACTTTTTTAGAATAATTTCATCATGCATTACATGTTTTCATACTAATTTTTGCATGCTGCACATGAATTTGTCAACAAAATTCCAGAACCACGTTTTTGGTCCACTGATGCTAATTTTTTCTGAAAATTCTTGTTTGACTTTTTTGAAAAATATGGCTCAAAATTTGGATGTCTTGTGTAGATTATGAAACAAAAAGTTTAATCTTAAAAATCACGATGCTGATCAGCATCTGTGGACCAAAATCGCGTTTTTAATTTTTTACTATTTTTTACAAAACTAACTCCAACTGTTGAGTCAACTTTTGAGACGATAATTCATTTTTATTAAAATGCAAAACCCTCTATCTGGTCATTTTCATTCATGTACTTAATATTTTTGAGAAACAAAACCCTCTATCTATCCTCTAAAATCCCCAATAGTGCAAAATTTTAAAAACGAATCATATGTGAGATTCAGTAGTTGATTAAAAAAAATATTGTAGAATATCGAATTTTAATTACTCTAACAATACACGAAATAAACAGTTTTTTGGCTCTCCTGAAAAGTTGTGTTTTTTTAGATAGAGGGTTTTGAATATAGGCCCTCGATATAGATTATTGTAAATATTTATATTAATTACACAATAAATAAATTAAAAAAAAAAATGATTTTCATAAAACTGATGGTTAAATCTCAGGTTACTTTCAACTTCCAGGATTTTGTCACGCTGTGTTATCAAGTTTTTCGATTCAAGCAGCTTATCAACTTCAATCACTCCATGTGTCTATCAGTTTAAACTCTTTAATATTCTTGTCAGTCCATGAGATAATAAAGCTCTCTTTAAGTTTTCTCTTTATGTCATAGTTAAAATAAGGATGCTGTTCTTTATTAACAAAACCAAATTCAGTGTACGATAGTTGCTCACAAAGGTCGGTCGAAATAACACATTTGAATCGGGAAAAAGACATTAACGCAATATGTATCAATATAAAACCAATCCTAGTCAAACAAAACAGCCACACCAATTTTCAACAACAAGAAAAATCAAACGATAATAAAGGCTTTATGTAGATAGATACGTATGAGTTACGAGAAAAGTAAAAAAAATGAAAAAAACTAATAAAAATAAAGCAAGAAAATATTTTTGTGTATATGTATTGAGGCGCGCCTAGCCTAGCAGCTGTAAGTTTTTCATTACGACAATTATGATGATGTTAGGTTCATGAGATACCCGATGTTGCTGTATGAATGAGTCTTTAGTCTACTCCATACATTTGAAGCGTTAACATCTCGGATAAAATGCAAAATAGTACAAAAATATTTAAAACGCTTTCGTTTAGAAGAAAACGTTCTACTACCACTTTTTATTATGAGTTGTGAACTGTGCTTAGTGATGTGCTTTCTAAACGATGGGAGGCGGGCGACAAGAGAAAACATACATGTATATAGAAATATATAGCAAAAAAGAATCGAAACAACAAAAAAAAAAATATATAAAAATAGTATGCTAAAATTTTTTGGGTGTGGACTTTATATTTGAGTAGTGATGTGATGCTAAGAATTTATCTAAAATTTTTTCATTAATAAAAATGAGAATAATATTCACAATATTTGGTGATTTATTTAATTAAACAAAAAACAAAAGCCTACATTAGTTTTTAACAAAGGATTTCGTTAACAAAACAAAGAAATAATTGTAAACGCCTAGAAATATGCTGTAGAAAAAGGACAATGTTTTTTTTTTACATTTTATACATTTTGTGTATATGGAGCAATGTTAAAGTCCTTGAATGCTTTTGTGTGTGTTACAAAATATTTAACAAAAAAATAAAATAGAAATAGTTTAAGGACATCTATGAGCTTAAAAAAAAAACAAAGTAAATAAAATATAATTATTTAAAAATATATTCATGAGTAAAAAAAGATTAATAAAACACAAGTGCTTAACAAAATAATATGTATTCAGAATAAATCTTATTGAATGTGTTGACAACAAATTGCAAAAGATCTCGTTAATTTTATTATGCCATCATCATCATCGTTAACGACAGTCGTCCTTTTTTTTTTAGTTTTATAACTAGACCTTACTACAATTTTATAAAAAAAAATCTCATTGTTTGTTTTTTATGCCCAAAATTTTGTTACGAAATCATAACCATGAAAAACTTACATATTTTGTCATCAGCAACAAATATTTTTCGTATTTATTTTTTTACAAACATCCCCAACTTAATATCTCGGGTCAGTGAAACAAATAGGCCAGAAGGACAAATACCAGTACAACATCCATACTCCATCAAATGTTTAATATTGCGTGAATTTATTAGGAATTTACTATAGAAATGAAATTGGTATTGTCATGCTACTGCCGCACTATGCTTCGACCCATGGACAAAAGTCAAAAAAAAAAAATTTGTCTCAAATTGTGTTTAAATACAGATTTTTTGAAAGATAATAAGGTATCTCAAATAAATATTAACAGAAATATATTTTCTGATTACTTTTGTCACCACGAGAGGGCGCTAAACTCAAAGAATTTTATGCAAAAACTACTTAACAAGAAAATGTTTTTCAGCTGTTTCACAAAAATAATTCTCAAAAATTCATTTTTTAATAAAACAATATATGATACTTTACAATTTTACTTTTTAAAGCATTTTGATTATATCGCACGATGTTTTGGTATTTGACAACCCCTAGTGAAATTTGATGCTTAACATTTTTGTAGAACATTTTAACTATTAAAACGCACATTTTAGTGTTGTTCTATGAGGATATGTTAAAAAAGGACAAAAATGACCCCTAAAAATGGGAGATAGGGGGTTAATGTATTCTAGAAAAAGAACCGCCATCAAATTTTACTATAGACATGTATAAACATTATGTAGCTCAGAAGTTGATTTAATACATTTCTTTGACCTTTTTTAGATGACTTTAAAAATAAAAATAACTTATTTTCCAAAAAAGGATGTTTTTATATTTTCCACACTGCTAATCCGATTTTCCCCAAATTTGGCATTAATATATATCTAAGGAATATTAATTTGCTTACAAAGTTTTTTTACGATCGGACAATTTTTGTAGGTGTTAAAGCGTTTCAAAGAAAAAGGATATATGGCAGGACCTTGAGTCCTTGCTCCGATTTAAGTGAAAATTTACATACACGTTGCTAGTGGAATGTGTATCAGCATGACCACTTTTTGTAATTTTTTGTGCATTATTGAAGCTAAAATTACATTTTTAAATTTCAGGACACATGGGAGGTAGGCGTGTCCTTGCACCGATTTTTCCAAAAATTCATATTTTTCTTAACTAATATATTTTATGTTAGTGTACCAAATCTCAAAAATATCTGACAACTCCTTTTAATTTTGTCCCTTCGTTACATGGGAACGAAGCACTGTGTGCCGCTGCCACTGCTGCTGCTGCTTTATTGACCCTTTATTTAACAGAGAATAGTTTTCATTTTATTACAAATGGAAAACATAACACTTGTTTATTTAGAGTCTTATTTATAAATATACCGAGCCATTACCGCCTAAATATTTTAAGTTTTACAGAACATTTAAATGTTAGTGACAGTTTGCAGTCACGAAAAATGTTAACCCTCTAACCAGCCATTTTCTTTTCCAATAATAAAAATAGGAGTTAGAGTCCTCGCACAACAATGTCGGTGACGTTTTTTTTTTCATACAAATTTGGCATGAAAAAACGCTCGAACGAAATCCGCCAGAATAAAATCAATTTTATTTTTATGTCGGATTTTCTCTCTCTCTTTATTTTTGATATGAAAATCTTGCCACTTTTATTTTAATATTTCGATTATTTTCGATAAAGTAAACAAAAAAATATGATCTCCCAAAAAAAAATTTTAAAATTGAAAAAAAAAAAAAAAAAAACTGGGGAAAAACAAATCATTAGAGGTATTCAGAGTCTTGTTGCCAGCCCTTGCAATGTAGCAAAAGAGTACTTCTTTCAAAAAATACATGTATTTTGAAAAGTAATTTTAAAAAGTGCTCTTTTACCACCAGTGCCAGGGCTGGCAAGTAAGACTCTGAATTCCACTAATATGAAAAAATCATATTGATATTTAAAAATACAATAAATTTTAATAAAAAAGTGTTGAAAATTTGAAAAAATAGTGTAAAAATCAATAGATGACAGAATTTTCCGCTGCCGTCTTTGTTTTGCGCCTATACTCTCTCATGACCGAAAACGTTAACCGCTCCGACATTGTTGTGCGGGGACACTTACCTCTAGAAAATATTTTCTAAAATGGCCCAAATATATTTAGATTTGATTAGGTCACCAAAACACAAGAAGGACTAATCCGATTCATTCAAAATTTTTATAATTATTTGCACATGCAAAATAAGAAAACGACCCCGTCAGAAATTGCCAACCGTACCAAAAATTTTGTGTTGGTACAATAACGGCCTAACGAAAAATACAACATTCTATAATGTAAAACAGTTTTAGTAAAAATATTATTGGCACAATTTTGTGTTTACATACACACTACCCTATACACAGAAAAAAATAATTCACTCCTGCAATAAATTAATTCATACATAGTATGAATCGTACATGACTTTTTTCTCAATCCATTTTTATTCTAAGAATGATTTTGTAGATTTTGTACATACATGCAATGAACTCGAACATGACTTTTTTTCTCAATTTTGTTCGTACTATTTATGATTTTTTTCTTACATCCCAGCAAAAACTTGGCTTACCAAGTAATTAACTAAAGGGGTTAGCAAAAATATGCGTAACTACCCAAGCAGAAATTGACGACGGTTCAAAAAAAAGCGTTCTGAAAGCACTGTAACAAAAAAAGCATTCTCAAAACGCTATTTTCACACGCTTTGCGAGCGTTTTTGAAAAGTGTTCTGAAAGCACTGTATCAAAAATAAAGCAATCTCAAAACATTTTTTTTGGAACGTTTTGCGAGCGTATTCGAAAATCGGTAGCAAAACTCAACTTTTCAGGAGACTGTTTTTAATGTTTAACATCAAATATCTTCAAAAAGGTCATATGGATTTTCTCCAGATTTGGACTGAATATAGTTTAAGTATTAAGTTTTCATATCCCTAAGCCAAAATTACTGAAGTTATAATTACACAGAAGTTATTAGCGTTTTGGCTTTAGAATACATTTGTCGTATGTTACATTTTTTAAACATAAAGTTAATTTCTTTGAACATACGACAAAAAGCATACTGGAAATATATAATTTAATAAAGAAAAATGACCAAATTTTGTATTTAACTCTTTAAAAAAACATAATTAAGGCCTCTGTTCTGTCTTTCACAACTTTTCAATTCACATGAAAATTTCCGAATCACATGAAATCAAGTTAAGTGTTTAATTCAAAGACTAACAAGACTTCCGACTCATTTTGTTTTGCTGTCAGAAGACCTAACTCTTTGAATGTATTTGAGTTAGGTCCTCTTTAGTATTGGTGCACCTAACTTTTTTCACTGACATACAATATTTTCACCATACACAGAGTTACTTTTGTTCTTAAATATATATTTTTTTTGCAATTTGTTCGTTGCAAAAAGTGAGCAAGCATACATAAATAAACAATAAACATAACTTTTTATGGGGCTAGAACCCACAAAAAAGCATATTTGCAATTAAAATAAGAAAACAAAACAAATGCAAATTCTTAAAATTATCAACTCTGAATTTGTTTTTGGAATTTTCACCACCAAATAATGACAAAAGTCAATTTAAAAAATAATAAAAATATTAATTTTTTTTGTCCTGCAAAAATTCAATTCTTTTCAATATGATTATTAAAAATCACATACGAAAGCAGAAGCCAGTGACCAAGGTGGGCTGTGTAGAAGACCGTCGTTAAAGAAGACCGTCGTTTGTCAGATGATTAAAATAAACCCAAAAGAATTTTTACAAAAACTTTTCAAAGTTCCAGTATCAGTTTACTCAAACTTTGGAGAAATACCGTCCTGAATCTGCTATCAGTGCCCATGATTGAGTTGGTTTTTTTTTCTTGCCTGTCCTGTGCCACAAAATAGATGTTTCATACTTTATTGTCAACGGGATAAGACCGTTTTGGGTACTTTAGAAGACCTGCACCGCTTTGACCAATGTCAAGGTAAACGATAAGACCACTTCGGTAACTTGATTAACGCTCTCATTACCTATTTCAATGACCGTCACGATGAAATCAACCAAATTGGACCGGGCTATCAAATTTTGTAAGATATATCTATAAGATCTAATAGCTTCAAGCTAAACTTTAAAGTTTGTTTCTAAAGCATAATAAAACTTAGTTTATTAGTATATTAAAAAACGAATGGGTACTTTAATTGCAATATTTACGATTTATTTAGCTAAATGTTTTCTATAGAAATATACATATATTCAGATTCTAACGATTTGCTTCTACTTAAAGTCTCAGAGTCTGGGACGTTTTTCCTACACAAGAAGTCTTCTGAAATTTTTTTTCTATGGAAAAAGCCTCAGGTTCTGAGATATTTTTCCAATAGAAAAAGTCTAATATATTTTATCTTTGGAAAAAGTATTCGATTCTGAGAAATTTTTCATATAAAAAGTCTTAGATCCTGAGACATTATTCCTAAAAAAAAGTCTTGCATTCTAAGATATTTTTCGTATAGAAAAAGTCTCAGAGTCTGAGACATTTTTTCTATAGAAAAAGTCTCAGATTCTGCGATATTTTTTCTGTAGAAAAAGTCACAGATTCTGCGACATATTTTCTATAGAAAAAGTCTCAAATTCTGAGACATTTTTTCTATAGAAAAAGTTACAGATTCTGCGACATATTTTCTATAGAAAAAGTCTCAGATTCTGAGACATTTTTTCTATAGAAAAAGTATCAGATTTTGAGACATTTTTTCTATAGAAAAAGCCTCAGATTCTGAGACATTTTTCCTACAGAAAAAGTCTCAGATTCAGAGACGTTTTTCCTATAGAAAAAGTCTCAGATTCTGAGACATTTTTCCTTCAGAAAAATTTTCAGATTCTGAGACATTTTTTCTATAGAAAGTCTTAGATTCTGCGACATTTTTCCTATAGAAAAAGTCTCAGATTCTGAGATATTTTTCGCATAGAAAGTCTCTTATTCTGTGACATTTTTCCTATAGAAAAAGTCTCAGATTCTGAGACATTTTTCCTATAGAAAAAGTCTCAGATTCTGAGACATTTTTCCTATAGAAAAAGTTTCAGATTCTGAGACATTTTTCCTACAGAAAAATTCTCAGATTCTGAGACATTTTTCCTACAGAAAAATTCTCAGATTCTGAGACATTTTTCCTATAGAAAAAGTCTCAGATTCTGCGACATTTTTCCTATAGAAAAAGTATCAGATTCTGATATATTTTTCGCATAGAAAGTCTCTTATTCTGAGACATTTTTCCTATAGAAAAAGTCTCAGATTCTGAGACATTTTTCCTATAGAAAAAATCTCAGATTCTGAGACATTTTTCCAATAGAAAAAGTCTCAGATTCTGAGACATTTTTCCTATAGAAAAAGTCTCAAATTCTGAGACATTTTTCCTATAGAAAAAGTCTCAGATTCTGAGACATTTTTCCTATACAAAAAGTCTCAGATTCTGAGACATTTTTCCTATAGAAGAAGTGTCAGTTTCTGAGACATTTTTCCTATCGAAAAAGTCTCAGATTCTGAGACATTTTTCCTATAGAAAAAGTCTCAGATTCTGAGGCATTTTTCCTATAGAAAAAGTTTCAGATTCTGAGGCATTTTTCCTAGAGAAAAACTGGCGTATTTAAAATGAAAAACAAGTGTCTAACATCGAGTGTATATCTTTTTTATATAAAGTTTTCTACTAGATGATGCTTTTCAATCGATGTTATTATTCTTAAATCTTCATTATAATAATAAAATGATTGTCTTCCATAGAGAGCCTTACTTTCCCTGATTGAAAATTGCAAATAAAAAAAGTTAGACACTCGATGTTAGGCACACGTTTTTCATTTTGAATACGGCCGTAAGATTCCACGGAATTTTCCTATAGAAAAAGTCTCAGATTCTGAGGCATTTTAATATAGGAAAAGTCTCAGATTCTGAGACATTTTTCGTATAAAAAAATTCTCAGGTTCAAAGATTTTTCTACAGAAACTTTTTCAGACTTCCCGAAAAGCGGGTACAACTAAACATGGGTGCAAAACAGATGCGACAACAGGAACCTCGTTTCGTTCACCCAATGCTTACATTTTTTCGGAAAATTATTGCCATTACGGAAAAACAAAACTCCACAGAAAAATAGGCAACTGAAAGATACAAAAAAACAACATTAAAGATTAGAATCTGAATACAAAAGATATTAAAAGCATTAATTACCATTTATTATGTTACTATTCCATGCCAAAAGTTTATTGCACATGTACATGTTTTCATCCCCCCATTTTAACTGAAATCTAGGTAAAATGAAATGTTTGTACGATTTTGAGATTAAATAATACATTTTTTTAATTCCAAATCAAATATATATTAAGTTTTATTATACTTACAAAGTTTCTTGTGCAAAAAAAGAAATTTATTCAGAAATTCAATAATTTATCATAAAAATAAATAAACATATTTTTTGTTTGTATTTTGATTACAAATGTCATTTTTTTTTATTTCACCACACTTCCACAAGTGTGTTGAAATACACAGTACCTGTATGTGTGAATTAATTTTTTGAGGTTATGTAGAGTCGGAGGTCTTGTTAGTCTTTGGTTTAATTGATCTTGTTTTCATTCGAAGTTTAAATCGAATAATTAAAATTTAAAAAATTGTAAGAAAAAAAGTGCATTTGTTTTACTTTCACCAAATTTTGTTTATGTGAAACAAAACGAAAAAGAAATTCGAATGTGAAATCTAGAACACCAAAAAAATTCGGAAATTTTTATTTTCACATTTTTTATGTGAATTACTTTTTTTGGAACAGCTGTCTAAGTATCGGAAATTATTACAACAAAAAACTCTTTATTCAACAAATAATAAAATTAATACCAAAAACTTCAAAATTTTTTTAACAATATGTTTGGTATAAAAACATGTATTTTTGAATAATTCTTCATAAAAATTCTGCGTTAAAATCATCATTATATAATGATAATACATAAAAAGATATGATTTTATTTCAAAAAAACTGGCACTCTTCTTTTTATCACTTTGTTTTAAGTACTTACCAGGGAAGTAATATTTTTTGAACCGATTTTCCCGAAACTTAAGATATATGTATATAAAAACACAATTCTACGGCTGGGCTGTCACGGCTTATCGGCCATGTTAGGGGTTCAAAAAAAAGGAGTAATGGCGAAAAAATATTTTTTTTTTTTGGATTTTTGTGTAATTTTTGCTTAAGGTGGTAAAACATTGTAAAAATTCGTCTTCATTATATATTTTTTTTTTCACGAAAATATGTAAATTTAAGTAGTATTTATGTGAAGACATAGACCTACGATATACATATGAATATGAAATGTTCTTTACTAAACTTAAGTCGAAATGTATTTTTTCGCCCAGGCAGTATTGCTGTTAGTTCAAAAGTTATCGGAATTTTTCCGAAGGTCCACATTGTTTCATAAGGTGGCAACAAAGTTTTTAAACACTGATATGGCGGATAAGCCAAGACCCAACCTTAGAATCGTCTCTATTACATATATTTTAAGTTTCAGGCGAATCGATTCATAAATGTTGGAATAATTCCCTTGTTAGGGTGTGTGTGAAACGGTAGCAAAGTGCTATGGTAGAAAATATTTTTTCTATGGTGAATTTTTTTTATATTTTTGCTGTGTGAAATGGTAGCTTTTTTGAAAGCAGTAAATTTTTGACATTTGAAAATAAACCCCCAAATAAAAATAAAAAATTATATTTAAAATATGATTTTTTTCGGAAATATTTATTATTATTCATTATAATCTTTACAAAAAAAATATTGATGCTTAGTTTAGATATTTATTTACACAAAATACATATATATAAACATCAATCACATACTAAAATGTAGCCAAAAAACTGATGTTCTGTATTCTATTGCTTTTTAAAAATTTAAGAAAATGTACATAAATCATGAAAATCTTAAGACAATAGTGAACCCAACTCGTAATTACAATTCGTTTTTTACTATTCGACCGAATACGCAAAGACCGAAATCTAATTTCCACACGTCTGTAATGCAAATACATAAATCCAATTGTCACACGTCCGCAATGCAAATAATAAAAATCATTGATGTAATCGCAATCTCTAACTTTCAGCTATTATTGATACATATTTCTATCCATTTGTCCACAAACCTCAGAATTGATTGGTTTATCCAGAGGAATATGGCATTCCGAATTGCTCCCTGTAATAAATAACAAGTTCTTCGTTCAAATATGTTTGCTAGTACAATCCATAACTATACTTACAACTGCTGCAACAAATTTTATGCTGTTTTTCATATTCCTTATATTTTTCTTTTATTTTCCTTGTTTTTTTTTTTGTTTATTGATTATTTTTTTTTTCAGTTTTAAAGTTTTGTTTATTTTTTGAAACTTCATAATTTTCATTTCATTTGTCAAAAATTCTACTAGCCCCATGGGCTAGTGAAATTTTATTCACCTCAGGATTGTCAAAAATTTACTAAGTATCATACTTTGCTACCGTTTCACACAGGCCCTTAGTATAAAAATGTATGACATACAACAATTGTATTTTCAATGAAAAATAATAACGTTTATTATTTGTGCACATACGACAAAATACATACTCAAAACGATGAAATTTTGTTACATACGACAAAATGCATTCTGAATATTTCAGAAACTATAAGGTCTATGAAGGAACTGATAACACCATTAGAAAGAGCGTGCGAAATTTATTATGAATATATCATAATGTCAAAACCGAAAAAAATTACATACGACATTCGTATTTTGAGGTAGCGAAGTTTCTGAGTTCCGAAACTATTTTTGAATAAAAATTTTTTGTCATTTCTTTTTTTTTGTTTTAAGTTAAAAAAAAATCATCAAAAATGTTTTAAGAATTTTTTTTTTAATTTTCTAAGTTTCGAAAATTTTTTTGGAGTACAAACATTTTTTTTCGGGTTTCTCTTTGTATCAAACAAATTATTATAACCGAACTATAACAGAAATTCTTTACTTTTTGATTTTTAAAGCGCTTTGATGACTTAAAAAAACGTTCGCTTTTAAAACGCTTTAAACCTAGCGTAGATCGATGTTATCATTCGCATCATCTGAAGGCGCTTTGAAGTTGGTATACAGAACGCTCGTACAACTGTCCACAACGCTTTCAGAACGCTTTTGTAATTGTATTTTTCTGACTGGGTAGTTACCTCCCAATTTTAATGTTAATTACTTTAACACGGTGATGTCATTGGAGGTAACCACATTTTGCCTTTTTTGGCGTAATGTAATGCTAATGGTAATTAGTAGTATTCAAAGCCATTACCACGTAAGCGAGGCAGAAAGGGCTACACATTACCAAGTTTTTGCTGGGATATTATGAAACATTTTTATAAATCTATAGCCAAATTTTATTGCAAAATATTAAGGTGGTTATTCATAAAACCTGAAATATATTTAAAGTAGGCTTATTTGACAGATATTGCAGGAACAATTGTCAAATAAACCTACAATAAGTCTGTTATAAGTATTATGAATAAGAGCCTAAATATTGTATGTTTTTGCAAGTTTGAAGGTTTTTATTAATAAAATTGGTGATTTTAAAGATATTTACAATTTAAATACAAAATTAAATTCAATATTTCTGGTTAAATGAACGGTTTGTTGTTGACGCTTTGTTGTTGAAGACTTTCCAGTTGTAGTAAAAAATAGTAAGAAATTTGGGTAATCGAATAGACCTATATAAAGCAAATATTTATAAATAGCATGAATTTGTTTATAAATAGTATGAATTGAAATCAATCAGCCTTACCATAGAAAAATAAAAGATATTTAAAATCAGCTTTTAATTTTATTTCCATACAAATTGTTTTTGTTTTTAAAATCGACTTTCAAAAATTGTATTGAAAATTTAAAATTTAAAATAAAACTTTTGTTAAAATAGACTTTTTGTTTTCTTATGGTAAGGGCCAATGAATTCAGTTCATACTATTTATGACCAAAATTTGTTCTGTGTAGATTATACATACATAATTTAAAGTTTGAAATTTAAAAAAATTGCATTTACATAGACCTCAACTCTTTAATCTAAATAAACACTAAAGTACTAGTTGCTTTTTCGACCAATTTGTACAAAATGGTAACTAAAAGCACTACATCGAGATTTTCAATACATCCCTAAGCAAGAAGTCAATCCAATGTAGTAAATTTGTAAAAATAATGTTAACCCAACATCAAAACAAAAGTTGAGCAATCATTGGCCACTGTTATCATTTCAACTTCGGAATGACGTCGTAGACTTAGAAACGGGTATGATTCGCCAACGCACACTGAGCTGAGATGGTAGTTTTTTTTTGGCCAAAACTAAAAAAAAAATGTTAAATTAAAAAAAGTGAATACACTTTTGTATTAAGTATGACTTGCTGCACCTTGTCTGCAATTTTTATAAAAATAGGTACAGCCATTCTCTTGGAATGATCAATCATAGATAAAATATATATGTTTAAATCTCCATATACCGTAATCAAAAAAGCTTACAAATTTATACATTATTAAGGCGGGCCCTTGTTTTTTTTTTTTGATTAATTTATTTGACAAAAGGAAGTACAATTTGTAAATGGGTATGCGCAGCTGTTTTCCCCCATTTTTTTTATGATTCTTTTATTTAAATTTTGAAAAACTGTTCCATTTCAGATAGTTTTTCACAAAATGTTCCGCGACATAATCCAAGACTTAGGACGCCAAAATGTTCGCTGGTTTACTAGCTTTCTCGCGCAAGCGGAGAAGACAGTTTTTTTAAATTGAACTTTCTGTAACGATCAATTTTTAAAAGGGGGTTTTCAAAAAAAAACCATTCTTTTCAATTTTTTTATGATAACCTTAAACAATGAACTGACTCAAAATTTGCACAAAAAAGTTTTCATTTGCAAAAGTTATCTTTTTGTTATAATTATTGTAAAAACACTGAAATAATAATTTTGTTAAGATAACTTTTGCAAATAAAAACTTGTTTGCCCAATTGTCTAAGGTTCCCACATTGTACTATATACTTAAATATGGAGCCTTAAATCACCTCATAAAGTGATGCTTCCATATACGAAAAAAAAACGGTTTTTCGCGATTTTCATTATGATGGTCCATATAATAAAGCTGTTTTTTTCCACTATTTGTATTGTAGGGATGCCTTTTTGATTCTCTTAAAAAACGTTTTTTTATCAAAGACCGATTTGGCTGTTAATTTCGCGAAAACCTTAAAAAATTAGAAATTCGCGAATTTAAGCTTTAAACCAAATTTGCATAAGAAATATCTTTTTCCATGCCATAAAATTTTTAAATCATTAACTTTGCAAATTTTCCAAGAAAACGGTACCATACATCGAAAAACGGAGTACGCCATTCGAATCAGCATGTCCGAAATATATAGAAATGATGGTCGTAACTCTTGTTTATTTTTTAGTGTTCCGCAGTGAAATCAATTGAGACGAACGAATACAATAATTTCTTCTTCTTCTTATTTTCAATTTCCTTAAAAAATAATAAAAAAACCTTTGAAAATCGCAAACTTAAAAATTTAATATCGCTTCATATTGACTTGATCTGTCAAAACTGAGAATACCACAGGGTTCTACGACCTAAAATAAAGTTTACGTGTCTCGGTGTTTTGGTGTGTCAATTTCACAAACCTACTGTATAATGAGTTATTAATTGTGTTAAAAATAAATAATTATTTGCAATTTCCGTTCTGAAATGAAATCCAATCCATAAAAAGCAAATGTAATAATTATTTCTGATTGCGTTATTCACGTGAATCACGTAAGTGGCCGCAATTACGTGATTCACGCCCATCTCCATTGAATGAACTATTAAAATAACTAAAACTCTAAGGCATTTTACTACTGAAGTCATAAAATAATCATAAAACTCCTGCACAAAACTAAAACGAAAACAAAAAAAAAAGAAAAAATAAACACAAATAAAAAAAACCCAATCTACTTAAAATTCTAAACTAGCAGACATCTTTGAAGAACGGAAAAAAGTCACCCAACATTACATGGTGCATTAAGGGCAAAGAAACATCATAGAAGGGCACTCAAAATCGACAAAAGCAGCAAAAACATCAACAACAAAAGCAATAACAACAACAAGAAACCAACAAAAGAAATTAAAATGAAAACCACGTCGAATCTTAAATGTTTCTTATTTTTGTTTCTGAAAATCTAAATACAATACGAATTGTTTCTTCTTTTTTTGTGTGTGTGTGTGAGTTTTTATTTTTTAAACAAGCAACCAAACAACCAACTTAACAAATAAACCCACCTAAAATTAGCCCACATTTTATAGGAAACAAATAATAATATAAATGAAAAAAAAAATATATATTGCGTATGTATGTACAACAAAATGATGAAAAATAAATATATTTAATATATAAAAAATAAAAACAACAACATAAATATAAAAAGAAAGAAAAAAGTTACAGTTTCAACCAAATACACACATACATACAAATATATGTTCGTATGTATGTATGCATGTATGTAATGTAATAATAATAATAATAACGACCGTCCTTAACTTAATACAACTAAACATAAAAATAAATAACAATAGTATATGAAACAAACAAACAAACAAGCAAACATACAACCCAAACATAAACCAAGTCAACTTAACCAACCAACCAACAACTCTAAACGACGTCTGACTTTCAAATAATTTTTCTTCAAAAGCCATCAAACTCTTAATGGCATCATACGCTGCTGCTTTCTACTACTTGCATGGAATATTTTATACTGAAACAAAAGTAAATATATATTTTTAATACATATGCATAAACAAAATGAAATGATTACACCGTGCGACAGTCAAAATTTGACCTTTGATGATCTTTTATTCTTTTTAGAGGACTTGAAAGTTTTAAGGGTATAAACATTTCTGAAATGTTTTTAATATATTTTTCCGAAACAACTTTATGCTATGTTCAGATTGGCCTCGAAACCCCGTTGAAAGCTCGTATTTTCAATTTAAAAACTCACCTGTTCACACACAACAATTTTGACACTTATTTAGGTTTCGGAAAATATCACACAAAAAATATATTTTTTTAACTAATTTAATTATGCGGAAATTATTTTTTGCACGTTTTAATTTTATTTTTATTTCAAATTAATAAATATTTTAAAGAAATTTTGTAAATAAATTGATTTATTTATTTTTTTATTTTTGTCATTTTCCCATTTTCTCTATTTCTAATTGTCGCACAGTGGTAAAAATATGAAATTTATAAGGTTTCGATCGTACTTTCGTTGAAACCTCACTACAAAAGGGTTTAAATTTGTGAGGGAAAATACGTATTTTCAAATGAGGTTTGGCTCGAAACCTCGTTAAACGGGGTTTCGAGGTCAATCTGAACGTACTATTAACCTCAAGTTGCGAGAACTGTAAATGTATTTCTTGTTTATGAATCTAGGATGCCCACTACTATATTTCGACGAAAATCTAAATTTTCGCAAGAGCCGTTTTTAAATAAATCGCGGTCAAAAGTCAAAAAATTGTTAATATAAGCTTATCTCAAAAACGATGATAGTTATGAAAAAATTACTTAAGACAATAAATATTCCTCGGAAAAAATGCAATAAAACTGCAAATTCAGATTTTGCAAGTGCAATGTTTTTGTTGTCAAAAATTATACTTCTAAAGTCCGAGCTAAAATCTTCGCGTTTTTTGTAAATAAATAACAAATTGTTACTACCGCGACTAAAACTACTTTATTTACTTGCTTCATTTAAATTTAATCGGGTTTGTTCATAGAGGAATAAAGTAAAGAGATTGTAATTCTCTTTACTCTCTTTTTTTCTCTCACGCGAAATCTGTCTGGGATCAAGCAAAATTTTTGGTTTTTTAAAGTCATGAAATTTGTGCTTAATTTGCACTTTTAATATTTTTTTTTTAATTATATTGAATCATTAACATTTTAAGAACGTAAATTTCATAAATTTGTTTTGTTTAAAACAATATAAAAGTGTTTATTTTTTAAACAAAACAAAAAGCCTTTTTTCAATTCCTCTTTCAACCTTCATTCTATTAATCCAGACAGCTAATGTTTGAGTGTTTGAGGTGCATGCCTAGCCCTGGTTTGTTGCAAAAAAATATTTTTGCAATATATTTTTTATAAATATTAAACTGCAATTTTGTGTGTTAAACCTCGAAAAGGAAGCGAGATATCAAAAAATAACTCATGACTAGAATTATTCCTTGCAAAAACTGCAATTAGATCACTCACATTTTTTATTTCAATGGTTTTGTAAAAGAAAACATATTTTTTTTAATATCGGAAATATTTGTTTTTTAAATTTTATCACATGGGTTTGATAAAATACATCCCCGGGGATAGAAAACGATCCATAAAATATTTATATAGGGGAAAATGTGCACACTTGATCCCCAAAAAGGTAAAGGTTTATAACTCGGAAACTATTGCAGATTTTCATATGGTATAAAATACATTTTAAAGAACTATTAGAGAAGTTTCCGCAGTATGCATCACTCAACTGTGCGACTTTTAGTTTTCGAGATATTGTAAAAAATCGGAAAATAGACAAAATGCAAAAATGTCGTGTACTATTTCACACTTGATCCCTTTTTACTACACACTTGTTCCCGTGTGTGCTAAAAAAGTTATTTGATCTCGGTATCAAGTGTATAAGAATATGAAAAATGGGTTTTTAATGTGAACGTTTTATTTATTAATTTAATTTGCGATCTAAGACACATGCTTTATACAACAAACAGAATATTTTTTGTATTACCTCACTTACAGTATTTTTAAGACATTCGCTGTTAGTGTAGAAGACCATTTGAACTCCTTCTTTTCTGTTTTAGCCAGGTTTTTTTTTTTTTTTTGTTAACATTTTCTGAAGCTGAAATAATGTTTTATTAAAAAAAATCTATTATGTAATGAATTTAAATTTTAAGAAGTTTAGAAAATGTTAGACTTCGATGATCATTTTCACTTTTGAAGCTATAAAAATTAAATGATATTTTTAGATTAAAAAAAAATTTAAGAAAAAACTTTTTATATACCTCCATTTTATATATTAACAGGTAAGAATTTTAAACTTTTTTGACTGAAGTCAGACTTAAAGTTAAATTCTGAAGTTGTAGTATTCAACATGGCTTACAGGAAATGCAGCCAACTGGCACATATTAAGCAAACATATGCGCTAATAAAGTACTTGTATGTAGATGATTCTAAAAAAAGAACTTGAAAAAAAAGCACAAAAGTGCTACTCCAGAAGAACGTACTCAGGGTTTAGGCAATGATAAAGTGAATCAAGAGGGAATTATATAGAAATGCTTCGGATATTCTTAGAGTCAATAAACATCACCAAAGTTGTACAGATTGCTTTTATACGCAATTCATACCTGAGCTAAAATCTCGTTCGAACGAGATTTCACCTCAAGTGTAAATAGGCCTTTACCTTATGTGATTTAAGGGGGCGATCAAGTGTTTTAAGGGATCAAGTGTGCTTATGTTCCCCTATCATTTAATTTCACCAGGGCGTCACTCCAAAGTCGAAACATTTTAATTTAAATGCCTTTATAAGGTAAAATTTGCAATCGCGTTATTCGTTATTTTACTGCCAAATGCTGTAATTTTTTAAAAAATTTGCAAAAAAAAATTTTCCAAATTACTGCATCTTTTGTGGAACCTAGTGGATACAAACGAGACCAATATGGGTCGAAAATAGAGGTATTTACACAAACGCGGAAGTTTGTTTAGTCTGTAGTAAATTTTAATTAAATTCAGGGTAGGGCTTCAAAATGGGTCCATATTAAAAAAAAAATGATTTTTTATATTTTTTTATGAAAAACATGTTACTTGTGGAATAAATTAATTATCAAAAAGATATTTAAAGCAAGTAAAAAAAAAACAGCCGGCCAAGACCGACCATAAAATACCCTACACTTAGGTTTGTCAGAATAAAGGTCAAACATGGACCGCTTGGAACCTATATTTGGTTAGATCTTTAATTATGAAAAATGCACAAACCCAATTTCAGTTAAATTGACTATAGACAGATTCAGGTAAATATCGGGCGATCGTCTTATGGACTAACAAGGAAGGTATCTCATGACTTAAACTCTAATTGTTCTGAAATGTTTAAATGTCAACGATGCCGAAAGCTAAGTTTAAATTGTTTTTTTACAGGTACTCTTCGATTTCAAAAAGTGTTACCACCTCATGAAAAATACGTTTTTATACCCTTCAACCACAGTATGGGGGTATACTCACTTTGTCATTCCGTGTGTAACATATCGAAATATCGGTCGGGGACCCCACAAAGTATATATAATATTGATCCATGATAGAATCTAAGACATTCTAGCGATGTCCGTCCGTCCGTCCGCCCGTCCATCCGTCCGTCTGTAGAAATAACGATGCAGTCCAAACCAAAAGAGCTAGACCCCTGAAATTGGGCAAGAATATCTCTTATGTTACTGGTAAGGTTAAGTTGAGAAGATGGGCAAAAACGGACCAGGGGGAAAAAAGTTCCCCCTTGAAGAACTAAAACGACCCCCGAAAAATACGATATTTTTACGAGTTTTTTTAGTTTTGCTCAAAAATGTAACATTTGTATGCCATATAATGTTCATAGACCGCGCTTGGACCAAAGGGGTTAGAAAATTCTTTTTTGTTTCTGGCCGTCCCCCTTTAGGAGCGTGGTTATAGAAATTAATTAAAAATAACGATAAAAATTTATTATTTAAGCGTATATATCATAAACAAATAATTTGTAAACATATAAAGCGGGGGTACAGGTGTCCCTCACCAACTCCACCGACCCCCCCCCCTACCAAAAAAAACGACGCCCGATTTTTTTTTTAATTTTAAACGTGTTGGAGGGTATAAAAGATTCGGCACAGCCGAATTTAACACTCTTACTTGTTTTTTTGTGAATTCGATTTTTTTCCAATTTAAATTGGATTTTTATTCGGATCAAGAGGAACTTAAATTTTTTAATTAAAGACAAATTTATTGACAATTGTATCGTGTTTACTTGGGCAGATAGACAAACGGTCATCGCTAAATCGAATCAAAAACGATACTGAGTCGATCGGTGAACCTTATCTTGAGTCTAGGATCAATACTTCGAATAGTTACAAACATCAGCACGGAATTGACGAATATTGTACTTAATAAAAATTTCGCGAAAAATAATTTTTCGAAGAATTTTTTTTAGTGGAATTTTTTTCGCGAATTTTTTTTTTAATTATATTCTTTCCAAATTTTATAAATTTACGTCAAGAATTAAAAAAGTTAAGGATTTTGTCCAGAATAAACAGCTGTGCAGTATTGTTATTTTACTAACATATTGTTTTGCCCCAGTTGTCTACATTTTAATTTTAATTAGACACAAGCAGAATGCAGTGTGTGTGTGTGTTGTCTGTTTCGTAAAAAAAATGAGGGGCGTATGATGAATATTAATATTACATATTATTAAATATTAATCATACGCTTATGAACAATTTAATATCGTTTAACGTTTTTATCACTCCTTTAAGTTAAACAAGTAAAAAAGTTAAATTCGGCTTTGCCGAAGGTATACAATGTAATAAAAGATTATTTGCAAAAAAAAATTCAGCGGAAAAAATTTTTTGGTGAAAAAAATACCGCGAATTTTTATTTTTTGTAAAAAAATTGGTTTGTACTTGTAAAAGTAGTTCATAACTTTTGAACCGCTGAACCGATTTAAATTTGCTAAGTCTCAGTCATATGGGGCAAAACGCGTCAAAGGTCCACACCAAAAAACAAATGTTGTCCAATTTAAGTATAATTTTGGTAAAATAGTAGGTTAATGATAGGTATTCTAAATTACAAATATAAAATTTTTTGATGAAATATTGGCAGAGTTACAGGGTTGGAAAGTTTTGATGTTTTTGAAATGAACATATTTTGGTGAATTTTAATTAACATTTTGATGAAACAAAAATTATAATTTTTAAAACGAATTTTAAAGTATTTTTGACGGCCTTTAAAATGGCATTAGCGTTTTTTTTTTTGAAAAAAATAAATTTGACCTTAAAATTCAAGGTCAAAATATTAAATTGTAATTATCTTATAAGGGTCGCACTTTTAGATTTTTTTCACTAAGCCCACAAGAAAGGTTGAAATTTTTTTTAATTTCGGTTTTTTTTTAAAAAATGGTATGTATGATACTTTATGAGAAATCAATTTTTTTACGAGTACATAACACCCAAACTGCACTGACTTCTTTATTTTTTATGCGTGCAACGTTTGTTGTGTGTGTTTACAACGCACACTTTATCTAAGCATTGATTTTTGTTGTTGTTATTATATGCAGATTAAAGCGATTTCAGTACAATTTAAGTGTTATATACTCCTAAAAAATTGATTTCTCATAAAGTATCATACATACCATTTTTTTTATAAAACCGAAATTAAAAAAAATGTCAAGCTTTCTAATGGGCTTACAATTAGTGAAAAAAATTTAAAAGTGCGACACTTATAAGATAATTACAATTTAATATTTTTACCTTGAATTTTAAGGTCAAATTTAATTTTTTCAAAAAAACCACAAATGCCATTTTAAAGGCCATCAAAAATACTTTAAAATTAGTTTTTAAAATTATAATTTTTGTTTCATCAAAGTGTTAATGAAAATTCACCAAAATATATTCTTTTCAACAAACCTAATATTTTGCCAAAATTATACTTGAATCGGACAACATTTGTTTTTGGGTGTGGACCGTTGACGCGTTTTGCCCCATATATGTTTAATACTTTGGCCGAGATCACCATTTCCACAGACGGCCAGATGGACAGACAAACGGACATCGCTGGAATGTCTTAGAATAGATCACTGATCAATAGGGCAAGTACTTTCATGAAAATGCATGTTTTTACTCGGCACTCTAAACATAACATAAATTAAATATCTATCCGAATCAATAAATTTGCAATAAAATGGCATCGATTTGTAGTTGCATATTTTTGCATATTTTGGTACACTCAAAATAATTCTACAGTAAAAGGTTTAGTAAGTGATTTTGTACAAAAATCTACTAATTATTTACTATTTTTAGTATCTTCAAAGTACTAAAATTAGTAATTTTTACTGGTTTTCAATAAATTTAGTAAAAAATTTTAGTATTGGTTACCAATTTCTGCACTAGGTCCTTTTGAACTAAAATTTAGTTAAATTTTTAGTATTAAATACCCACGTTTTTTTTTGGGTGTATATTTTGGTATAAATGCATATTTTTGCATATTTTCATATAAATTGAGCTTTTTTTAATTTTCATCCACATTTTTTCAAAAAATCAATTTAACAACCTTAACAGAATCCAAAACCGATCCACTATTTCTTGTAAAAAAAAAATTATTTTCTTACACTCAAAATAATAACTATGTTAAATTACAGAAAAACTCTGCTAATTTAACAGAGTACACCATACTTTTCCAGCTAACAACATTTCTTGGTAATTTTACTAAAAAACTCTGAAAAATGATTTTGACAAAATAACTGTTAATTTACAGAGTTTATAGTAAAATATTGGTTAAATATGAAAGCTTTTTGACATAGAAAACGCTGTAATTTTACTTTAAAACTTTGTAAAATGATTTGTACAAAATAACTGTTAATTTACCGCGTTTCTAGTAAAATATTGGTTAAATAAACCACCATTTAGCAAAGAAAACTATATAAATTTACATATGTAAAATGCATTTGATGAAAAAAAAAAATACAGAAAAAACTTTACAGAGTTTAGTTAAAAATTTTTGATAACTTTTTTTGCAACTTTTTCTCAAAAAAAAAAAATAAACAGTTAAAATTTTGATGTTTGGTAACAAAAACAAAAACTACTCAAAACAGAAAACTTTTTTGGTTATAAAAAAAATACGAAGTATTTTGCTTAAATCTGTATTTTAGCAGAAAACTCTGTTAATTATCTGTAAAATTAAGATTACAAAGTAATTAGTAATATAACAGAGGAAACTTTGTTTTTTTGTCACAACAAAATAAACAGTATTTTCTTTATTTTATTATCTATATTTTGACAGTTGTTGAATTAAGATTACAGCCATTTTACAGAGTATTTTACAGAGTTATTATTTTGAGTGTAGAGAGATGCTGTTCTGAGACATTTTTTAGGAAAATTGGTTTCTGTAAATAAAATTCTTAGATTCTTAAAAAAATTTAAATATTCCTATTCTAAAACATTGTATTTGAAAAGAAAAACTATTTCGAATTTAATATTTTCTTACAGGAAAATTGACTCAGAAATGCCTATACAACAACTTTCGTTATTCCTCTGAATTTTAGCGAAATTGGCACAGTAGTTAAGAAGTTATGGACAAAACGCTTAACACGTTTTGAAAGAGATTGGTAGCCACAAAAATATTTTACAAAGTATTTTGTGACTCAAATAGTTTTTAAACTCAAAAAACAATTTTTTTTTCAAGAACTACTAAAGAAGTATTTGACTGGAAATTAAACATTTGTAGTAAAAACGAGAATCGATGATTTTTTTTTTCGAAGTAAAAAAAAATCAACCCCCCCCCCCCCCCCCCCCCAAACAGCTGTATCTGCCACTGACTGTAAGATAATACAAGTTTTCATTAATTTTCATTAACTAACATTTGTATAAATAAACCTTATTTAAAACTAATCTCTGCAAAACTAATCAAAATATAACCACACCCTTTCATTTCAGAAAAACATAAAAACGTCGAGCAGCCAGCGAAAAAACTTAACAGAACATTGAAAAAAACCTTCAAATCAAACAGCGAGAAAAAAGGAACTGAAAATGATGTTACATGTTTGTAAATAATTTTTTTTTTTAATTTGACTGAAAATAACAAAACGAAATCCTTACAAAAACTTGGCATAATGTCCTGCTGTTTTCTATAACAAAGAAAAACAAAACATATAAACAAGAACGAAAAGGAAAACAAACACAATACCACAATATATGTATGTATATGTAATAGTATTTGCAATTTAATTTCAATTGACGTTGATACTTACCCATTTATACCGAACACAAAGAAGAATAAAACAAAACTGAAAACGGAAATGCGAAAAACTGACTTCATTGGAGGGGAGCAGCAAGGTGTGTACCAGAAAACTGTATTTACAAACATGCAATAAAAAACAAATCCTTTCAAAATGAACATTTCGGCAACATGTTTAAACATTAAATAAAGGCAAATAGTAGAATACGAATGAAAATTTAAAGTGAAGGAAAATTGGATTAGAAATGAAAGGATTTAAAAGCAGACAAGCAAAAAAGGACTTAAACAGCAGGCACAAGTCACAAAACTGCAGGAGCCTACAGCAACTTGGAAAGCACGACGATACAAGCAGCAACAAACAAAAGCCTTCAAATCTGAAGCAAAATCTTGAACTGAAACATTTTAAATTGAACATGAAAAATCCTTATGAAAGATGGAAAACTGAAGGCGATGCAAAAATAACAAAACAAACAAGCAACAAAAGCACTGCCTATTTAAAGAGTGTTAACCAAACTACAATCAACACCTTCAGAAGTCATTATCATCATTACAGCAACAACAGCATCAGCAGTAGCAGCAGTAGCAGCGGCGGCAACACCCATGTTAACAATTTCAAGCATCATTTGATAAGAAAATGTCCTGAACACCCAATAACAACCACCTACAATTATAGCACAACTAAATGTTTAAGCCCTAAAAAAACACAGTCTTCAAGTTTATTTAAGACAATGGACACTGCAAACAACACCTCAAATTTATTTACATCGTCGAATACCTTATTCACTACCAACGACAACAGTAACAATAACGACAGCAACATCAACAACAACGATAACACAACAGCCTCCATTCCATCCCTCATCGTATCGTTCAATTTAAAGTTTTCTAAAACCATGTCGACTTCGACTGCCACTACCACTACTCCTACTACAACTACCGTTGGTACTGCCGGTGCTGTACCACCACCACCACCACCACTACCAACATCAACATCACCAATATCAATACATTATGTTTTGCTGTTAGTTGCCATGATTTTAATTTATTCATGTCCCTTTTCACAAGCCCTACGAATAACGAACAGCATGACGAAAAGTTCTGCGGCAAATAAGGAACAATTATACATTGGTTTGATAGCGCCACATACAAATTTTGGAAAACGTGAATATTTACGTGCCATACACACTGCCGTTGCGGGTCTCAATAGAACACGCGGAGCTAGATTAACATTTTTCCAAGATTATCAATTTGAGCCAAGAAATATACGTTTTGACATGATGTCATTAACGCCAAGTCCAACGGGTAAGTCAAAAAAATTTACCAACTACATTTCTCAAAAAAAAAACGCACACACATAAATAAATTTGAATAGTAGTAGTAGTAGTAAGTAGTATGAGAAAAGTCTTGGATTTTATTGAGATTACTTTGCTCCGGAAATGTTATCAAATATTTAATACATAAAGTTTGTTTTCATTGTTTTCTGTTTGATTTTTTTTTTTTTTTGTTTTCACTTTGTTATTCTACTTTCCCACTCTCATCAATTTAAATTTATTCCTGCTTCTGTTATATAATTATGTGGGTATTTATGTATAGGCATGCATTTTCGCTGAGTTGTTTTTATATTTGCTGTTTTTTTTTTATTTATTATGTGCGTCAGGATTTGTGCTGACTTTAGGTTATTTTATGAAGGATATTTTATATACAGGGTGTTTCAAGTTCGAGTATCTTTTTCAAATGCAAATTAAAAAATAATATCTCCCAAATGTCCCCCGTGTGCATGCTTTTACACGCCGATTCAATTTAGCGTAATTGTTGCTCTATCTCCGCTATTTCACGCTGAATGTTGTCTTTCAATAAATTCTGGTTTGCATAAACTTTACTTTTGAGATAATAGAAAACAGTCCAAAGGCGTTAATCTAGCGATCTTGGCGGCCAAATTGCTTCAGATCTTCATGAAATTATTCTTCCCAGGTCATTTGCAAGGTATTATTTATCATTCATAATTGCAGAACCTCTACTATACATTTTAATTAAGAGATAATAGATTTCCTTTAAAAGTGTTTAATTTGCATTTGAAAAAGATACTCGAACTTGAAACAATCTTTATGTGAGACATTCCCCACAAAATGTCGCGCTACAGAAAAACATGTTCCCCATTAAATTCTGAAAAGGTTGTATTGATAGCCCTATGTGGAACTTACAAAATTGCATTTTTAGTTTATAATTTTCCAAAACATGGGCTTAGGAGGCGTGGCTAAATATACTAGTTTACAGAGATTTTGATCCATGACATGTTGTATTCATTTTGCATGTAAAATCTAACGCTAAATCTGAAAATCAACTCCAAAAATTCAAAAGTAGAACAGTTTTCGAGATATTGCCAACTTTTCAAATTTTCATCTTTTTTAAAAAGCGGTTTTACTTAAATTTAAATATATTCGGAACAAATTGATTAATTTCATTGTTTTTGGTTTTTAATTAAAGTTCGTTTATTTATCTATAAACCCTTTACACAACATTTTTAAATCTGATTATCGGCTTAGAAGATATCAATCGATATATTGACAATTTTACTTCAATTTAAACGAAATTTAGAAAAAAAAAATCTACTGTAAATTTAACTTTCAAGGAAGGTCTCCCTGGTGTCACCTTCCGATCTTTATTGCCCAAATTCATATTAAGGGGGTGAAAATGAGGGGGGAAGAAACGGTAATTTTTAAGTTTTTTTCGTTTATCTCCAATATAATGTAAAGAAACCTAGTCATGTTATATACCAAATGAAAAATCTTCGTGTGCAAAGAACGTGTCCAAACATGTACAATAGGGCGGATCGAGAAATGATTTTTCAAGAATTTCGCTTGGGTGCTATGCGGGATTGGTAAAAATGGATGCCAAAACGATGTTGTTAAATTTTCAGCGTTGAAGTTTCCACTTTTTTAAGCCAAAGAGCATTTTTTTAAAAAATTGTCAAAAATTCAAATTTTATCAGATCTTCTTAATTTTGGATTAGTTAATCACATATATTTAGATTTTAAATATCAGCTTAATACGATATCGCTAACCTCCAAAAACCAGAGGTGGAAAAGTATGCTTACATTTTGGAGAAACCCGAAAAACAACTTTTTGCAATTATGTAAAAAAAAACCAATGATGGGTACCAATACCTTTTCGATACCAATACCCGTTAATACCAATTCAAATTGAAAACCAATACCAATTAAAAACCAATACCTTTATTTGTGCGATACCAATACCGATAAAAAACCAATACCGATTCCCCACTACCAATACCAATTAAAAACCAATACTTTTATTCTTCAAAACCAATACCAATAAAAAACCAATACCAATTCATTTTTTTATACTTTCGTATCGGTTTTGTTTTGGTTTTTTGTATTCTTATTTTCGTTTGTTTTAATTATGAATTCAAACATTTTCTTTCCATCACATTATTGGGTTTTACCTGACTAAAGATGTTCACAAAAGATGTTACATCGATCAGTAATAGTTTGCATGCAATGTCACATAACAAAAAGGAGTTAGCTATTTGAATTTTAAAAGCCATAAAAACATAAAACAATTTTTTTTTGTCACGTACCATATCCTTATTTTTAACCCAATTTGATTGTTATGACCCCTAATAAAATTAGATCTTAAAAAATGTAGACCTTTTCTGTGATAAATTTTTGATATTGATAATTGATATTAGGTTTTACCTGACTAACGAATTGCTAAAGATGTTACATCGATCAGTAATCGTTTGCATGCAATGTCATATAACAAAAAGGAGTTAGCTACTTGAATTTAAAAAGCCATAAAAACATAAAAAAAAATATTTTTTTTTACTTCTTTTTAACCAAATTTGATTTTTATGACCCCTAATAAAAGTAGATCTTAAAAAATTTAGACCTTTTCTGTGATGAAATTTTTTTCTTTTGCAAACATTGTTTATATTTGATATACATTAAGTGTCACTGCACTGCACTGTTCTTTGGGTTGTAAAAAAAATGCTAATGTCCTTTTTTGGAAATTCCAATCAAGCAGTCGTTACAAAATTTTATGTCACAACACCAGAATCCAAAATTTTTTTTTTGTTTTATTAGAGGCACACTGTGCCGGGCACAGTCATATTATATAAGAATTTATTTTATTTTAGTGTGCGGTTCACACATGCTATTTTTGAGAGTTTAAGGGCTACGTGTTTAAAAAAATCTTTGTTCTGTATCCATTACGTTTTTATTCTGCAAAACGATGTTCGCACTCATTTTTAACTACCCAAGCAGAAACCTGCCAACCGTTCCACAAAAAAGTCTGGGCAAAGCACTTTATTTTTTTGTGTATAAGGTAGTACGAAAAAAAAATGCTTTGCAAGCCCTTTGCCAATGTTTTCTATTTAAATCCGTTCAAAGTATAATTTGTAATTAAAATTTATTAATTTTCATAACAATTGGAACATTTTTTATTTCCCTGCAGTATTAGTTATTGGTCCTTGAAAGCTCTCGTGATATGTCACTTAGACACAATTCCTATCACAAACTTGACACCTTTTATATAAAAACACGTTTCTTTTGTGAGGAAGTGTCTTAAACTCCGGATACATCAAATGTGAAATGCCACTGGGTCTTTCCTTTTGGAAAACAACACGTTTCGATTCAATACATCACTTTTTTCGGTACTTTTGCTAAAAGGTTAATCTAGGACTATTATTTCGGGTAGTTTCAAACATAAGCATAAACTCGTTATAACCTGTACCACAAGGCGCTTTAAAATAGCAACGGCATACCGTTTACCGTGGTTATCATTTTAGACGCTTGGAGAGTACTAAACTGTGATGCTTTCCCAGCACACAAGCGACCATAAAAGGTACTTTGCCAGCGCTCTCCCGTTCGTATTTTTCTGCCTGGGTAGTTTAATTATTGGTTTTCCCCATACAATTTAAACGTCAAAATAAACCACCGTTTTATTTTGACAGATAAAGTGCTTAAAATTGTATTGGGAAGACACATAATTAAACTAGTTTAAATGAATGCGAATATGGTATTACTGGTGTTTTGATAAACAACTTGTTTAAGGTCGTAAGTTTGAACCCCATATAAGAAAACAATTACCCGTGTAATCGCAATTACCAAAAGATCTAAAATCGAAAAAGAGGCCTCCACGATAACCTATTTCGATTAACTTTTCAAAAAATATTTATCTATGAAAAGGATAAATTTCAGGTATATTTTGTAACGAATGTTAAGTCTCAACTTTCTGCAATTAAAAAATATCTCTCCTTGGCCAACGCAATTTGTATATGCATTAAATGCAATGTTCATCAGCACAGAAACTGTTAAAAGAAAAAACGAAAAGTTTGCATTTTATTATTTTAGGCTTTTAATTTTTATACCCTCCAGCGACTTAAAATTTTAAATATAAAGTCGAGTATTAAAAATATATTTTAGAAGTCGATTTTATTTTAAGGACTTGTGGTGAGGCTGTTAGAATTTTAATCCCTATTAATATTATAAATCTGATTGTTGGTTTGTCTGTCTGTCTGTCTGTCTTTCTGTCTGTCTGTCTGTCTGTCTGTCTGTCTGTTCCGCAATAAGTAAAGAACGGCTTAACCGATTTTCATGAAATTTTCACCACAGATAGTACTAACCGAGGCGGGAACTATAGGCCATAAGAGACCGCGATCGGACAAAGGGGCGTAAAATGCCACGCCCCTTTGTACCATGCTGAAGCTATATCTGCCTGTCCGGCAATAACAGAAAAACGGCTTAACCGATTTTCATAAAATTTTCACCCCAGATGGTATTAATCGAGGCGGGAACTATAGGCCATAAGCGACCGCCATCGGACAAAGGGGCGTAAAATGCCACGCCCCTTTATACCATGCTGAAGACTGTTCTGCCTGTTCCGCAATAAGTAAAGAACGGCTTAACCCATTTTTATGAAATTTTCACCACAGATAGTACTAACCGAGGCGGGAACTATAGGCAGTAAGCGACAGCGATCGGACAAAGGGGCGTAAAATGCCACGCCCCTTTGTACCATGCTGAAGCTGTATCTGCCTGTTCCGCAATAAGTAAAGAACGGCTTCACCCATTTTCATGAAATTTTCACCACAGATAGTACTAACCGAGGCGGGAACTATAGGCAGTAAGCGACAGCGATCGGATAAAGGGGCGTAAAATGCCACGCCCCTTTGTACCATGCTGAAGCTATATCTGCCTGTTCCGCAATAAGTAAAGAACGGCTTAACCCATTTTCATGAAATTTTCACCACAGATAGTAATAACCGAGGCGGGAGCTATAGGCCATAAGCAACCGCGATCGGACAAAGGGGCGTAAAATGACACGCCCCTTTGTACCATGTTAAAGCTATATCTGCCTGTCCGGCAACAACGGAAAAACGGCTGAATCGATTTTCATGAAATTTTCACCAGAGATAGAAAAATCCGCGATCGGAAAAAATGGGGGTAAAATGCCACGCCCTTTGTACCATGCTGAAGCTATATCTGCCTGTTCCGCAATAAGTAAAGAACGGCTTAACCCATTTTCATGAAATTTTCACCACAGATAGTACTAACCGAGACCGGAACTATAGGCCATAAGCGACCGCGATCGGACAAAGGGGCGTAAAATGCCACGCCCCTTTGTACCATGTTAAAGCTATATCTGCCTGTCCGACAACAACAGAAAAACGGCTGAATCGATTTTCATGAAATTTTCACCAGAGATAAAAAAATCCGCAATCGGAAAAAATGGTGGTAAAATGCCACGCCCCTTTGTACTATACAGAAACTATGTCTGCCTGTTCCGCAATCACTGACAAGCGATTTTACCGATTTCACTGAAATTTTTACCACAGATAGTACTAACCGATGCGGAAACTATGAGCCACAATAGAGGGCGATGGAAACAAGGGGTGTAAAATGCCACGCCCCTTTTTATTACACTGCAAGTTTTTTCTTGCTTTTCCGCTGTTTTTCATGAAATTTTCACCACAGATAGTATTAACCGAAGCGAAAACTATGAGCCACAATAGAGGGCGATCAAAAAAGAAGGCGTAAAATGGCACGCCCCTTTGTATTACATTGAACGTTATTTCTCCCTGTTCCGTAATCACGCATAAACGGCTGAACCGATTTTAGTGAAATTTTTACCAATGATAGTATTAACCGAAGAGAAAACTATAGATTAATTATTATTAAAAACTGTAGATTATAAATAGAGCGCATTTGCACAAAGAGGCGGAAAATGTCACGCCTCTTTGACACGCCCCTTTGTACTATACTGAACATTTTTCGGAATGTTCCGTAATCATGCCTTAACGACTATACCGATTTAAATAAAAAATAATATATTTTATTAGATTAGGTCTGTTCATTAATAACGCTTAAACTACTAACAATAAGCCGATTTTAACAAAACATTTTCCAAAGACAGTACTAACAGAGGCGGGAACTTTAGTCTGTATCAACTGCAACGTTTTTTGCAATATACTGAAAGTTTATTCTGCCTTTACGTAATCACGCTTAATCGGCGAACCCGATGTTATTATAACTTTTACCACAGCTATTTAGTACTTATTGAGGCGGAAACTATAGAAAATTTATTTTTGTCTGATCCGTACTCACGCGTTAACGGTGAAACAAATTTAAAAACAATTTTCACCATAGATGGTATTTACCGTGTCGATCGGGCCAAGGGGCTTAAAATGCAGCACCCCTTTGTATTAATTTAAAAAATATTTTTTTCTGTATAATGGCACGCCACTTTGTAGGCAATATTAAACAGCGACTGATAAAAAGGCATATAATGGCACGCCCCTTTGTACTTTAGTGAGAGTTATGTCTGCCTGTTCCGCGAACGTGGAAAAACTGCTGAGCAAATTTAATTGCAATTTTTTTCACGAGCTAACCAATAGGGGAACTATAGGTCACATGAGACCAAAATTTAACTAAATGCATTAAATTCCACTCCCACTTGAACTTCAGTGAAAGTTATGTCTTTATTGAAGTTTTCACCACATAAAGTGCTAACCGAGGAGGGAACTGTAGGTTCCTTTTAAAAGCCATTAAAGAACTACATTATTATTAGGTTTGTTCCCAGGAAGAATACGTACACACCATGTTCCAGACGGTAAGCAAAATCGAAAAAATCGACCAAACCTCATGAATAGGTTTATATTCACCAGTGAAAAGCCACGAAGAAGTAAATAAATTGACTAATAAAAAACTCATATATTACATAATATTTTTTTAACCCGGGCAACGCCGGGTGCAAAACAGCTAGTTTGGTTATAAAAACTAAATTAATTATATAACAAATGCTATTTACATCATTAATAAGGGGTTCAAATACCCTTGCCTATTATTTTTTTTAAAGAAAAAATACTGTAAAATGTCTAATATTAGAGATGGGCGCGTGAGTGATTTTTGACTCACTCACGCTAACGACAGGAATTTTTGAATCACGCACACTCACGAGCATATTTTTTCTACTCACACTCACTCACTCATAATCAAGTGAGTAAATTTAACACAACTCACACTCACGTGCACTCACGCAAGCTTCGCTCACACTCACGTTGACTCACAAAACTCTTATTTATACAAAAAAAATTCAAAAACTAAAATTTTGAAAAATCTTTCAAAATTTTAAGCAAAATTTAAAGTTCAGAGAAATTTTACAATTTTTTTTTGCTTTTTTCGGGATGAAATCTAAAGTTAAGCCAAATTTTAAAATTTTTTTGTACGAAAGGAAATATGAAGAGAAAATAATTCACGCAAACTCACGCAAAAAAATCGACTCACGCACACTCACTCACGCAAAAATCTTACTCACGCACACACACTCACGCATTTTTTTTCTCCACTCACACTCACTCACAATCACGTGAATAAAATTGAATTCAGTCACACTCACGCGTGAGTCACGTGAATCACGCTCTAATCAGCTCA